>JALHBW010000152.1:0-383468 GCA_024339985.1 Tolypocladium endophyticum
CAGTGAATACCTAACAACTTGTATGGGTCCCTTTGGGTACCTCCCATAATCAATGGGTACTTACGGGCACCCAGGGGCACCCAAATTTACACCCTAACAGAGGGTCAGCCCGGTTTGGGGCCCTAAAGGAGAATCGTGTAAGGTGATTGGCTCGTCGGAGTGGACGGTGGCGGCATGCTGTGGGCCTTAAGACATGCTAAATGGTGGGTGACGGCATTCTGAGCATCAGCCGCCAGACTTGCCTGCTCTAGGCTTAAACGCAAGAGGGTCTTCTGCAGACAAATGCAAGAATGCAACTTGACTTTCGCCATGGAAATGAGGTGATCCTCACAAGGAACCCTTCCAATGCCCCATCGTCGCAAGTCATTTTACTTGGGGGTCGTCTGCGGCTAAGGCACTTCGGATCTATAGATACATGTACAAAGACGGGATCGTCGACCATGACTGAAGGAGGCTTGACTTCTCAAGTCGAAGCTCCGTCATGCGAAATGCAGCCGTATCGGATTCCAGCCCTGCCTGGGTATTAATCTTGGCTAGCCCATCAAGCCTAATACCCTCATTTTTTCGGTCTTGATGTGGCCCTGGATGTCCGGCTCCCCGCACCATTCCAAAGGCTCAGGCACTTCTTATGATAGCTATAGGTGGTCCTAGATCCTCATAATTATTGTGTGGTAGATAAAATGGCTTGCTTGATCGTCGGTTGGTTCAGCCAACACAGAACATGACCTTTACTCGAAATTCCTGATATCACTTCCATTCTATACTTTCCTCGAGGCGTTGGCCCGAGTGTCGCGATGCCTGGTTCTGGAGTAAGAAAACGCGATCGACCAGAGATACGCGGACGCAACAATCGCGGCCATGACGATGTATCCCACTTCTAAATGCCGGGACTCGGTTCGACGGACCAGACCAAGTTGCCGGGCGTACTTTATACCCAAGCCGCCGTTAACGACACCGATTACCATAAGCGAACGGCCGTACCAGATGTGAATATAGCTGACGATGCCTCGCCGTTGGTTGTTGATGTAGTATTTGTGGTGGAGAAGCCCGAGTATCGGCTGAATCCCCAGCAGGGGAACAACAAAGACGCCCAACCGAGTATGCGGAGTGGTGAAGAACTGCGGGAGTGAACCAATGTCACAGGCACAAGCGTTGGTTAGGGTCAGCACTCACAAGGTCAAAGCGACGGCTAACGACGATTCCGACGCCAAATCCTGCCCACATGCCACAGTAAACAAGCAACTGCCAGCCGGCGTGAATGAACCAGCGACTAACGAAGCGCGAGATTATAGCGCCGATAGGATATCCGGCGACAAAGACAAGGGTCATAAGGATACCATGCGCAGTCACAAGCGTGTCTAAAGGGTCACTTCTGCGGGACAGAGCCTTGCCGAGGCTAGAGATCCCGCCATTCTCGTCTCTATTTTCGCTTTCGGGAGTAAGGAACGAATTCTCGTCAGAGGTGACTTGAATGGCGTCGCCACTGAGGATACCAACAGCAGCTGTAATGAGCATATCAGTGGACTGCGGCCCTTCCCGACGCTGTTGAACTAAAGGAGAGAATAAACATTGATATCTATCTAGGGTCGAGACAAACCTATAATAGTTCCAGCGGCGGCCAGCGCCGCCCTTGGAGTGGCTCGCATATTGTAAGCTTGTGTGAAGTGTTTCGTCGCGTCGGCTTAGGCTTTCCTCGTAACGAGGCAACTCGGTGGGAGTATTCTAGCAGTAAAAGTGGCATATATATGCGTCACGAGATTTTGCGCGCCTAGTGGCAGACTGATGTAAGCGGCGCCATCATCCGGAAAGACGCCATGTTCGTGGGCTTGATTTGACTTCTTGGCTCTGTATTCCGACACTGTCCCCGCCGCTATTTTATTTACGCAGCCATGCCCGACAAAGCGGGGGTTGGCTCATGGCTGATGGCTGGCGCGCCACGGGTGTCGCGAGAGCTGCGACGATAGTAGGGGCGCGCGTGACTGTTGAAGGTTAGTATCTCTGATGTCACTTGCGTACCCATTCAACTCGTGGCATAGAAACCCCTCTGCGGTGGGATCAAGAGTTCGAAAATTCCATCCCAATATTCGCCTTGAGCATCGTAGAGGTAAAGAGCCACCGAACCAATTTTGTCTCTCGCAACATTCACTTTGAAATTGTACTCGGCGAGATAAAGCGTGGGCTCCGGGTCAAAGGCATATTTGGCCACGAAGTAGCTTGAATACCGATTGGGGCTTGGCAACTGGCGGCTTCTTGAGCTCACAATAGACCGTCCCGTACATTGTGCTGCAAGTGACAGAGATAGACTTCTATGTCACCGTCGCGTTGCCGTGGGAACGCACCGGCAGTAACATGGCATTCAGGACCATGAGACAACCCAGGAGCGTTGTAACGCGTTGTTTCATAGTCCTTGTGGCTCCTTTAAGTTTTGGAGTACTGGAAACTGGTGCTGATAGAAGTGCTCTCGCTCACAGCGTCAGTGCCCTTACCCGCATCTTGTACTGCGTAGCTCAGACTATATATTACCTACCGCCGTGCAGTCGCGCTAAACCTCTGCCATGTTATATAAAGAGGGCTCCGCTGCACCGAAGTTGGCGTCATATTTTTGCTGTGGCAATTTCCACTTCGGTAATATCTCTCGATACCTTATGTCACACAATGCGCTATTGCGCCCTTTTGGAGCATACGAATTGACGATGTAAATAGCCTTAATTTCATATAGTAAAATGCCTGACGAGGCCGTAATTATGTGGCGAGCTGCGCCCCTATTGTGGGTGTGCTCGCATTATCGTTCTTCCGCATTCCTGCTCAATTAGGCATGCGCGCCCGGTGGTCACCTTCACACCTTAATATGTTATGGTATTGCATATGAATCTTCGTGCAAAACCTCTGTCAAGTAAGTTAATTACATTAAATTCCGCAATACTTGCGGACAGAGGCTCACAAGCTTGTTCCGTGGGCTTTAGAAGAGAAACGAAACAAGTATGCCAGCGGATCGCCGGTTGCAAAAATATGAGGGAGTCCACCCTACCTCTCAGCATATTCTTCAAATACATCGAGCTTTGACTTTCACGGGCATGAATACATGTTCTACGTTTCACAGTTATGACCAGCGAGGTTTACTCTCAGGCCCGTGCGTTAGGTAAGTCTACATTACACCAATAGGACGGGGAGGTGGGCTGGCGCAAGTGGTCCAGCACGGACTACAGTCTGATTAAACGTACGATCGATGAAAAAGCCGCATGACAAGCCAAGCTCCCTCTGCTTGTAAAAATTTACAACCCTGCCCAGAGATTCTTTCTTCTACGGCGAGTAGGGGCGTCAGGATGTTGGCCAGTCTGACTAATAAATCGGGGAGCATTTCTCCCCATACATGTGGTCTTAGGGTCTTCCTACTCCTTCACTATCAAAAGCGAACTTCGACATGAGGAACTGGAATCGCCTCAATGCCAGGGTCATCTGTATTGTCGCGGCCTTCGCCGCCATCTTGTGCCTCTTTTACCTCCGCGACCTCAAAGTATACATCCCTACGTTAAGGACATGTAATAACCCAGAACATCGCGAAGCCATTCCGAACTACGTACACTTTGTTTATATCCTGCCCAATTCCAGCAATGACTTCAGCTTCGAATTCAGTCATTTCCTCTCCATTTATGCCGCGTGGTTCTACTGGCGGCCAGACATCATTTTCCTCCACGCAAATGTTCGGGCCGACAGTGAATCCATAGCCCGAGCGCGCCAGGGGCGAACAGGCAAATGGAATAAGCTCATCTTCACCCTTTTCGACCTCCGAATTAATACGGTAGAAACCCCGACCCATGCTGGTAACGGCAAGGAAATCCAAGGCATGGAGCACAAGTCGGATTTCGTACGGGTCAAAACCGTCTATGAGCTTGGGGGTACATACATCGATTGGGACGTCCACCCCCTGCGGGATATCAAATCACTTCGAGAAAGTGGCTTTAAGGCCATCGCCGGTAGACAGTTAGGTGGGCAGGTGAATAGCGGAGCCTTCATGTCATCGAAGCACAGCAAGATGTTGACGCTCTGGATGAACGGGATGAATGTCACATATACAGGCGCGTGGACAACGCACAGCAACGAGGTCATCACCAAATACGGCCAGCGGCTAGTTGGCGAAGCGGGGGAGATGCTGATTATGGAGCGTGATGCCTTTGCACCGGGGAGTTGGAACGATGTCGATACGGACGACCTCTTCGGCCTGCGCAACGAGCCTTCTAACCTCGCCAATATCACTCAGGGTGATATTCTCCCTTCTTTCGAAGAATCTTTCTCGGACAGGTGGGACCATCCTGATCGGTATCCGAGCTGGGCCCGGGACTGGTCACACACCTATTTATTGCACGCATTCACTCCGGACCGCTGGGGTCACAAGGTCAACGGCTTCGAGCACATTACCCCTCGGTATGTGCTGAACAGAACAAGCAACTTCGCGCTGGCGGTTTACCCTGTCGCCTCACACATGTACGCCGAGGGCTTGATTGATATTGACGATTCACATGATGGGAAATGAGGCATTGCGACACGTAAGGAATGCAGAGGCAACGGGGAAGGGCGGAAATGGTAGACGGTGGCGGGAGCTTATCGTGCACTGTTGTACGCTACAGGAAGATGACGGTTGAATCGTCCGGTTCAGGGGCTACTGGAGCGTAAGGAGGTAGGTATGTTGAGTCTGGCTACCCAGTCTTTCTGCATGCTAGCTAGTTACGGCTGGAGTTCGCCAGGGATATGCCGGATGTTAACGTTGGCACAAGGATTAGGACATGTATGGCGGTTGGTGATGAGTCGTAGATTGTAACCAAGTGAGCAGAATGCGTATGATACTGATTGTGGGTTTGAGTATTGCAAGCTAGATATCTACCTACGTATACATGGGGAGGAGTTCGGGGAGTGCCTATGTACTAGAATTAAAACAACTGAGGAGTTATTCAACGCTCAGCACACCGCGAGCATGGCTAGAGTAGCCGCACCAATGGCGATCGTGAAATCAAAAGACTTTGAAGCGCCATTTGTCACTTCAACAATAGTCTTTGACGACGGAGTCTGCGTGAAATGACTTGTCAGACTTCATTATTGATAATTAGACAAGGAGTGGTTTCATACTTACAGCAGCGCTCGGAGCGCCAGTCCCGGTGGGAGCGGTCGGAGAGCCGATGGGAGAGGTACGAATGGGAGATGCTGAAACGAGGACAGAGCTCGTGGTAGAGGTTGGTGAAGCAGTGGAGATGGAAGGAACCGTTGGTGTAGCGTCCGTGGGGGAGGCACTGCTGGAAGTGGAGGCAGTCGCAGGCTGGGACTGGGGGAGAGCAGTGCTCTCCTTCTCATTCTTGGACTCGGGCTTTTTTTCTTCTTCCTTAGGGGCCTCTCTGGTGGGCCGATCCACGTTGAATTTGCACTCCTTGGCGAAAATCTTGGCCGGAGGATAAACGCTCCCGGGGTCCGCCTTTGCACACTCGCCGACGCAGTACGACGAGAAAGGCTCGGCGTACGGGTGCTCGCACTTCTCTTTGGTACGAGAAACTCGAAGAAGAATTCCTACATCGAATTCGTAAATAAAAAAGCACTGGAGCCCGAGCGCTGCTTGGTGGTAGCATACCACAGGTTCCGTGACATCTGAATTGGTCGCTGTCCTCCGGCCAGCCATAAGCCGAGTAAGAGGAGAGGTCAAGGTCAATCGGCGTCACCCCCCCGCTGATTGTAGGGAGGCTTCCCTGGAAAGGTGCCGGTCCCAGTTTGTGGGTGAATTGCTGTCTCTTTTGGGGAGCGGCGCTCACGACAGAGGCCGCGGCCACCATGATAGCAAGAGCTGAAAGAGAAGGCATCTTGATAATTTGCTAATAAGAGGATTGCGTCTAATGAATGTCTGGCAAGAAATGTTGCTCTTGGCCGTTGGCTGTCTTGAACATGAAGAGGCGTGCCGAGGACAGAGGGTTATATACGCAAATGATGAGCATTGCAAATCGTACACGTATAAGCACACGCTCTTTATTGCGCCAGCTCGTTTCATCTCTTCCGCGTGCGCCATGTTTTCCGTCCATAATCCAAAGTCTTGACCGGCGGAGTTCCTGCAGGGCCGAGCCGAAATTAGATGGGGCCCTGCCAAGAACATAAGCGCCTGGTTGTCACACGCGTAGATATGCTTAAACCTAGCAAAACTTAAGGTGTTCCTGCGGTTCCGTATGAGGGAATTAGTTGCGTCTGTTAATCACACCATCCTAAAGAGGAAGCATCCGCCTAAATCCGTGCATGTGCATGGCAATACTTGACGTAATAATAAGGTCGTTGATCCATATGAGGAAACTTCCAAGCGAGAAGGGGGCCATGGATCAGGACCAGTTCTTATCTGATCTAATCAGATCAAATGACCTGATCTAATCAGATGATCTGATAACTTTTCACGGCTCACCACCGTGAATACCCACCCTCATCCGTGGTAGAGCTTCAAATAGCTCATGCACCTATTCCATGGAAGATCCTAGAACGCCAAGAACAGAGTTTTTCCTCGGGAAACTTTTGCAGTCCGACATAGGCTCCGAGCTACGGAGTTAAAACCGAGTTCGTCTACTCCTCAGAGCGCGTCCAACATTCTTCCCAACAGCTCCGGTTCTTCTCTCCCTCCAGCTCGCACCTTCATACATCACCTCCCTTTCTTGCCCTCTGTTGATGGTTGTTTCTAAAATTCTCGTCAAGAACAGGCGACATGCATTCCACCAGAACCATATTGACAGTTGGCTTGGCGCTGGTGTCTGCCTCCCTTGCCCAGCATGAGTCCAAGGCCAGCAAGGCGCCCGAGAACCCGTCGACCGCCAGCGTCACGGATGACAACATGGGTCCTGCCGCTTTCATGTGGCCACCCGACAGAATCTGGTCCGGAGACATGGACAACCAGGCTCCTTGTGGCTCTCGCGCCGCATCAGGGAACAGGACCAATTTTCCCCTCAGTAAGTCACATTGTGATTGAATCATCGGATGACGCAATATTTCTCATCAGAAAAGTCAAAAAGATTATATCTATTCTAAAAGCATGCATCAATGGCTAACACCTATCCCAAACAGCTGGCGGCGCGGTTGCTCTCGTAGCCCAAGACGACTACTACAACAGCAAGATCAGCATTTCATACTCAAACGGTCAGTTGAGTCCCGTCTCCCAGTTCCTTCTGCCATGTGTTTTATGTCACTGATCATGAACTGACGACGCATTTGCGGTATGAGCAGATCCAACGAGTAACACAGACTTCAGCACCCTCGTTGAGACTTTCGACATCAGTGATCTTAATCCAGGCCACACTTGTGTCAAGGTACCTGACGCGCCCGAGCGAGTCGTCGCTGGAACCAATGCCACGCTGCAATTCGTCTACAAGGCCGACTGGGACGCTCCTCACAATCAGACGTTTTACGCTTGCGCTGATATCAAATATGTCTCGGCTGCCGATATGAAGATCAAGCTTCCCTGCTTCAACTCTACTGAACCCGGCGAGGACGACAAGAAGGCTGCGTCAGCCAGCTCGAAACCGCAGCCCTCGAGCAACCCAGACAGCGGCTCAAGCAACTCGGGTGGTGTGAAAAGCTCAGACAGCAGCTCGGGCGGCTCCCAGGGTTCAAAAATGGGAGCTGGTGCTATTGCCGGCGCCGTTGTCGGGTCGATTGTCGGCGCATCCATGCTGGCACTTGGCGGTCTCTTCCTATATCGCCGCAAACTTCAAAGGGAACGCCGGCTGCGGCTTGCTCGCATGGAGGAAAATGCCCGCCGAGACCAGTACCCGCTGGACAAAATAGGTTCTGGGAGGAGTGTCTAATATAAGCTCAGCATGTAACTTACGAAGGCTCATGAGTCATGACGTACTATACCTGAGAGTAGCTCCGTTTCTAGTGTGGCGTGGATGGCACTGGTTAACATTTCTTGTTAAAATAAAATTCCTCTTTGAACGCATTGCGGTCGCTGATCGTGGTCTACTAAATTCGAAATTGTGTTTAGTATCGTGTCAGAAGGAGCGAATGTCATACCCAGGCACTATTTCTATTAGCATTGGCGTCACCGTCATAGCACATCACTTGCCATTGAATTGCCTCAAATTTACAATTCAGCAACCGGCTTTCCCAAACTATATTCAGAGGGGAAGGCAATTTTGCTGTCTTATGAAGCATTAATGAGTACATGCACCCGGCTGAGGAGCCCCCCGCGTGTGGGCTGCAGCTCATAAAGCGCTGAAAACTTAGGGCCACGCCGAAGTCCTGATCCTTTGACCTGAAGCCTGAGGACCTGACACCCGAAGCTGCCTGGCAGCCTTAAAAATCAGCATCGCCCCCGCGGAATTTGCTAACAGCCGGTTGGAACAACAAGACTTGAAGGAAACCCACAGGCATCATTCACGAATCCAACTTGATCTTGATCTTGCAAAGTCAGGAGTTGCCCTTCATTCTGCTTATCTAGGACGATGTCCGACACCTATGCGGCACGTTCTAAGTCTCCTATAATGTCGGTTCCCTCGTGCTCGCATTCGCAGTCACCGAACAATTCGTAAGGCGAAGGAAAACTCTTACTCAAATGATCACGGTTAACTGAAGAGTATGTACAGGGTCGGTCACTCCGATGCCATACTGGCCTGGAACATTGCTTCAGTTGGAGGTTCTCACGAACTGCAGCGTCATTCACTTTCTTCACAGCCCACAGTGACAATGATCGAGTTATTGTCTGCCACGATGTCACCCGTCATGGAGGTTGTCTTCGACATAGGCAGTGGCCTTAGCGTGCGCGCGGTGCTTAAGCTCTACGATCGCCGAGTCGGAACGCATCTCCGAAAGGTGTTGGATGATTATATTCCCCACACAGCCATTGGAGAAGAATGATTCCGTAGATCTGTGATCGATGGACACATGCAGCATTTTCTCGACGAGTATGAGAATGAACGGAAGACCGCCGTACTCTCAGTACATCCAGGAGACGTGTAAGATGATACCTCAGCGGGTTGGGTAAGGTATGAGGCAGCTCTATGGCATGAGTGCACCGCACACCTTACTTCCGAGACCACAGCATATGAGAGGCTAGCAGATTTCCAGGGCCGGAGCATACCACGGATACATGCTCATATCCGACTTGGGCAGCAGAGCCCTGTCGCACAGCCCACATGCCTTGCATCGACGCATCTAGCCCCGTACTTGGAGATCAAAGGCATCATCCTGGAACTTATCACAGGATACAGCCTCTGGGACCTGCCTATATTGCCAAACGCCCCGCAAGACCCCAAGCCATGGCTTGGAATTGTTCAAGCTGCTGTCAATACAGTGCACGAGTTCAACAAGCGCGGTGTAATTCTGGATGACTGTGACCCACGCAACGTTGTAGTTGACTGGGATTCTCACACTCCCATTGTCATGGATTTTGCGCAGTGCGATTTTAGGGACAGAATAATTGAGAGAATGGAAAGCTATAGTGCTGAGGAAGGTACAGAGACCCAAAGCGCAGACTGGGATGCTGATATCGAGTTTTGGGAACAAGCCCAGAGCACATACAATACTGGAGCAATCGGATCAGTCATGGCGACACGGCTTTGGAGGACGAAGAGCGTCAAGCTCGTGGTTAAGTATCCGCCATACGACAGTATCGTTGAGGATCTGAAGCAGAACAAGGCAGGCGGCGGAGGAGACACGAATGCGTGTATAAGAGATTGTTGTCATCGGACCTTTGAAGCCCAATAAGATGCTACAAGACGGAGGGTGAACAAGTTGAGAGAAGGTCCAGGTAAAGTGTGTGCATAGTCGAGGCAGAAGAATCGGGATTGAGCAGGGCAGAAACTGTGAGCTGATATCATAGCTATTCTTGACTACCTCGCCAGATTTACAGGCAATGAAATCTCTCCATTCAATTAACTAAGTTTCGAGCAAGACATTGCTGCCAGCAAAACATAGGCCTACCATACATCTCGACAAGTCTTTCTTATGAGTATCCAACTGAGGAAGACTCCCAGAGTTTCTCCGTCCAAAAAGGAGAGCGGAAGCCAGATACGGCTCAGGAAATCACGGAATATGTGACCCCAAAGCGAGCTTCATAGTCTTGCGCAACTCTGGAAAGTACGGCATCAGTATTAGCAGTCCAGCGCAAAGAGTATTGCGTAAACCAGCCCTGTACCGTTTTGCGCGACACATGGCTCGCCCTGGCCTTCACCAAGTGACGAGCGAGGTACTCGACAGCGTCGCTCAAGTCATACTGCCGAGCACCATGCAGTCCACTGCCCGCCAAACGGTCGACCTTGCAACAGAACGCGTAGTTCCACGGTGCAGCCAACACGGTCAATCCTGGCTGCTGAAAAATGACTTCTCCTTGATGAAATGCCTGATCTGTCAGAGACCGGCGTTGGTCGTTTGGGATGAAAAGAATAGTGCGATTGTTGAACCACTCCTCGCCGAGTGATCTGTCTCGTTTGGCCGCGTCGCGAGCACCCTGAACCAAGTCCTCAAAGTCCTTTGGAGTCAGATAGTCATTGAAGAAGTCCACATCATGCGTAGCATTACGCGACTGAAGGTATATGGTGTTGACAGCGCCACCAACGGCGATGACCGAGACGTTGCCTTTTCTCTTGGCTATGGACGTCGCCACACTCTGGAGTGCGCTAAGAAGCGTACTGCGGTTGAGTGTTGGCAAAGGAGCATCATGTCCTGGTGTCTTTCGGGGGGCGAGTTCTGCAAGACTTTTGGCGTTACGTTTGCGGTTCCACCTGGACCAGCTCTGACCCATCTTGACAAGAGGAATGCTTGTGAGTTGAACAAATATGTGCTCAAATTATGTTTCGAGAGACTAAGATTGTCTACAATGAGAAGTAATGTGGTCCAACAATCGGAGGAAAGGAAGGATATATATGCTTGACCTCAACTCATTTGCACGCCTGTTCTTCAACTGAAGTGTTGGGCCGTTGCTTCATGTTTTCGGCAGCGGCCTACGGGCTCTTGACCCGGTCGCAGCCTTCTGTCTCCTAAAGATAGAGCATTACATGGTAATGCGACGGCAGGTCTTTTTCGATGCCCTCCAATCAGTAGCTTCCCGTCCACTAATTTGGTGAGGAAAAGCTGCCGTGCCTCCTGCGACAGCGGCCGCAACAGTGGTCGGCGTATCGCCGCTCTCACGGCTGAGGTCGACTCTTGCGGCCAACAACATAATCAAAGCCAAAACTAATATTTCGTATGCTATGGCTGGATCGGCTGGCCTGAACAGCATTTCCCGGGGAGTCTACGAAGTGAAGAGCTATTTTTGGCAGCTCCAATCTCAAGGGGGCCTACCGCTTCCACCCCCATCACGTGCTCCAGTAAAAATCGGCCTCTATCCGCCCTTACTGCAGCCTGAAACTTGTCGTAACCAACAGCACAAGGACGGGTGACCATCACGTGTCGAACAACAATATTCCTATTGCCAACTGGCCGTGATTTCGACTCTTCATAGAGCGCGATCCCAAACTCGCTTTTCTAATTCTTCAATTAGCGGCCTGATCATCATATACCTGTACTCTTGCAACCTTCACAATCAGCGTGTGCCACCTCACCTACCATGCAGCTGGTACCTGCGTTCCTGACCAGATTGTTCCGGCGGAAACCGCAGTTTACGACAGACAACCCTCCTAGTCTTAAATGGCTATTGGAACACCGAGCTGAGCGCTCTCAACAACGGGCATTGACTCAAGGGCTGGGGCCTGAGGCGTCACTGTATCGTATGTACGAGTATCTCGTCGTTGGCTATACTATTGGGCTTCGTTCAGAGATTGAATTCTTCTTCAACCAGCCTTCATGGGCTGTCAAAGGCATTCCCGACCCCAAGGACCCGGACCCCACACGATACGCCATACTTGCTGTTCTCCCGCAGTACCTGACGGTAGCTTTCAATCGTTTGATTGAGCGGGGATTGCCGCGAGGTAGCCCGGCCATAATTGCTGGGACCGAGGCTGAGCATGCACTGAAAGCGAAGCCGGTCATTCTGGAGGAGACACCCTCATGGTCAACCGAAGTGCCTGCGTTGGATGAAACAGTGGTTATTCCCGATTATATGGGCAAGGAACCCACGGAAGATACAAGGAGCCCGGCATTTTTTAAGATGAATATCATCGCCGACGAGCCCCACGTAATGTTTGTGTGATTTCGTTGCTCACAACTTATTGAGGTTACCATTTTTTATCGAGACTTTTGTGAACCTCCTCGAAACATCTGATGTGCTCTTAAATGAACATTTTGAAGGGCCTCCTGCGTTCATCATCCCTCAGCCCACCGACGCAAGACGCGTTAACCAGTCTGCACCGCGCCTCTCTGACAGGCATGAACAAACTCCAGATGAACTCCCGCACGACGCGTAACAAATTCAACGACCCACCCCGACTAGAGATGACACGCTCATACGTTTGCTGTAAATTGTCGAAATTCAACCACTCACTACCATACCCCTCGTGGACGTGGCCAAACACATGGAGCACTGGCTGGGTGCGCCAAAGCTCTCGGAGTAGATGATCACAGCCAAGATTGAGAAGATCCAGATGGGCTCGAGGTGGACCGTGTGTGATTAAAATATCCAGGTCTTGGGGAATTTTGCCCGCCCAAACATCTTCTGAGCGTAGATACTGGAACGCCCAATTACCGTGCCGAGGTGAGCTGGGGCTGCCGTAGATGTTCAATCGCCGTCCATTAGAGCAGGTGATAGCCGTTGATTCGTCGTTGAGGTAGATGATATCGCCCCAAACCAGTTGCTCTCGCTGGACCTGGGCTTCTCCGGCCGAGTCGTCGCGGCGCGCGTCAAGTAGAATGTCATGATTGCCCCCAACCACAATCTTATGTTTGTGTGGCAGGCGGCGCAACCACGCCAGTGTGCGCTGCAGCTCTTCGAAGGTGCCGGATTGGGTCAAATCCCCAGCATGAATCAGAACTTCACCATCTGGAACCGCCGGCTGGCTATTATGCGTATCTGAGATGCAAACCACGGAGACCGGGTTCGCCAAGGCTTCGGCTGGGATACGCCGCTGCCACACGTAAAGCTGACGTGCGATAAAGACGCATGGCGCTCGAAGAAACTCGCGCCATGCGCTGCGGCGTGGCCTGTTCAACAGTTGTTCAAGTGAAGACGCCCGTTGACCAAACATGACATGGCAAGTGAGTTGGGTGGAGTTCCGCAATGAGTGTGGGAAAAATGGGACCCAAAACGCGGCAGGATGGGAACTTGGGAATGCTGATACTTCCTAAGGACAGCGAAGCGCAGGTTAGGACGTCAGGCGCCCAGCTCGAGGAGGGCAAGCGTCCTCAGTGGAAAAAGGTGGGGCCGGGTGCTACCATGCGCCCCCTAACGGCACGGTTCCACGCCTACCTAGGTACCTTAGGTACCGACACAGCGCTAGCAAGATGCCAGCAGGGTGCTACACGTGGCCGTACGGCGCCAAATTGATGCCACCTTGAGAATTAGCGGCGCAAAAAAGGAGAACCCACGCATTCGTAGAAGAGTGTTGCCTTCTTGTAGTAGCGATTTTCAAAGAAGGAAGAATTTTTTAACCATTACCGAACACTAAAAGCTATAAGTTTCTGGGGGAACATATTGTAAGAGTACAGGAGGGCATAGCTTGCCTAGCTTACTTAACGCCATGCAAATGCAAAACATCATTGATCCTGGGCGATGTCCACCGCGACTTCAATTATCGAGGCTCGAGAGAAAACATTACTCAGAGCCGTAAATGCCTTGTGCCTCGGCGACTATGCCAAGTCTTCTAGACTTGTTGAACCAGAACAGAGCCCTCAGATTTACCGAGGACATGATCTATGGATTCTCCGCGACCTAAATAGAATTAGTAGCCGCGACTTACTTACATTCAATGTAAAGTCCTCCTCCGCTAGTTTGTTGAGGGCAACGGAACACACCAAAGGCCGAGAGCAACGACTGCTATTGTAAGCTGGATGAAGGGCCCAGACGTCAAAAGCAATCGTGTAAATAAGATGTAAGGCATGAATGGCCCTGTTGTAAAGATCACATGGAAAAGCGTCTCACGGGACTGAAAATCGAGAGGCTACGATGGCCATCTCAGCAAGAGTGGGAGGGCAACAAATCCCTCAATTGAACTACGAAGAGCTCATAAAAAGTGTAAAAGTGTATGTGGAAGCATCTGATCCCAGGGATCTCAATGCTTCTTATATATCCACATCCTCCCATTCCTCCTTCGGGCCTGACTTAGCACCTTGTGGGTTCAGGGTCTGCTGGGCTGCCCCGACAAATCAACAGAGCTTTTCAGTGACCAATTGCCGTTATAAGAATCACCTGTTCAGGAACTGTTCAGCGTCCAGCAACAACAAGGCCAGTCACAACCGTAGGCAGCAGTCAACATGAAAGCTGCACTAACTGTCGGGCGGCGTGCACATCCTTTTATCTGTATCACCTTGGCATGACTACGAGGTAATGTGCGCTGCTCGCAGAAACATCCGAGAAATGTGGGCTTTGATGAGCCATATATATACCCGTAAAGGGAACATTGCAGTCCAATTAGGATGGGGTCCGCACGCATTTTATATTTTTATGAGCTTTTCATATTTCAGCAGATGGATTTATTTATTGCCCTTCCACTTTAGTGAGATGGCCTTCGTTGCTTCTCGTCTGCTTTCGATGACTCACGTGGCATTGATCTTCTGCAATCAGTCGTTACAGTCGGCTTTTGGTGTGTTCTCTCGTCTTTAGCAAGCTTTTGTCTTGCATTTGTACTACTTCTTATTCGGCTCAGATCTAACGGTTCAATCGGTCCCTTTGGCGTCCATCGTCTGGTATTGCAGTGCGACAGCTACCACATGCGAGGGTCTTGGTGCAGGGTTACCCCTGCATCGCATCGCAGAAGGATGCGGGTGCAGGATCGACAGAGCACATCCCCCTCTTCTGTGATTCTTACCATGGGCGACGCTTGAGCGAGACTCGGACCGTCAACGACTCCGTCCGGCTTGGCCGCTGACGCGTGGCCGTGACAAAGCGCGCGCCTTACTGAAGCGACAATGAAGCTGTCTTCAATTCTGCATCGCATCGAGCTGGATAATGTCTCGGCGCTTGTTGTGAGTTTGGCGAATTTGGCGCGCTTGTCTCGAGGCGGTGAGTCCCAATCCACTGACTGCCCGTCCTTAGAACGACGATACCCGTCCCTGCGAGGCAGCACGGAGAACGTGGAACTTTTTCGCGTTCCACAACTTTTGTACGTGAACCATTTGCCCATGAACCGGGGCTGCTGAACTGATGTCGTTGCCTAGGGTTGCTGATCAATTGCAACATCGCGACATTCCTGACCGGCAGTGCTCTCATCCCGCTCGGCCTCACATGGTGGCAGGCAATCATCAGTACGCTTCATATATGCAACGGGTTCATCGGTGTCAAAACTGGGCTTAGTTTGTACCATAGGTATTGTCATCGGCAACCTTGTCGCAACGGCTGCTCTTCTCTTGAGCTCCCTGGCTGGCGCATATTATCATGGTACGAGGCTGGCCCCTACGTGTCAACCAAAGGTGCTGGGACTAAGTCCGGGACAGTTGGGTTTCCAGTCTTTAGCCGTGCAGTATGGGGCGTCTGGGGCTCCCAGTTCGCAATATGGAACCGCATCTTTTTATCTTTTGGTAGGTGTCTCCCGCCTGACGCGTCAACTCGACCAAAGGAGCTGACCCAGACGCAGTGTGGTGCGTTTCAAATGGTGTTCGTTGGTCGTGTCCGATGCATAGCATTGACCTGATGTAGGTACGGCTTCCAAACTTGGGTTGGCGGTCAATGCGTCTACCTCATCCTGCTCTCATGGGACCCTCGGTACGAGTCCCGCATTCCCAACTCTGTACCGGCTGACACGGGCATGACGTCTGCCCAATTCGTCGGCTACGTCGTCTTCTGCGTCATCAGCTTGCCTTTCATCTGGATCCGGCCGCATCGTCTGCAAACCTTCTTCTATGTCACTAGCGCGGTGACCGTGACCTTTTTTCTGGCGCTCCTGGTTTGGGCATTGGCTACCATGGGACCGGACGGCTTTGGCAGCACCATCAGTGCGGACCGCACGATTCCCCTGACTGGCGGTCCGGGCAGCACGGCGTGGCTGATGGTGTACGGCGTCATGTCCACTATCGGCTCCATCGCCGCCGGAATCCTTAACCAAAACGACTACGCCCGCTTGGCGATCCGGCCACGCGATGCCATCTGGGGCCAGGCGGTAGCTTACCCGCTCTACTGCACGTTCGCCTCGGTGATGGGGATCCTGGTCGTGGCGGCCACGCAGAACAGGCTCGGCGGCGAAGCGGTTTGGAACCCCCCCACGCTCTTCGTGCGCCTCCTCCAGAAGGACGACAGCGCGGGGACGCGTGCGGCAGTTTTCTTTGCCGGGCTCGCGCTCGTCATAGCGCAGCTGGGCAGTAATGTTCCAGGCAACGCGCTGGCGGGTGGCATCGACTTGGCGTCGACGTTTCCGCGCTACATCAATATTCGTAGAGGGGCGTACATCACTGCCTTGATCAGCCCCATTGTGAATCCGTGGCGGCTGGTCAACACGGCCACGGTGTTCCTGACCGTGCTGTCAAGTTACGGCCTCTTCCTGGCGCCGATGACGGGCCTGATGGCGGCCAGCTACATTGTTGTTGGTAGGGCCAAGGTCAAGGTCGAAGATCTATACCGCAGCGACTCGGAGGGCATCTATTGGTACTGGCACGGTGTGAACTGGCGGGCTCCGGTGGCGGTACGCGATCTTGCACCCCGTGTATCAATGATGGTCACATACATGATCATGATCTGCTGACGTTCTGGGCGGTAGTGGATAGTTGGCATCGCGCCGCCCCTTCCAGGCTTCATCTCCCAGGTAAATGGCTCCGTCAGGGTGGCCGACGGCGCGATTGAGCTCTTTTACCTGAACTACCTGTACGGCTTCCTATCCAGCGCGCTGGTCTTCGCATTGCTACACTGGGCATTTCCGGCGCGCAAGCTTGATAGGTTCGTGCGGGACACGGGAAGTGCCCGCGACCTCCAGCAGCACTATACAGACCGCTGGGATTCCGAATCATGCGACACGCTCGTGTGGTCAGGCGAAGTAGGCCAGGCTCATGGGGGAGGGGAACGGAAGGGCTCGGCGAGCGGCGGCAACAACAACAACAACCGTGGTGTCAACAACATGGATGTGAAATGATGGTAAAGTCGGATCAGTTCAAGCAACCAGATGATGGTCTATTTCACAACGTGACTCGATGGAACTCCAGGCCCTGCAGTCGGTGTCTGAAGTAGATTAGCTCGCTTCCAAGCCTGTCCGGCTCCGCCCATGATGGAAGTTAGCACGTGCGAGACAAGCCGGCAACTCGACAAGCGTCCAATGCGCTCGTAAGCCTCGGCCTTCGAGCGCTGCTATTCATCGATGGCGCTCTCGACCGTTAACGCTCTCCCAGATTTCCCCAGACTAACAAGTACGCTGCGCACCCGCATGGTTTTGCGTCCGCAGCATTGATTGCATCGCACCAGCCGTGGCACCGTGGGGCTTAGCGCGACCGGGGGGCTGCCGCCTCTCTCGATCGACCCTTGCCCCCTCGTCGATATGACGGATCCTGCGCGTGAGAAATTCTGCGCCCGCCGATCGGCTCGGTAAACTCGAGGGCCCGCCCACCGCCCCTTCATACTGCGTCGACTTGACCGATCGCCCTGTTGGCCGACGAGAGCCCAAACTCCCTCACCCACGCGCGCATCTGTCAAACGCCTCCGCCAGAATGGACGCCGCCGCCGATGGCGCCCCGGCGCAGGGCCGCAGCGGCAGCGGGCCGCCTGCCGACGACGGCCATGGCGAGCTTGAGCTTCCCACCGGCGGCGGTTCCGCGCCGCGCCAGCGCAAGTTTGTCATCCAGAGCACCTTTGGCAACCCTCGCGAGCGCCGCAGCCGCAAGAACCGGCCTTGTGATGCGTGCCGCCGCCGCAAGACGGCGTGTGTCATCACCTCGGAGCCACCGTGTAAGTCGTCCGGCGCCGTGTTCGCCGTCCAGTGTCCGACGTGTCTGCCCAATCCCGTCGCATCTCGTGTGCGGCCCGGCGGGTAGCTCCCCCTAATAAGCCCAGATGTCGAAGCGACGGAGAATTCCGTCTTCGAGCGCCCATATCCCTCTCACTCTGGCACTCACTCACTCCCTTACCAGTCGCCTGCCCGCTGCTGCTGATTGATTGTTGTGACCATGAGGCTAATGGGCTTTGTCCCGTGCCAGGCCTCTTCTGCCAGGGTCGCGGCATCGTTTGCCAGTCGACGCCTCTGGCTGGCGGCGCCCAGCAGCCTCTTCCCGGCGATGTAGCAGCCAGACAAGGACCCTCTCACCAGAGCCCTGCGTCCTCTGGGCTGTCTCGTGTCGAGTCCCACGAGCTCCCCACGCCGAGCACCATCCAAGACAGCCCCGGCGCCACCTCGCCGTTTGCCCACGGCGTGCCAGAGTCGGCCTCACGCCAAGCGTCGTATGGCGGTCCGGCCGCCGTCGTCCACCAGAACCTCGTTTGCCATCCCAGCCCTGCCACCGAGGTCGTCGAGCCGCTGCCCCCGCCGCCGCCAGTAGACGCCTCCTCTCCTGCGCCGCAGGGCACCGCCCCTGCGCAATCCCTCGAGGACATTGTCGATAGGACGGCCTACTACATGGGCCCGACTTCGGAGCAAGACACATTCCTGCTCGATGCCTTCAGGTACGGCATCCTGAGTGAAAGGTACAGCCTCGACGCCAACGTCGTTCAAGTTCACGGCGGCAGCTCGCTGCCCGACGACCGCCCCGTTCACTTCCTGTTCCTCGAAGTCGGGCACCCGGACCACGTCAACCGCGCCCGACAGGACGCCTCCGACTCCATCGAGGCCAAGGTATGGCCGTATGGCGAGAACTTGATACGCCTGTACTTTCGACACGTCCACCCAGTCTTCCCCATCGTGTCAAAGGTGCGCTTCCTTCGCAGATATCACACGGACAAGAAGCGCATCCCGGCATGCCTGCGCGGCGCCATCTACGCTCTGGCGTCTGTGTTCTGGAGATATGACATGGCGCTTATGGGCACTCCGTGTCCTTATCAACAGCACGAGCTGGTCGACTACGCCCATGCTGCTTTGCGGCGGGAGATTGAAAACCCCAATCTCTTTGTACTGCAGGCCTGCCTCTTGCTCATCCATGTGACGCCCCCGGCCATTGACAGCATGGAGGCGCCAACCACGTGGACGCTGGCGGCGCAAGCAACGGCATGCGCCCAGATGATTGGCCTCCATCAGGATCCCGGGCAGTGGAACATTGACATTACAGAGAAGAAGCTGCGGAGGAAACTCTGGTGGGCTACGTTTATAACGGACTGCTGGTCGTCCATCTGCCACGGGAACCCTCCACACATCAGCGTCAGCTCGTTCACCACATGCCCTCTCACCATGGACGACGTGCGGTGTGATGAGGACGTCCCCGACGAGCTGCAGCACCTTGTCGAGCCGCCCGACACCTACTTTGAGGTCTCAGCGGGAGCGCGCTTCATGGAAATGGTCCACATCGCGCGATATCTGCGGACTGTCCTCGACTGCAGCTTGTGAGTTTCTACGCCTCCCTTTGTGGGACGACCGTCCACGAAAGACCGCTGACCTGGTGCTCTCCCTAGCCAAGTGAATACAAGACCGATGACCATAAACGATAGATTTCATGCGCAAGAGGACCTCGTTGCCGTGCAGGCAAAGTTGAAAGATTGGCCGAGCCTTCTTCCCTCTTGCCTTGTCATACAAAAAGAGGAGAGGAGGCGGTCCTCTGTCACGTCTCACAATTGTGAGTTACTCGCGCCACCATCGGCTACCGTGACTGACCTGTGTCTCCAGGCCCCCTCCACTTGTCATTCTATGCCGCCCAGGTTCTGCTCTACCGCGCCCTCATGCATCCCCCGACTCGGGCTGCGAGAGCCACACCCGGGTCCAATCTCCGGAAGTGGTTCCCCGCGGCGCTCGCGGAGTTTGAGTCGTTTGCCGAGTTCTTCACCTGCGTCAACAAGCACGATCTCTTTGGATTCTGGGGCCGACGTAAGTTGACGCTCTCGCCGTATCGCTCTTACAATTGCAGGCTCTGACAAAGACGACAGACGCCCGGTCCCAGCTCATCCTCTGCGGAAACTTCCTCGTCTTCCTCTTCCTCCTGGCATCGGAGCGCCGCGACGTCGAGAGGGCATACCGCCTGCTGGAGAGTTTCCACCAGACGATACACCAGCTTGGCGACTCTGCACATGTGCAGGTGACGACGCTGCTGCGAGCAGCCACGATACGGATCGACTCGTTTTTTACGCAGGCGGCGCAGATTATGCGCCATGGGAACGAGGGGACCGTCACCTCTCTTCTGAACCCGATGGCGTAAGGAAGTGCCGCGCAGCAGCGGTCTAGTACGGGATAATTTTCGTGCTCAAAGATACCCCTCTGTCTAATTATAGATCATACCATCCAAAGAATGATTGTGGGGAGGTTGTGTCGGGCTTACATACGTGATTTTCAAGCTAGAACTTTGGTGAAGGGCTATTACTATATCCGGTGAACCGAGCTCAGGACCAATACCACCCAGTCTCTTTTCCAATCAATCGCCGACATAAGTCTCCGATCATTTTCCGTCAGCCTTACTGTTGGAGCTGCCCCACTGACTTGGTACTCACATGTGGGGATGAGTGATAGCATTCGAACACCCGTAGCTCATCAATTGGTAAGTTAGATGCATTCCTCACCAGCCTCCCAAGTCGCAGCTACTCGAATGAAAATTTCTGACATATGCATTTCGTAGACATCAGCACTAGCGCGCTTACCGGTCCGGAGATAAGTGTAGCCAATGCCGAACAACGCGTCGTTGTTGAGGCAGTCACTCACGGGGCTTGCGCCCCGTCTGGTAAATGGTAATCGCATTGGTGGTGAGATACGAGACCGCACATAAGAGACCGCATCGTTCGCATGTTGACTCCGTCCTTCACCATCACATTCCATTGACACTCATCTGCCTAGATTTCTTTCAGCCATGGCCGCATCCAGGAAGCCTCCAACGGCTATTGAATTCTTTGACGCTGGCGCGGACGCGTATGAGCGCTCCATCGGTAACTGCACGAGGGAGCTAGCTCGCACGCTCCTCGACCTGCCGCAGCTGCGGGACTTGTGCTCCGCAGAAGCCGTCGTCCTTGACAACGCCAGCGGAACGGCCATCGTATCAGAGGAGATTATAGGCCGTTGTCGCTCACAAGGCACCAATCTGCCTGAAATCCACGCCGTCGATCCTGCGCCGAAGATGGTCGACCTCTCACGCGCCAAGATCCAGACCCTCGACGCCTCACACCGCTGCACCGCTGCAGTTATGCCCGGCGAGAAGCTATCCTACGGCAACGCCCAGTTTACACACAGCATCACCAACCTCGGCATCCTCTTCTTCGAGGACGGCGCGGCCGGCGCGAAGGAGATTTTCCGCACCCTCCGGCCGGGCGGCGTCGCCGTCGTGACCTCCTGGGCCGATGTTGGCTACGTGCGTGGCGTGATCCAACCCGCGCAGCAGCTGGTGCGGCCCGATGACACGCCCTTCGAGCTGCCGATCCCAAAGTCGTGGTTCGAGGCGGCGCACGTGGAGCGGTGCCTGCGCGACGACGGCGGGTTCAGCGAGGTTGAGATGCTGGAGCGGGACGTGCACTACGGGGCGGGGACTTGGCAGGAGGTAAGAGACATTTTGCTCGAGCTGTTCTGGATGCTGTGGAAGGACTGGACGGACGAGGAGAAGCTCAGATTCAAGGACGCGGTTGCGCAGTGCATTGTAAACATTGCTGAGCCGTATGTAATGGCTGATGGAAAGCACGGCGTGGGGATCCGAATGCGAGCTATTGTTGCTGTGTGTCGGAAGTAACAGCTGCCGATGACGAGGTTGATAGTCACGTAAGCCTGTCGATTAGCAGGAAACTGACGTGTATCGTAAATGTCACTTCTGGCATCGATTCTTCAAGTAGAAATGCTTATTTGCTAAGCACAGAGACTAGGTATGGGCCGCCGTTCCAAAGCCTGCGCTTCATGAAACCTTTTGAACCCCGTCGTTCTTGCGGATGTCCTCGAGATATTCTTAATTGGCATTAGTACCTATATTATTTCAACCAAAGAAAGTGAGCCGTCTGATCGACTACATTCCTTGCCATCAAGCTTGACCTCGAGCGAACCTCGTCATACTCATGGCGCAGAGAAGCTCGTTATTTGCAGCGGGGTCGTCGATTCAATCAGCGCCATCATGTGAGCATTCACGGAAAGAGAGACTTACGCCATGCTCGCAGACGATCCAGTGTGACATTACGGGTGAACTGTTCTAGCTTTCCAAGAGAGCTGCCTGGTCTTCAGTCTCAATCCTGAACGCCGACCGGGAAATGGAGGGAATGACTGATCTATGGGCATCCCTTCAACGCGTCTGGACCGCACAGACATATAGATTCAACGCAAGAGAGCCTTTATGTGTTGTTGATTCCAGCCTATAGCCAGGACTCGAAAGCTAACGGTAGTTCAATAGTATTGCTAAGCTATTGCAAATTTTTGGTGCAAGCATTATTTCTGGCCCTGAACGCTGAACATATCTGATCAAGTGCAGCATATGCCCCGAGGGAATATAAAATACCTGAGGCAGCACATTGAGAACCTAAAGTAGATCTCCATTTCAAATTTTGGATTGTTGAGCTAATGTGTCTCGAGTAGTTCATAAACATCCATGCATTTATACCTCTGAAGAGGTGATCGTGTTTCCTCGCGACAACGGCCGCTTCGCCGTCGAGTCGCCAGTGTCTTTGCGTGAGAAGCTCGCCCACGTCTTGAAGCTCGACATGGACAGCGTCTTGCGGAACTTGACACCCTGTTCGTCAGGCCCGCCCTGGCCCCAGACGCCGCGCTGCACCGGGCGGTCCTCGAGTAGGTGGAACGTCCGCTTGCATAGCTTCCACAGCTCCACACCCGTGATGAAGACGACGGTGAAACCCACTGATAACGCCCACTCCCACGAGATGCCTTTGTGCTTGAAGAACTTTGTGTTGAGGAAGGGGATATACACGACGGGGAAGACGGA
This sequence comes from Tolypocladium endophyticum, assembly GCA_024339985.1. NCBI lineage: Eukaryota > Fungi > Ascomycota > Sordariomycetes > Hypocreales > Ophiocordycipitaceae > Tolypocladium > Tolypocladium endophyticum. The sequence goes on from JALHBW010000152.1 coordinate 23,050, forward strand.
CAATGCGCCCAGGATCACGGACCAGAAGAGGAAGCGGTTGGCGTACAAGTCCTTGAACAGCGGGAAGCGACTGTTGTCCTCTGGGTTGAGGCGGAACATGGACCGGCGCAGGCTCTTGAACTCCCACGCCGAGATGAGAATCAACCAAGTTAATTCGGCAAAGGTTGCGGCGCGAGCCCTGAAGACTGCGTCGCAGGCGCTCGAGTACTCGGTGTTGCAGTCGAAGCCGAGGTGGCCGTTGTTGGCGCCGTAGATGATGATCACAAAAGTGCACATGGTGCATGCGCCCATGATGATGCCATACACAATCATGTCGACGATGATTTGATTTGTAAACACGCCACGTTTCTTGTCCTGTGGCGGCTTCCGCATGACGTCCTGTGCCGCCTGCTCGCGCCCCAGACCGAAAGCAGGGAATGACGATGTGACCATGTTGATCCAGATGATCTGCAACGGCGAGATTGGGAAGACGGAGAAGCCCGTATCGTCTCTAAAGGCGAGACCGGCCACCAAGAGAATGACCTCACCCACGTTGGAGGTGAGCAGGTGCAGAACAAACTTTTGGATATTGTCGAACATGCGACGGCCTTCGCGGATGGCGGCCACAATGGAGTTAAACTTGTCGTCGGTGAGCACAATCTTGGCCGCCGACTTGGCAACGTCCGAGCCGGAGCCCATGGCGATGCCGACATCAGCGCGCGACAGCGAGGGCGCGTCGTTGACGCCGTCACCAGTCATGGCCATGAAAGCACCGCGGCGGCGGAGGGCGTCAATCATGCGAGTCTTGGTGTCCGGGGCGCATCGCGCAACGACGAGGGGAAGTTCCTCGAGGGCATCAATCTCCGCGTCGGTCATCTTGTCAAAGTCGGTTGCCTTTTGCACGATAGACGCGGCGACGTGGTCGGGCAGCACGCCTAGGTTCTTGGGTATGATGCCGACCTCCTTTGCAATGGCCTTGGCCGTCTCAGGGTGGTCGCCGGTGAGCATGTGCACTTTGATACCCGCCTGCGAGCACTCTGCGATGGAAGCCTTGGTCTCGCGGCGAGGAGGATCGTAGATGCCCGCCAGACCAAGGAGTGTGAGGCCTCTCTCGACTTCTGAGCGGAGCTTCTCGTCCTCGGTCGCCGACGCAGACTGCTTGGCCGTGAAGCGACCCTCCCAAGGGCGGTAGGCGATGGCGAGAACACGCTGGCCCTGCGAGGCAAGGCTGTTCATCTGGTTGAGAACGGTCTCCTTCAGCTCCTGCGTCACGGGCCGCTGGTCGGCCCCGGTGCCAAGGTGCGAGCACAGGTCGAGGATGCGCTCCACGGCGCCCTTGGTGAAGACCATGCTCTGCTGGGTCTCGACAATGGAGCCGCTCTCACCCTCTGGCGCGTCGTAGATGACGGACATGCGCTTGATGGAGCTGTCGAATGGGAATTCGCCGACCTGCTTCCATCCCTTGCCTTCGAGGGACTTCTTGCCCTGCTTGAAGCGGTGCGCGAATACTTGTAGAGCAATCTCAGTTGGCTCTCCAGTGGTCTGCCAGTTTTCCTCCTCGTCGTCGTAGCGCACAGTGGCGAGGTTACAAAGCGCGGCCGACAAAAGGAACGCTTGCAAGCTATCCGTCATCTCCGTCTCAATCTCCGGCTCGGGCTCCTTCTGGCTGCAATTAAGCTTCGCATCCGGTACGTCAAACTTGATGCCTGCGGCACTGCGCTCCTGGTCAAAATCGCGCTTGGGCTGCTCCTTCTCAGCAACTGGTTCGAACTTGCTCTGCGAGTACATCACGCGGCCCTTTGTAGGATCGCTTGGGCTCTGGGACTCGTGGACGGTGTACAGATGCGACGATGGGATCCAAGCTTGGCGTACAATCATGGCGCCCTCGGTCAGCGTACCAGTTTTGTCGGAGCAGATGTTGGTAACGCCGCCGAGGGCCTCGAGGGCGGAGAGATCGCGCACGACGACATTGGCCTTGCGCATTACGGTCACTGCGACGACCATAGTGATGGTGAGAACGCTGCCTCCGGGTTAGCATCTGTATCTCATAGTGTGATGCGTATAACGATAGCTACTCACGCAACGAGAGATTCGGGGATGATGGCAATGCCGAGAGAGGTGGCGTAAATGACGACCTCATTTCGCATGTTGAAGTGATTGACGCCAAAAACAACAATGGCAAGTAGGAGAGCACAGCCAAAGAGAACGTAGGCCAGAGCAGACAGCTTTCGCTGTAGAGGCGTGCCCTCTGTCAAGCCCAAGAACTTGCCAATGACATCGTACGTGCGTTTGGCGAAGCCCACGACGGGCTGTCGCTTGCCGTACTTGCGCCAGTTCATCGACCGGCCGGCTTTGCGATGCTTCTTGCCCGTAGAGGCAGCAATCTTGCCGACCTCGGTCACCATGCCGGTGGCAGTCACAATGCCTCGGCCTCTGCCCTTTCGGACAACAGTCGTGGCATAGGCCATGTTGATTCGGTCACCGATGCCAACCTCTCCTTCAGAGGTAGCATGTTTTTCAGTACCTGGGACCATGATGGTATTGCCGGTGATCTTTTCTACCGGAATGGACTCCCCCGTGAGCTGGCCCTCTTCGCAGGCAAGGTTCATGGCTTCGAAGACGCGGAGGTCTGCAGGGACGGTGTCGCCCATCTTGAGCAGCACGATGTCTCCGGGAACGACTTCGGGGCTGCAAACGATTAGCCACGGTTCTGCAATGCGACCCAAGGTCGCACGCCTGGGCTCTTACTTTGAAATGACTTGTGTCTTGCCGTCGCGCAATACCATGGCACTGGGTGAGGAGAGCGCTCGGAGAGCGTCCATGCGCTTCTCAGCGCTGTACTCTTGCCAAAAACCAATGGTGACGTTGAGTGCAATGACGAAAGCGAGCACACCGCCTTCAATGTAGTCTTTGATTCCGAAGCTGAGCGCCATGGCAAAGGCCAGAACCTGCGTAATTGATGTTAGTCCATTGGCCTATCGATCTCCGTGACAGAGGTTGAGGCTGGGCCAGACTTACAATAATCATGGCATTGAGGATCTGCTTGGTAAAGATCTTGTACCAAGGGACCCCCTCACCTACTTCCAGCTCATTTTTGGGATACTTTTGCCGCAGCTCAGCCACCTGTGCCGAGGTGAGGCCCCTATCGATATCGGTTGAGAGTGCCTGCGCCGTCTCCTCGACGGTGAGCAGGAAAGGGTGGTTGGGGAACTCAGCCATCGGAAGAGGGCTGGAGGCAGGTCGATTGGCTGCTGCGCTGCTCTGAGGATGGGCAGAAGTTATTGACGGTCTGAAGAGGATTCATAGACGACTGCGGGGCGTGTGATGGCCACAACGAGGCCGGGATGGGGCAACGATTCGATATCGTACCCGCTAGTTCGTTTGGAGGTTGACAATAGATAAACTAAGCCAGATAACCCGTGTGATCCTGCTCGGGTGCTCGAACGAGCGATGAAGTGGCCGTCTCGCGGTACTATGCAGTATGAATTAAGGTTTGTGCCTTTGGGTAAGGATCGTTGGAGTGAGGGTTGAAGGTTCGAGTCCAAGGTAGCGGACGCGGGGGAAGGCTCCGTATAAGTACTTCATCGCCATCGCCGCATATCTGATTTCGATCGCTCTCCAACGGGTCCCCAGTCCGCTCGATCCCCAAGAAACCGGGCTCAAGAAACAAAGAATCCGGCATTGCCCAGCCAAGCCCATCCGGTGCTCACCTGTCTTTGTGGGGCCCATGGAGTCTTGGAAGTTCTTGGCGCGCCTCCGTCCTCCGAATGCCGACGAGTCAGACGCCGCCCCCGGACCGGCTTCCCCACGGCACCGCCGCAAGCCATCTGGGCGTCGGTGGCGTGACGTCGAGAAGCTCGCCAGAATGCAGAACCACCCGGACGGGTAGGAGGAGTGGCAGGGTTCGAAGGGCATCGCGCAATCGCGTTGGAGGCGACGTGCAGCAGGTCGTTTCACTTCTAGGGATGACCTGCAGGGGTCCGAGACCGACGGCGCTGGGGTCAAAATAAACTCAGCTCCACGGCAAATCCCTAGACACGCATCTGCCGCCATGCACTGTAGCCCTCAAGATTGCCGAGTCTCGCGTCCAACCAGCGACGGCATGCAACGCTGTCAAATGAATCACCATGTGCAGCAGCCGCTTCACGAATATTAAACAACCACCTCCGCAGATGGTATCGCCAAGAATCTTCAGCTCTTGGCGACGCGCGGACATGACTTGCAATCGAATAAGTCGCTGCCAAGACGCCATCTTTGCCTGGTCACGATAAGCAAGACCGCATTCGCCCGGAATTCCGTGCAAACCAAGACCCTGGTTAAGCTTAAAGCCACCCCAAGCTTTGTCCCGTCCTCGCCCAATGGCCTGTCCACGAGTAACCGATGCGCCCCGCCTCCAGCACATGCCGTTTGCCTAGGGGGCGCAGTGCTGGAAGTCGACAGATCACAGCGCGAATTGCAAACTAAGGTTTGTCCGCCCACTGTGGCGAACTGTTTCTGGAGGATTGTCCGGGGCATCATTGGCCACATGCGTAGTCCACGGACTGCCACTCGTAAAGCGCTCTTGCTGCGATAAGAGGGGCCGGGTTTCGAGGCGGAGGGCGCGGCGTCTTGGCGTTGACGCTTCTCTCGACGCCTTTACACCGCAGGGCGGCGCCTAAACCTCCCTCTGCAGCCAAGTCCGAGCCCGGCGCCGGGCGGCGCCGGGTCACGTGGGCCGGCGTACAATCCGTGGCGGCGCCCCGTGCTGCGCCTCGGGGCCGGGTCTGCCGATGAAAATGGCACGGGGTTGTGGCCTGTTGGGGAACCCACGTCAGCTACGGGGTGAATAATAGCTACATATACATCCCGTGCGGATGAGGCGGGCATATGGGAATCATACTGCATCACGCAGGCAGATCGGCTGAGATTTGTCGCTGTTCGTTAAACAGTAAGTTGAATTGAATCGCAATGCTTAGAACAGGCTCCAGTCGGAGTAATCCTCTGATGCAATGCTCCAGCATCATAGTAGATGAAAGAGCAAGCTTGGTTCATCTAACTGAGCTGGTCAACTACCTAGCTACATATACTCAAAAACTATCAAAGTGAATGCAACGGAAGTTCCTGCCGTCCCTAGCAGCGTTCTGTCTTCAGCTGGCCGTGCCGCCCTCGGCTAGCCTTCCCGTCTTCTGGTTGCTGGTATGTCCTCTACGAACCAACTTTCATCTGCATTCCAATGGTATGTCTTGTTCTGTAGACTTAAAAGTCTCGATATTTTACGATCGTTGAGTATCTCGCAATTGCAAGCGTAATGCGTCCTCGTACAATTGTATTTATGTCACGTTTGTCTATTCTGGGTATTTTAATCCTTACACGCCAAATACGAGATTCTACGTCTTCAGTGTAGAATGAACAATCTAATAAGCCATGTACGCTTGTATGTACTCTGTAGTGTTTTCGTATATGCATCCTCGTACGACCATGATCATGACTGCGATGACAACATATGTGTTTGCCGACGCCAAAGCTCAATCCTGCAGTGCCGACAATGCACCCTTTGGGTCGCATCAATGCTGTTCACCTAAAACAGATGATGAGCCAGTCCAGCGGCGAAGCCAACTCCCATAAGCATCGCGCTCGGCACCGTCATGGCGCCCAGTCCACTCTGAGGCTTGACGCCGGTGGCGCTGAACCCCAGATACCAGGACCCGATGTCGGTCAGTTGGCCACCGTTGCTAAGGAATGCGGCGTTGGGTCCGACGTTGGCTTTGTTTGCCCGAAAGGCGCCAAAGTACGAGTAGCGACCGATATAGTCGAGCTTCTCAAAGTAGTCAATCGATTGGTTGTAGAATTCCTGAGTCGGCGTAAGGTCTTGGTGCGCATAGGCGTACTCGGTGACCCAGATCTCCGCGTCCGGCCATCTGCGAGATCCCAGTTAGCAACATCTGGAAAGATGGATTGGCGCCGGAACGGGTGTCTTACGCAGCCTTCCGTTCGCCAATGTGAGAGGTGAGGCCCTCAAGATTGTCGTACCAGTGAACCGGCAGAAAATCCCAGGTGCAGTTCCTCTTCTGTCTGCCTGTGCTCACCAGCTCCGAGCAGTTTCCCAGGAACTGCTTTAGCCAGGGCACAGCGCCCCGGCCACCTGTGCAGGCCGGCAATCCTAGCTTGATGCCCATCTTTCCGAGTGGCTCAAAGTTGGCCACCCAGGCCTGAGCCGCATCTTTGGGCTTGATGTTACTGCCGCCCTGATCTGCTGGGCCATCAGGCTCGTTGAACCCCAGCACATATTTCACCTTTGTGCCATCGTCGACGAGTGTCTTGACTTGGTTGTAGAACGCAGTGTCGTTCGGGTTAGAGCCGACCCCCCACATCATAGGAATGAACTCAAAAGCATCCTGAGAGAGCGAAGAGTACGCTGGCGACGGGAGGGCCTGATAGTTGTAGTACCACGTCAGGTCGCTCCCCGATTTGACCCAGATCTGGTTGTCTTGTGGATGATCTTCGTTTGGCGTAAAGCAAAGACCGCGCTTGGACGACGCGGCTGAGCCAAACTCGGCAACGGCCGAGAGCCCGACGAAAAACCTTACATTGACCATGACGGACCGGCAGAGCGATATTTTTGAGGCGAAAAGACAACGGAGCACGCGAACGACGGGTGAAAGACGGAAACGAATTGTGAGCATGGAACCGAGGGGGGATAATTTGCATTCAAAGCATCGTCGTCAGCGAGTGTACAAATGGATTGAAAACCCAAACGGAGAGCCTCTGCGGTACGTCGGCGGAAATGCGCTCACGGTCGCTTGAAGGCGCAACCGCCAGTCGTTTTCTATCGTCAAAGCGGCATGCGCAGATCGTCGCTGACAGGTGATGAATTCGCCGGGCTCTTGGTTCATTTACGGAAGGACGAGCGAACAAAGATGTTGAAAAGCGCGAAGATTGACAGAGAGAGAAAAACGCCGATGCCAGCGACGACGCCGCAGCAAGAGATTTGGCAGGGGCTGAAGCAACCACAGCCGAGCCGCCTTCACGCCGCCAGCAGCGGTGGTTGGACGCCGAGCCTTGTTTGGACGGAGGAAACGACGCCGGGGAAATGTCGCCAGGGGTATACGAGATGCGTCCGATCTAGCACGGCCCACTCCTCTAACAAGCGATACCCTCAGAGCGCACGTATTACAAACGGCAAAAGCGTTGCATCTGTTAAGGATGATCTTGGCTCGGTGATAGTGCCCGCTACGGGCGCTTGCTCGTTCGGCGGGTCACCGACCAGAGGTTGGATGCGGGCCTAGGCACGACGTCAGTTAAGCCATATCGAAGTCATGATCGGAAAGTTGAGATAGCAGCAGGTTGCAGGTGTTGATGCATAAAATCAGTGTGCTAATAGTGGTGGAACAATGCCGCGGCGTAGGCACCACGGCGGGATATTGACATGGGCGTCTAGGTCTCCCCTTCAGCGTGCCGTCATCGCCGTAGCCAACATCCTGGTAGAACAGTGTTCATTCGGTGGAGCACGGGCACCCCCGTGCGCCAGGTCCTCAGCCGAAGGAACCGAGAATCCAGATCTTCCCTTGTCCTCTGGCGAGCATCGGACAGGATCTGATCGCGAGCATTGGTCGCCAGGCGAATCCGTCACCCGATGGAGACGGGCCTAGCTGAAGACTTGGCCGCAAATCACCACTCTCTTGCCGTGGCGGCCGGTGACTGCTCCGACCGCAATTGACGGCATTTTCAAAGCCCGAGTTTCCAGAGTCATAATGGTATCCTCCTCGGTTAAGTACGCGTGGAGGCAGATTGGGAAGCATATCTCGCCGTTCCCTCGGCCTTGTTCTGGGTCTCAGCACCAGCCGACCACTGGGGTAACGGCAACCCGAGTCGGCGGCTCGCGATGCACCTGACCGGCACTCAACCACGGCTCCAAGCACCGGACGCAGGACTCTTACGACCTGCAGCTCTTACGAACCTCTAACAGGCTTCTTCCCCTCCATTGACTCCTCTTGCGTAATTACCACTGTGGCGTACAGCCGTCGCGACAGGCTTAGGGCGAAGCTCGGGAGGGTTAGTCAGCAGCGTTGCCTCCGACTGCCTCGGCTCAACCCCACACCGAAGAGGCCGCGGTCCCAAACGCCGTCTGCTGCTCCATCTCCATCGGCCATAAACGTTGCCTACTGCCCTCCACAGGCTTCTGCGAAGTCCAAATTTCCAGAACTCCAGTTGCGCTCTCAATCCTGGCATCACCTCCGCAGAATCCCACCATTTTCCCGTCATCATGGCCGTCGAGCGCATCGGCTCCATCATCAAGCACTTGGCCCCCGGGTCGTCGCTGAACCAGATGTAAGCCACAGCTCCCAGTAAGCTTGACCGAGGCTGTCGCATCGTCGCTAACATTGGCGCAGCCAGTCCAAGAATGCCGACGACGTCGTCATCACGCTGGCCATCCGCACGCCCCTGACCAAGGCCAAAAAGGGCGGTTTCAAGGACACTTCCCTTGAGTACCTGGTGTACGCTATCCTCAAGGAAGTCAACATCCGCAGCAAGCTGGACCCGGCTCTCGTCGAGGACATTGCACTCGGCAACGTACGTCTCCACCCCGGCGTCTGGAGCAACTGCGACAATTGCTGACATTTGCCACGGACAGGTCTCCGACGGCAAGGCCGCGTACAAGCTCCGCGCCGCTGCTCTCGCCGCCGGCTTCCCCAACACCGCCGGCGCCTACTCCGTGAACCGATTCTGCTCCTCCGGCCTCAAGGCCACGGCCGATATCGCCCATGCCATTTCCAACAACTCCATCCAGGTCGGCATCGCCTGCGGCGCTGAGAGCATGTCCGAGGGTGGAGACCGCCTAGAGAAGCCCTTCGACGAGGCAGTCCTGGCCCAGAGCCAAGAGGCCGCCGACTGCATGCAACCCATGGGTTGGACGAGCGAAAACGTGAGCCGCGACTTCAACATCACCAGGGAGGAGATGGACAAGTACGCTGCCGAGAGTTTCCAGAGGGCCGAGAAGGCGCAAAAGTCAGGCTATACCGACGACGAGATTGTCCCTATTACGACCAAGGTCAAGGGCCCTGACGGCGAGTGGAAGGAGGTGACTCTGACCAAGGACGAGGGCATCCGGCCCGGGACCACGGCCGAGGGTCTGGCCAAGGTTCGCGCTGCTTTCCCGCAATGGGGTCCCACCACGACAGGTGGAAACGCCAGCCAAGTCACAGACGGAGGTAAGCATTCACGTCTCCCCAGCAGACGATGCAGAAGATTGCGGGCTAATCGAGGAACCCAGCTGCCGCCGTACTACTCATGAAGCGGTCCACGGCCATCAAGCTTGGCCAGCCTATCCTTGCCAAGTACGTCGGGTCCACCGTCGCGGGCCTGGCGCCGCGCATCATGGGCATTGGCCCCAGCATCGCCATCCCCAAGCTTTTGTCCATCTACAACGTCTCACTGGCCGATATGGACGTCGTCGAAGTCAACGAGGCATTCGCTTCCATGGCTGTCTACTGCCGCGACAAGCTCGGCCTGGACTGGGCCAAGATGAACCCCCGCGGCGGCGCCATCGCGCTGGGCCACCCGCTGGGCGCGACGGGCGCGCGGCAGATCGTCACGGGACTGAGCGAGCTGCGGCGACAGAAGAAGAAGATGCTGCTGGTTAGCATGTGCATAGGAACGGGGCAGGGCATGGCAGGCTTGCTCGTCTCGGAGCAGTGATTGCGGGTGTCGTTGTTGGTTGTACGGAGTAGTGTAAATGAATGCCGCTTGTGGTGCGCAGGCAATGAAAACATGTCATCCTCACGCTAATTAGCTTTGTCCATGGGATATTTGCAATACGGAGGAATTGCCGCGTAGCCGAGGAGTCAGCCAGCGTATATCGGTTGGTGCGACGGAGCAGACATGGTCAGCAGGTCGAGTACGGCGGTGATGGTGACCTATGGCTTTCGCTGCACGGCGCCTGCAAGTGCCATCTGCCGAACCCAGGCGCATGCCCAATACCTGTTCGTCGTGACATCCATCTCTGAAGCTGCAAGGCAGGTGTACGTTCAATGTAAGCCCCGGTGTTGCGCTGCACCGTCTTCGAACAAAGTAAGGACGAGTGCGAAATGGTCTCCGGTCGGCCGAGGCTCGCGCCATTCAGACACGGCACATTCCGCATTACCCAGTAGACGGGCAGGCAGCTTACCCCACGCGGAGACAGAACGTCATCGGCTTGAGCGCTGTCCAGCGACGCCGCCGATCCCGGGTGCCGCGCTGCTCTCGCTCCACGTGCCATCTGCTGTTGCTACAGGGGCCCCAGGCACCCGTACGAGCCAAGGAATAAAATCTCACTGGGCGGCGCCCGGGCCGCGGCTTGCCGCGCTGCAGCGGTGTGCAGCCGCTGTGGAACGCCGATTGCCCGCCTGTCCCTTGCGCCTCGGGGTCTTGGGAACGTGGAATGTGACCTTCAGATTGCTTGGCCCGACACAATGTTATACGTAAGGTAACCTTCAAGTTTTTTCCAAAACGCACCACGTACGAATACCCCAAGATCAATTTTTACCGTTGCCGCGGCTCTCTGGGGAAGCCCTACTCGTACTAGTTCCCGGCGCCATCGCCCGAATAGAACCTCATCCCTCAGCACCAACCAACACGCCGAAACTTCACGTCGCGACGAGCCTCCTTCCAGCTCCTGTCCTCCGATGCGCGCAGCTACGACGACTCTCGCGACAACGCCGCCACAATGACGGGACGGCCCCCGCACAGCCGCGAGAACTCGACCTCCAACGGGCACCGGCCGACACAGCCCAGCATGCTGCGCCAGAGCCACACGCCCCCGAACCGTCGAGCGAGCGGCGACGTCGCGGCGGCGACGTCGGCGCGCAATAGGACGGGCTCGAGCGGCGCCATCGGCGAGTCGACGCCTCTGATACAGAGTGATGAGGAGGTGCAGGCGCAACGGCGATGGAGCGTCCATCCAGCGCATCCCGGGTATTGCAACCACGGCACCTTCAGCCCGCGGCCGGAGAGCCCAGTTTCGCGTCTCAATGGTTTGGCTGGCGCCGGGGCGGTGGACACAGAGCCTCCATCCGGCTTTGTAGGCAAGCTCATGTCCATTCTTGTAGGGACGGACGACTGGAAGCGGTGGATCAAGAGGAGGATGCGGACCAAGAAGATGGACCAGAGCCAAGAGCTGGCTCAGCAGGCTGGCTTCCGCTTTACCCCCTTGATGTGAGCCTTTCATCCATCAGAGCCATGGCCGAATCCCCAATCTTGGCGAGTGCTGATATTTGAACAGGTACCTGGCCTACTACATTCCCTTCTTCAACTGGATAGGGCAGTACAAGATGTCCTTCCTCAAAGGCGACCTTGTGGCCGCCCTAACAGTAGCTTCCTTCTATCTCCCAATGGCCCTCTCACTCGCCTCCAACCTCGCCCACGTCCCTCCCATTCACGGGCTCTACTCGTTTGTTTTCAACCCCCTCGTCTACGCCATCTTGGGGTCGTGCCCGCAGATGGTCGTCGGGCCGGAGGCGGCAGGTTCCCTTCTCGTCGGCACCGTCATCCAGACGAGCGTGGACACAGGCGACGGGTCGGAGGATAACGACCTCCTTCACGCGCAAATATGCGGTGTGGTGGCTGGCATGGCGGGCGCCACTGTCTTCATTGCTGGTTTGGCGAGGCTTGGATTCTTGGACAGTGTGCTGAGCAGGCCATTCCTACGAGGCTTCATCAGTGCCATAGGCTTCGTCATTGCCGTGGACCAGCTGATCCCAGAACTGGGTCTTGGGGATCAAGCTGCCGACGCCGGCGTGAATCACGGCAGCAGCGTTGACAAGATTCGCTTTATCATCGCCAACGCCGGCGAAGCTCACCATTTGACGGCAGGTATTGCTGGCATCAGCTTTCTCGTCATCATGATCTGCCGGTAGGGCCCCGGACCGTACTGAAGCTTGTGATGATGCTAACCTGTGTGTAAAGTGAGCTCAAGAAGCGCCTTGAATCACGGTTCCCCTCTGTCGTCTTCATTCCCGACCGCTTTCTCATCGTCGTTATCTCCGCCGTCCTGTGCGCGCATTTCCGTTGGGACAAACAGGGCGTGGATGTCCTCGGTACTGTCAAGTCGGCTACCGGCAATCTCTTTGCCTTTCGGTGGCCCTTCCAGCTCGCTCACATGCGTCACATCCGCGCCGCCATGTCGACGTCGTTTCTTATCGCGCTGCTCGGCTTCTTTGAGTCGTCGGTCGCGGCCAAAAGCCTTGGAGGTAGCGATACCATTCAGGGAATGGAGCTGAGCGCCAATCGCGAGATGCTTGCGCTGGGAATGGCGAACTTGGTAGGCGCGAGCTTCATGAGCCTGCCGGCGTTTGGCGGCTACGGTAGGAGCAAGGTGAACAAGACGACGGGCGGAAAGAGCCCGATGAGCTCCATTTTTTTGAGCGTGATCTCGCTGCTTTCCATTCTGTTCCTCCTCCCAGAGTTTTACTATCTTCCGGTACGTAACGCGTCGCATTCCCCTCCAAGCATACCAATGCTCACCATCGTTAGAAACCGGTGCTGTCGTCGATGATTTCTGTCGTCGCTTGGTCACTGGTAGAGGAGGCGCCTCACGACATCATGTTCTTCGTACGCATCCGTGGCTGGAAGGAATTGTCCCTCATGGCCGTCATATTCTTGTCCACCATCTTCTATTCGCTCACTCTCGGCATGGCCCTCGGCGTCGGTATATCTGTTCTGCTAGTCATCAAGCACAGCACTCGGCCGCGGATCCAGATTATGGGGCGTATTCCCGGCACGAACAAGTTCGAGAATGCCGAGGCGGACAACTCGACACTTGAGTTCATCGAGGGGTGTCTTATTGTCAAGATCCCCGAGCCGCTAACGTTTGCCAACACAGGCGAGCTCAAGGCGCGGCTCCGGCGGCTTGAGTTGTATGGCACATCGTCAGCGCACCCCGCGATGCCTCGCATACGTAGCCATGAGTCGAACCGCAACGTCATCTTCGACATACATGGGGTGACTTCGATGGACGGATCCGGCACGCAGGTGCTCGAGGAGATTGTGCGCAACTACAGAGAGCGTGGGGTGCGCGTCTTCTTCTCCCGCGGGCCGACTCGGCGAAATCATCCCGTGTGGCACCTCATGGAACGTAGCGGCATCGTGGCTCTCGTCGGCGGCGAGTCCCACTTTACCATGGACGTGGAGGAGGCATTGCGGTGGACAGAGTACGAGGAGAGCATTGGCATGGGCAGCGGAAGTAGCATGCGCGGAAATGGCGAGTGAAGCGAAGATGGGGCAACTGTTCATTTCGAGGCGTTGGACGATAAGCATGTCTGGATTTGGCCCATGCATGAGTTGGCTACTCTCGACACTGGCGCCGGGGGAGCAATGGAGTTGTAGCAGTTCTCTAGAATGCGTTTTGACTAGCCAGCGAGGACATCAAGTTCATATGAAAGAGACTGTTCAGAAATGAAAGTTGCCAATTTCTCATGCTATATGTCACGTTGCCCATCTAGGGTTTTCCGTAGATGTACAGGTGCCGAGAGGTGATCAGTTTCAGTAGGCAACAAGGCATATGTTAATTCTATAGGCATCAGGAATAGTTGATGAGATCGAGACCACTCAAGCAACAGAGCTTGATAGGAGAATCGACAGAATGTGGACTGTTGCACGGTCTAATGCATCATTTGCATATCAGCTGTGACGGAGGCTTCAAGGCAGGGGGGTTTATAGCATATGTACGCGCTCGCTGATAATGATTGACAGTCCTGGGAACAGTTTCCGCACTCAAGATTAAGCAAATTTATTCAATTTTGGACTTGCTGCGTCGCTTTCAGGGGTGTACGTTCGCATGTTGTTAAGGCAACGAACAACCTACCCCCAGCTCTTCACGCGTACTACCTTTTGTTTTCTTTTTCTTTTTCGTTCTTTTTCCGAGCACGCGCACTTTTCGCACCTTTCGCTATCCCAGTGGCTCGAGAGGTCCCCCAAATTCATCAACTTCAATCACCACAAGATGCGCGCCATGATCGAGCTCATAAGCCCTGAGCTCCTTAAGTTCGTACGTTCTCCCTCTTCATTAACAGAGCTATTCGAGGACTATGCTTACTCGCCCGTGCAGATTGTCTCCTTTCTCATAGATACCGAGTTTTCAGATCATTTTGATTTTGACACCAGAGCTTTTGTTGGGTGTGTGTGGCCAAACAGTGCCACGCCCACTGCCGCCTCTAAAAGACAGCTGGCGAAGCTGCGGTTGGTGAGCTTCGACTTTTGGGCAGTGGCAACGCCTCTGTTATTCAAGCAGCTCGCGATTGTGTACGAAGGCGAAGCAAACAACTCGAAGACGCTGGCCCTGGCTAAGACTATCTGCGAGGGCCCTTCCCGGGTGTTTGTCCGCCAAGTCAAGATTGGCTTCAGCCCCAAGACGGACCAGTGGCACTCCGATATCCTGAGCTTCGTCCAGGATATCTCCACCCATTTAGTTTGGTTATTGTGGCAGTTTTCCGAAGTCGAGAGTATCATGTTTTGCACACCCACGAAGCTCCCTGACGGACGCATGCCGCTTGACGAGGATTCGACGGCCTTCAACCACGCCGTGAGGACCTTTACGGACGCTGCCTTCAACGCTCTCCGTTACAATTACGACAGGTTGCCGAAACTGACTTGTTTGAGCCTCCCTCTGCCCGAGAGAATTGAAATGGACCATTCGAACAACGGAAAAAGGACTCTTCTGATGAAGGACCTTATCGGCCGCCTTCGATACCTGGACATCAAGATGAATGGTTCAAGAAATGAAAGTCTTTCGACGCTCAGCCAGGGGACGGCTGCAAATATTGAGCAGTTGTCCGTAAGCATAAATCCAGCAGTTCGACCCAGATCAATCCGGGTCGACCACTATCTCGACGGCCAGCGCTTCTGCCACCTACACACGCTACGCCTCTACAATGTCCACCTTTCTTTCGAGCCTTTCGACAGGTTCCTCCTGCGAAACTCCAGAACCCTACACTACATCGACCTCAAAGCCGTGAAGCTATTTGACGGCGAGTGGAAGGACACCTTTTTTACGATGACCACACTCCCGCAGCTGCATCGTGTCTCTATCAACAACTGCGGCTACACGGCATACGGGAAGAGCCGCCACTTGCGCTTGGTTAGGAAAGTAAATAATCGCGTCCGCGTTTACACGAGGTCAATTCCTGACACCTACCTGTGCGAGTCGGTTTATAGCTGGGCTGCATTTCAAAGTTGCGAGTTTCGAGCTCCCGCGCGACACTGAAACCTGAAATGCCTCCAGCTTTTACCCTCTGGAAGTGCACACCACAATGAGGCAGGAAACTTTCTACTTGCGAAATAAGTCAGAGTGGGTGAATTCGCAGGATGCAATTCTTCAAGCTCTGGAGTTCTACGGTTGAGTTAAGGTTGAGAGGCGCTGAGCTAGTCATTTTCGGCGGGGTTGCGGACAAATGTCATCGATTGATGCGACATCGGAGAAAGTAATGGAAAGAATTATGGGCGGTACAAGGCTTCTTGGTTTTAACATCTCGCTCTTGTCGTAAATAGTCAACATGTTAAGGTTCGGGTCATACACCCCAAAAAGGCAGGAGGATCGCGTGGGCTTGAGTCTGACGCAACTCCGTGCACGGGCCAGCTGGTAATCGTCGTGACTCAATGGCGTTTCATGGCTCACTTATAAAGAGCCAACTCATACGCATCAGAGAAAGCAAGGCTTTGAAACCAGAATTCAACTTACTTTGGACTTTGAGTTGCTTGGCAAGTCTCAGCATGACAGCACCCAAAGACAGAACGCTTGCGGCGGTCAACCCTCCCAGCAGGGAGGCAGGGACCGTCTTCTTCGAGACGGAGAGGCTCATCGTCCGCCGCTACGTCGCCTCTGATGCCACGGCTGTCGCCGCCGCCGGGAACTACGAGTCCGTAGCCGCCAACCTGCGCGACCGCTTCCCCTCGCCCTACACACTCGCGGACGCTGAGGCCTTCCTCGCGCGCCACACACAACGCGAGGTGAACGCCTACCCCCTGCACGGCGCAATCTTCGTCAAGCCTGGCACCGAGGGCAACCTCTCGGCCGAGCCGCTGTACATTGGCGCCCTGGGCGTCATGCCCGGCGACGACGTCTACTACCGCACCTGGGAGGTGGGCTACTGGCTGACGCCCTCGGCCTGGGGCAAGGGCTACATGACCGAGGCGATGCGGGCATTTACGCGCTGGGTATTTGCGACGTGGACAGGGCTCGTCAGGCTAGAGGCTATGACATTTCGAAGGAACACGCAGAGCGCTAAAATATTGGAGAAGTGCGGCTTTGTTCAAGAGGGGATAAGGCGTTCGTCAACAGAGAAGAACGGGGTGGTCATGGATGACGTGTTTTTCGGGCTGCTGAGAAGTGATTTGGAAAAGGATGAGGCTTGACAATGGAGTACGATCACGAAATACGAGTATAGATTCCATCATTCAACCGGTGGTATATAGATTTCACAATGACTACCTGGCGATGCTCTCTACAATCTCATCAAGACGCTTGACAGCCTGTTTGACAGCTCCCATCTCGGGTGCATCTTCCTCGAT
Source organism: Tolypocladium endophyticum (assembly GCA_024339985.1). NCBI lineage: Eukaryota > Fungi > Ascomycota > Sordariomycetes > Hypocreales > Ophiocordycipitaceae > Tolypocladium > Tolypocladium endophyticum. The sequence continues at coordinate 39,547 of JALHBW010000152.1, forward strand.
AAAGTTGGTCAGCTCGAACAGATGCGGCTGTCCATCAGCGACGAAAAGCGACACAATGTCTTTGCCAAGGTAGTCCCGCATCTTTTCGCTCACGTTCAGCGGCACATCGTCGTCGTTGTTACCATGAAAGATGACCGTCGGCGGCCACTTGGCGACACGCTCTTTCGCAGCAGACGAGTCCTCCTTGGCCCATTCGTACCCAGGATCAATGTCACCTACCAGATCGACCCAGCCATTCTTATACGTGTAGTAGTCGTACAGCTGACCTCTCCAGTGCTTCGGCGCTGGTCCGTTCTGCACAGGCGCGGGCGGCGGCTTGTAGTCCGGGTTCTTGGAGCCGTCTGCGCGGAGCTGCTCAAGGCGGAACGCCGGTGCAACCCCGGAAGGAGTCACGCCCACGGCAATGGGCCCAGCAATGATGTCAGCCATATCGGCGTCCTCGATAGGCTCCGGGGTGAGCAACGTGGACGAGTTGAAGAACGGGTGGCGGAAGGTGTTGATGCCCTCGATGGAGAACAGGGCGATTGGCGTCGGCTGGCAGTGGTGAGCGATGAGACAAGCCGTGAAAACTCCTGAGATGTCGCTCAATGTCAATGATAGTGAACGCTTGAGAGTCCGTTTCAGAGATTCAGTCTAACCTCCACTTCCACCACCCGAAATCACGCGCCGCTTCGTTCCGTCAGAAACATCCCACTTCTGCGCAAATGTATACGCCGCGGAAACATCCTCAAGGAGGCCCTTAGCACCAGTCTGCGGCAGGAGGCGGTAACTTGGGCTGATGAGCGGCCACTTGCGCTGCAGGCAGACCTGTCGGCGCAGTTCAATTAGCATTTTGTCTTCAATTTCGCTAAAACAAACGTATACTACCTGAATGAGCCACGGCGGGATAACATCACGGCCCCAGTCGACAAGACCGCCCGGGTGAAAGTATAAAAACACCGGTGTATCCTGAGGGTAGTCTTCCGCGGCGTAGATGTCGCACTCGAGCGGCATGCCGTGGTTGGCGTAGACTTGTGTTGTTTTGGTAAGCATGATGTGAGTCCGTGGTCATGGCAGTGGTGGTAGGAAACGGCAGCCAAGCGAGGGGGCATTGTGCACTTCATTTATACAAGTACTGACCGCCAAGCACGGTGGCTTGCTCATGGACAGGGGTCACAATACCTCCGGTGTCGTGGGCGTGGCCTCATTGAAAGCGTCGCGCAACACTGAAGCTTAGTCGAGATGTGCCGCGGCACACCCTCCGCCAGGGAACTGGTGCGCAAGCTAGATACGTTCGCAACGAGGTTTTTGAAATCCACTCAACTCTTCAAATGTGAACACCTCTTTTGCCTTCGCTCGCATCGCAGTCTTAAGACCAAAAACGATGCGGCTGAGGTTCTCAAGTTCTTAGTCGTGACGCTAGAGCGTTTCGACGGTGCCGTGAATTTGGCTTTGCAGCTGCGGTGACGGGATTCACGCGAAGGAATTTTGTGGCTCGACACATGTCCTGTCGAGATGCATCCATGATTCGGCCTTGCTGAGAAAGCCGCCAAGGGTTGCATGCTCATTCAGGCATGGTCCCTTACCAAAGCCTTGGTTCAGCCAGCAGCATCGAAGTTACCGCCCCTTCGCCGTGTCGTGGCCGCCCATGACAACCGCCGCGGTTCTCGAACGTATGGAGGCCAGGGAATCAAGTCAATCAGGGGAGGGAAGTGCCATTAAATGATAAATGTACAAGACTGCTTCGTTTTTGTACGCATTGCACAGCCTTCCAGAACCAACAAGCCGCACGCCTGGATAAGCCAACAGTCCCCGCCTTACGCTGTGCCCTGCCGTAGCACTTCTTGCTGACCTCTTAAACTTACATCCATAAACGACAGTACATATCTCCCTCAACTCATCCTTTTTGGTTGTACAAGAATGCAAGTCCCGCGCATGGACTTATTGTGGACCCATGCGGAATCCGGGGGGTCCGCCGCCGCCAGCCAGCTTAGCCGCCAGCTTGGGATACTTCTCGGTAACCTGCACCTGTGTCCTCGTCGCCTCGGCGTAGGACAGGGCGTTTACAATCTCGCCTTCCGTCCGGGCGAGCTCCGCTGCGCGCTCGAAGTACTTGAGTGCCTCGGTCACGTTGTTCTGCTGGAGGAGGAGCTGGGCCATGGTGGCCACAGCAATGTCGCACTCTGGATCAACTACACGGATATTGTTAGCCGCCGTGCCGGCGCTCATACTCGGTCGGGGGATAACTCACTAATCAGAGCCTTCTGGCAGAGCTTCTCCGCCTCCTTGAAGTCCTGCTTCCACTGGAATAGGGCCAGCGCCTTGTTGATGAGGGGCAGCACGTTCATCGACATGGGCTTGGACTGCTTCTCCATCTCCATGGCGGTGTCGAACTTCTCGACGGCCTCGGAAAAGTTGCCCTGGTCGAGGAGCAGCTCGCCGTAGTAGTTGTATACATCAGGAACCTTGGGGAAATTCTTGATGCATCGTCGGAACGTCGCCATAGAAGAGGCAATGGAGCCCATCTTGTACTGGGTCACGCCGAGCTGGATGTGGGAGAAGATAAAGTCTTTGTCCAGGTCAATCGACTTTTGATAGTCCTTCTGCGCTTCGGAGAGGTCACCCTTGATAAAGTTGGCCTGAGCCCGGTGGTAGTAGACGTCCGGATCCTCGCTGTTCTGCTCAAGGGCCTTGGCGAACTCAACCTCGGCCTTGTCGGGCTCGCCAAGCTCCAGGCTGATGCTGGCGCGCTTGATGTAACTCTGGACCATGCTGGGGTCGAGCTCGATGCTCTTGTCGAAGTCCTCGGTCGCCGCGCTGTGGTTTCCAAGGAGTGTTCTCATGGTTCCTCTCAGATTGTAGGCCAGGGCCTCGTGCTCTCCAAGGTCGCCAAGCTCGAGAGCCTTCTCAAACGCCAGTCGGCCCTCCTCGTAGCCATCGGCGGTCTTCTTCTCGAGGCCCCGCAGGCCCAGTTGCAGCTGTCCCTTGCCGGTCTCCGGGTCCAGCTCAACAGAGTCCTCTAGTTCAGCGGGCCGGGGCTTCGAGCGGAAGCTGTTAAGGTAGTTGCCGACGAAGATGGGGCTGGGCAGCTTGGGGGGCCTCGACGCCATCATCTCCTTGGCTCTATGTTCCGCAAAGGCCCTGAGCAGCCTCTCGACGGCCTGGGCGGCCGAGTCGCTCTTGAAGTTGTCGATTATACACGAGGCGGTAAAGTCCATCAGGGCCTCGGAGTACATTTTCTGGTGCTCGTATGCGGTCGCGCGGCGGTTGATGGCCTTGACATACTCGGGGTCCATGTTGATGGCCGCCGTGGTGTCCTCGACGACCTTATCCCACTCGCTCATGGCGCTGTGGCAAGCGGCTCGGTTGGAGTAGAAGACGGGGTCGGGCTTACACAAGATGGCCTTGGAGTAGAGGTCAATGGCCTTGTTGTACGCCTTGTCGCCGTAGGCCTTGTTTCCGGCCTGCTTGAGCTTCGCGGCATACTCCTCGCGCTGTTCCTGCGTCAGGCTCTGCACCGATGTCTCGTCGACATCGGGCAGCTCCGACTCGCTCTGGACCGAGGCGGCCTTGGACTGAGTCGTGGAGGGCGTCTCCTTGGTCTCGGCGGCCTTGCGCTCGGCTTCTTTTCGCTTCCGTCTCTCCTTTTTGCTGAGCTTCGGGGCCGAGTCTGCCTTGGATGCCTGTAGAGATGAGAGATGATCAGCAATGAATCGCGACAGCGAGCTCCCGCTTCCCGGGCGTCGGTCGGAGGATTGGCCGTTGCCCAACCAAGCCTCCAGCTGCCGAACTTACCGCGTCCGAGTTGAGGTAATACACGACGCCGGCGCCCGTGACAACGACGGCGACACCCGCGATCGTGTAGACGACAGCCTTGTTCTCTGACACCCACGTGGTGATGCGGTCCCAGGTCGACGAGGGAGCATCGACGGGAATCGCGGCTGGGCGTCCCGGAGGCATTGAGGGCAGCGGGTTCGACATTATTGGGCCCTATGAGCTGCAAGAGAGGTATAAGACAAGGAAAGACCCGAGGGAAGAAGGCCGCGATATGCGATGGATTGAGCGACGTCGGGGGAGAGCGCGGCAATGGAGAGGTGGATTGGTGACGGAAGGATGGTTTGAGCACGCGCAAAAAAAGCAGAGCCCCGGCTGGAGGTGCTGCGTCAGTCAATCATGGGCCTCTTCCTGGAGCTCCCGAAATTTCCAGGTGCTCCAGTTCCGCCCCGCTAAAAGCTCGGCTCAAAGCGCTGCTCCACCGGGAAGCCAGGTAGGTCCAGTAAAGCTCATGACGCTGGGGGCTTGGAATGCCTGAAGCCTGAGGCGCTAATCGGGCTCATTCATCATCGCGAAAGCAGCGTCATTTCATTGGCATTCGCGCTTGCAGGTTCCACCTCGTCGTTCAGTGGCTATGTGTGCGTACTTGTATGCTCTTTGCGTGCACATATGCTTACCTGCGTCAGACAGCGGACAATTCTCTGTTGTTCTGATGGCCTTGCCGCGCAGCTGACCCTGTCGATTGTCGAAATCGAATCATGCAACGTTCAGAGCGGGCCACTGGCGCCGGGTACGGTAATAGCGCAGGATCCACCGAGAGCATCGTCCATTTGGCGCGTACGTTAATCGTTACGCATGCGCTTCATCTGCCTCGGACCAATTCAAGTCGTGATACATTCGCAACCCTCTTTCAAATCTGCAGGTATCTATCTAGCCAATCTGGGCGATCAGATTCTGCCGTGAACGGAGTGGGTCTTTGCCGTTGTTCGCGAAATACGAATATCCACCATCCCTTGTCCGAACTCGTCGCTATCGCGCATCCATGGAATCACTTGCATGAGTCACTCTCAACTTCGACGACGGACTTCGAGCACGCGGCCGTGGCTTATTCTGATCACACTATTGACGGCCCGGAGCGCGCAACATCACCATGTCTGAGAGCTTCTCCTTGTTCACATCGCTGAGATACGATGTCAACTTGAGGCAAGTTCCCGGCAAAGGCCAAGAATATGCCGGCTGGAACTACCGGAACGAATCGCCATTCTACATGCTAGACTTCCATAGAGATCGTATGCTCAAAGCCGCCACCCACTGGCAATGGAAGGCGGCAATCGAAAGCCTCACGGGCGACGAAGCCCTCAGCAACCTGGCAAACTTGTCACTGGACTTCATCGGGTCGTCGGAGACGAAGCCGTTGCGCTTCAAGATCTTGATCAACAGCGAGGGGGCCATTAGCTTTGAGAAATATGGTACGGTGACGACAAGTCTAGAAAACCTGCTTCCAGAACGACTGACGCCGCCCGGGGGAGCGGCTGGCCCCAACGAACCGCAAGACACTGCATGTTATACCTTGCTTGTCGATGACCTTTCCACTGCCAGGTCCGAATTCACGCACTACAAAACCACCAGAAGGGCCATGTATGACGCCGCCCGCTCGAGAGCAAGCATCGGCCCAAGCGACACCTTCAAGGAGGTTCTCATCATCAATCAAGATGACAAGACCGTTATGGAGGGCAGCACAACCACGCCCTACTTCTGGCGCAACGGCAAATGGATGACGCCGCCCGTGTCCGCTGAATTCAGCCGGGGCGAGGGTAGCGGCGGACAGGACGGTACAACCAGGCGCTGGGCGCTGGATAGGTGAGCAACCCGTACTTGACGCATTGCTAACCTTGCTGACCACCATACGCAGAGGGCTAGCTGTTGAGCAGGCTGTTCCACTGGATACTCTCATGGAGGGCGAAGAATGCTGGATTAGCAACGGCGTCAGAGGGTTTCAAAGAGCAAAAGTCAGCCTGAAGAAATGCAGCTGATGATACTTCATGTAGAGGTCTGCGACGTATTCCAGCCGTGTAGATAATATATAATCGTCTGGAAAGCGTCAGATCGCCCAAGGCGGTGTCGTCTTTGCGTTTGCTCCTCGAGCTCACCTTTTACATTGAGCCCAAAATTTCAGTCCAACATGACATGTGCTGAAGGTTACATAACGCGGAATATGTTGCAGAAGGGAAAAGGAGAGCGCTGTTTCTTGAGGTCGGTGACGTCAAAGCCTTGTGCTACGAACGGTGCGGGCTGAGTCGCCGACGCGACACGGGTCAGCGTTCAGGACGTGTCTCGAAGGACTTGGGACAGAACGATCCGGCTTCCGACGTACTCGTAGCCCTTCCGAAACGTTTTCCTTTCCGAATTCGCGCGAGCAAGGCAGGCAGCAAGGCGGTCTTGGGAATCTCCCATGTAACGCTAATCTGCATCCCGGACGAACATGGGTACAGGTACGCGGCCCGCACAGCCTCTGAGTAGCCGCCAGTTGGTCACCCAACGAAGCATCTCGTTGGCCGACTTGACAGTATGGAATCCGAGAGCGCCTAACTCGGGGTTTCAGGTCCAGGTCAAAAGCTAGCAATAAGTGCATACGACTGGCTGTTACACCGGCTGCTATGCCGCCCGTCTTCGTCTCCCGTCGAATTCCGAGGGAGCCAGCGGGGTCTTACGTATGTTGGTTGAAAGTGCCCAACACGATTTACGGATGATGAAGATTCTATCCCAAGCAACATGAAGTGGCCTTGAGATGCGGCCGCCACCCAACCGTGTCCAGTCAGTTCGAGGCTCAGCATTGTCTCTTCACAGTCAAGCCCGCGGGTCACTCTCCATCTCACTGCCTCTGTCTTGAAGCGTCCCGTGGTTCTTGTCTCTACCATCCGCTCTCCTATGCAGCCATCATGTCTACAGCGGTGGCAAAAGCTGCTCAGCTGAAGCCTGAGATTCGATTAGCTCAGGCCGTGTCACAATTCGAAGCGGGTCTTTCTTCTGAGCAGAAAGCCGCGTTCTGTGCCCATCGATCTGAGTCGTGCAAGTCGCCTCCAGACATCCACGACGTCATGCGACTCACGGCGGAGTTTGACCGGCTTCTTTCCCGCCAACACCGTGGGAGGCGGTGCTTCGGGCCTCGGTTGACCAACTTCCTGCAAGCGGTCCAGCAATTCGCGACGATCGGAGACGTCCTGGTCGGGGGCTCACAAAACATCATTGCATGCGGCGTCTGGTCTCTTGTGCGCATGACCCTGCTTGTTCGTCACACTTGGCCTTCATTTTATCGTTCATCAGCTGATACCATTTGTAGTCAATCGTGACAATCTCCTCCTGCCTCGAAGAATTGACAAATTTTCTCATGCTTGTTGGTCGCTCGGCTCCTCGTTACGAAAGATTGGCCCTGCTCTTCCCCCAGTCGAAGACTTTGCGAGGTTACATGTACAACTACTACATCGTGGTCACTGGTTTCTGTCATAAGTTGTTGACTGTTAAGTCGGAGCCGATCTATCGCCAGGTTGTCTCCTTCTTGGGTGGATTGGACCTGAAGACATACAAGTCGGAACTTGACAAATGGGCCAACCTGATTAGAGAGGAGACGAGTATTCTCAAGGTCGAAGAGCACAGCACTCGTCTCAGAGCTCTTTCGAAGTTTTCCGAGGCCGAATCGCGCCGCCTAAGGCTAAAGGCGAATCTCCGCATCCTCAATTTTTGCTCTACATACGATCACACGACGACTTGGAAAGAAATTCGAAAGGGTGGCACTACGACCCAATTTGAGAGCATGCCCCAATATCAAGAATGGAAAAGACGGCTTGGGTCTTGCACGCTGGTTTCGATGGGTAGCCTCGGATCTGGCAAGTCCGTTTGGTTAGCTAATATTGTTGACGATCTACATCTCGAGGTTCAAAGGGACAGTAAAGTCCCGGTAACATACTTTTTCTGCCGCCACGACATTGCCGAGAGCTTGCAGGCGCAAACAGTCATTGGTTCTCTTGCTCGCCAGTTGCTGGGTATGGTACCAGACTTGAGTGTCACAGCAGACCTTGTCGGAAGAGCCGGTCAACTTGCAACTTTCCAGACCATTTTTAACATGTTGCAACATACCTTACCTCGGCACGTCGCCGCATATTTTGTGTTGGACGGGCTGGATGAATGCAGTGATTCTCAGCGACGCCAGTTGACTCAACAACTCCGGATTTTTCAAGACGCTTTTGCCCTGCGTATCTGCGTTTCGTTCAGGGTAGAGGCCAGCAATGGCCCATTTCTAGATGTGGGACATTTCGTGAATCATAATATCATGGAGATCCCTCTTACAAACCCTGATATTGACCAGTTCATTGACGCGGAGCTGGAGAGGTGCCTTGCTGCTGGCACATTGACGATTGGGGATCCTACACTCATCCTCGAAATACGAGAAACACTTCTCGGGGGTGCTCAAGGAATGTTCCTCTGGGTGGCTCTCCAGATCGAGTCTTTATGCATCGCGAAGACCGACGAAGCCGTGCGTCAAGCCTTAGCAGATCTTCCCAAGAACCTCCCCGAAACATTCTCCCGCATCTTGGAGAAGTCAGCAGAGCTAGGCAAGAACTATCAGACCCGGGTATTCGAGTTCGTTGTTGCAGCTCGCCGGCCACTGACAGTAGAAGAGATTCGAGAGGCTTTAAGTGTAGTCCCAGGAGACACTACATGGAACCCAGCGCGGTTGATCAACGACATATATTCGACATTGGCTTGTTGCGGCAGCCTTATTTCAGTTGATGAAGAATCTTCAGCCGTACGGTTGATACATCACAGCGTTAAACAATTCCTCTTATACCAACCCGAGGGCGTCACCTGTCTGCCATACATGACCATGCCTGACGCGAACCAAGCGATGGGGAACGTTGTTGCCACCTACCTCAATTACGGTGTTTTCGCCAATCAGGTGTCTACCAAGTTGTTGCGGCGGATAAAGACTGAAACGATTCCATCAAAGGTCGTACGCTCGATGGATGCTGAACGTGTCACCAGCATTCGGAATCTAGCGCTGAGTCTTTTGAAGTCGAGGGGGAAGTTTGAAAGCAGTTATGACATTGGGAAAACACTTCTCGACGCGACAGAGCGGCTCAGATCAGCTGACGAGAATCCATTTCGATTTTACTCTTACGCCAACTCATATTGGTCACAGCACATCTCCTCTGTCGATACGAACCTGCCAGTTTTCCATGCACTGCAAGTGAGGCTGCTTGAACAGAAAATGCCCATGTTGCAGACAACGGGTACAGACACGAAGACGTTGCTACTTCTGGCGGCGCAAAACGGCTATGAGCCAGTTGCCAGGCAATTAGTCGCTAGAGGGGACAATCTCGAGGCCAAGACTCAAAAAGGCAGGACAGCATTATCGTTAGCAGTAAGCAACGGTCATATAGAAGTTGTTGATTTACTTCTTCACAACGGTGCTGATATAAACGCGCAATGCAATTCTGGGTTAACACCGCTTTCATGGGCCGCGTACGTGGGACACAAGCCGATCACTCAGCTGCTATTGAAGTATGGCGCCTGCCTCGAAAGAAAATGTGTTGATGGTAAAACTCCGCTCTACTGGGTTGCCATCAAGCCGTCGTCTCAAATTGGCCAAGGTCTACAAGCCGATCAAGCTGGAGTGGCCGAATTGCTCGCCGAAGCGGGCGCTGATCTCGAGGCTAAGAGCAACTTAGGGATGACACCGTTGGCAAAGGCAGCATTTGATGGCCAAACTGCCATCGTTCAGGTACTGGTCAACAAGGGTGCCAATATTGAGTCAACAACCGAGTGGGGTGAATCATCTCTATCACGGGCGGCCTTGAACGGGCATACAGCGACCATGCAGCTGTTGATTGATAGGGGGGCAAACTTGGACGCCAGAGACAAGTTTGGGCGCTCACCTCTTTTGCGAGCAGCAGAGGAAGGGCAGATGGCTGCCATTCGGCTCTTACTCCAGAGCGGCGCTGACATTGAGAGCAAAGACAGAACCGACCGGACACCACTGTCGTATGCAGCAGGCCGCGGGCATGCGGCTGTCGCCCGGTTCTTACTCCAGAGAGGCGCCAACATAGAAAACAAGGCCAAAACTCGCCAGTCACCACTCTCATATGCAGCAGACGGAGGCCATACAGCTGTCATTCAGCTTCTACTCAAGGAAGGCGCTGACATTGAGAGCAGAGACTCACTGGGCCAAACCCCACTCTCAAGGGCAGCACGATGGTGGCATTTGGAAGCTACGCACATACTAGTCGCACATGGTGCCAATATAGACACTCAAAGCGACGATTGCTCGACACCCTTGATGCTTGCACGAAGAGGTCCGTTAATGGAAAAAAGCGAATGTCCAGAGGAGATCATCAAGTTGCTGCAGCCGCTCGATGCGGGGGCGCCTGGTGATATGATTTAAGTCACACTAAGTCGTATTTGTACACATGTAGCCAGCGTCTATTGGATTTCGGTATTCATATTTGTATCTATCCGTTAATCGAACACAGGCCGATAACAAGTGCTAGGGCTGCGCTGGGCACTTGGTTCGTCCGCATTGTTGCCCGAATGGTGCCCAGCTAAACCCGAGTTGTCATAATTGTTTTTGATATAATTCATCAGCCTCTTTCCTGCTCTTTCATATACGATAGTACTCGAAACTCCAGGACATTGAAATCACCTTCGTGTGGAACCCAAGCAGCTGGTGTATGTCCCCTTTGAGATTGACTACAGATACCGCCCCTTGTCATTCACTTCCTCTTCCATCCCAACATCATTAATCACTTGCAATTAAAAAATTGTTCCATTCCTTGCCTTATGGCGTCCGCTAAGAGCATTTGACGGCCTCGGCCTTGGCATGTCGTAGAGCGCCGGGACGCTGTTGTCAGAGACTGTCGCAGAGTCTTGGTCCCAAGTCTGTAAATGTTTTCGCGCGCGCACCGATGAGGATTGTCATCAATGAGAATTTTCTCGTTGCATGCTGACGGCCTCTCGCACAATTTTACTTGCACTTTCCGCCTCCGAGGCAGATACCTAGACCAACACCCAGTGCCACGGCGAGGATGATGAGGCAGACAATGAAGAAACACCACCACTTGAGCTTGCGACGGCGGCGGGCGTGCTCGTTTGCGTGCTTGACCTGCTCATTGCCCTTTTCGATGTTCTCCACGGTGTTCTGAGCATTTGCTTCAGTAGTTTGAATAGTCTCTTCTTGCACTTCGACCTGCTCAGCGAGCTGCTGGTATAGAAGAGCGAGCTCTCCCAGTGTCCTCTCGATACTCTGCAACTCGTTATGACGGGCTCGTACGTTGCCCAGAAGGGTATTTGCTTGGCCAGTGCGGCTCGTGCGAAGCTGTAGATTATACGTGTCAATGTCGACCAGTTGTGAAATAGAGTGCTGGGCGGCAAGAAGAAAAGAAAAAGGTAACATACTGCCGACTGGAATACACCATCATTGCCCCAATCTGCATAGGCCGCTTCGTCCACCTCCTGTTCCGTCGCATTCGGGTTCACGATGCGATACTGCCGCGCAATCTGTTCGCGGTACTTTTGCTGGTAATCATGCTCAATGCTCTGGTACTTGTCAAGCTCTGACTTAAAATACGTCTTGAGTGATTCCAGCTGAGGCGTTTTCGTGGCACGAAGCTGGCTTTCAGTGGCATTATGGTCCCTCTCGAGGATCTTGATGCCATCCTTGATGGCCGTATTGCGCTTCTGGACCTCTTCGACGCGGGATTTCAGCTTATTTTCGGCCTGGCTGTCAGTGCTGCCGAGTATACGCTGATGCAACTGGCCAATTTTGTCGACATCCTGGGCAACGCCCTTGATATCGTCGCGGAGGCTCTGGACACGGCGAAGAAAGTCTTGCTGGGAGAGCGTGGGTCCTTGCGCCGACTGCTGGTGGTAAGGCGATTGCTGCGCTGGCTGCTCGTAGTAGCGGGATTGTTGCGCGGGCTGCCCGGAATAGGGTGGCTGCTGTGCCGGCTGCTCGTGGTAGGGATTGCTGTAGTTTTGCAGCTCATACTGGTCCTGGGAGTAAGGGTTGGCCTGGTGGAAGCGGTTAGGCCTTGCTTTTGATGCGCAACTCAGGTGGCCGGATGCGCGGAGGTCAAGGTGTGTGTGCTCACCTCGCCATAGCCATGGCCCGTCTCCTGGGCCGGGCCTTGATGGTACGGGTTCTGGCTGTACGACATTCCAGGCGGATGCTTCGGCTTCAATGGAAGAAAAGGATTGGAGGGAGCTAAGCAAAAGCGCGATCAACGTCGATGCCGCGGACGGGAGGAAGGCGTGGGAGGACGGGATGGAAGATGGTGATGATGCCAGATGGAGTTTGCGAACGGAAGCAAGGCTTGGCTCGACTTTTAGGTTACGGTGCCGATTTGGCAGGCGCTAAGCATTACTTCATAAGGATGGCATTCAAGCTGCCTACGAGCACATGGACTGCCAGTGGCTGGTGGCAGGATTCGCATGCACCGGCGCAGGCAAGCTGCGGAAGACACCAGGATGCGGGCTGTGGCGGCGGGTCCGCCGGAAGAGCGTGAGGCCAAAATACGTCACCCTTTTGCTGCGGCCGGCCACGGCGGGACGGAATGGAGTTGCATCCAGAACGCAGGCAGTTCTGGCGCGGGAGCGGTCATCAAGCCGTCGGCCAATCCGGCGCTCGCAACCATGGCCAATGAACTCCAGTTGGCATTTCTTCAACGGACGCCAACGTTGACGAGTCTGTGCAGCTGCGCAAGGACAAGGGTCACCCCGCCGGGCCTCGAGGCCCACAGCGACCCTTGACGGGGTCGTCATCCCCAAGGTAAGAAGGTACCTTGTAGGGCCCGTAGGTGGTGTGCGTGGCCAGAGGTTCGTTTCGTTTTGTTTGACGGCGGTGCACAGCCTACCAACTATTCGTGACCCTAGGACGAAGGTAGAGGACAACGGTTTCAAAAATAGATAAAAGGTACCTCCTGAATCCGGTGGGCGTCGCTTTGCGCAGCCTCATCTGGTCCACACCGATGGGTATGTGCCCAAATACACCTACGCAAATTGGAAGTGATTCTTGACCAAACACGTTCCCTTATACCACAGTCACTTGTGATGGTGCTTGCAGTGAGAGCCTTACTCAATTCGCCTTCGGTCAGGTTCAACATTCCATAGATTATTTAGTGCCCCGCCCAGTGCACTGCCGGCACCAGGCGCCGAAAGTTGCTGCCTGTTCTATAAGTGCCTGAAGTGACGTCGGTTCGCGCCAAGCGATGCCACCCGCTGCTTGGGTACAAATCGTCGATGGTCTCGCGTTGACTACAATGGGCCAATGGGCGCGACTCCCAACTGCAACTCTTCGATGATCCGAACCGCATCAGAATGGCCATCCGCACATGATCAAAGTTCTGGCCGTATCGCGGAGCTCTCGGAGCTCTTGCAGAGGCATACAATGTGACATATCCCGCCAGTCTTGTCGCGATATTGCAAGCTTTGATTGCACTTTCTTCATCTCTGCAACCGCCGTGGATCGGCGTTGTCTCGCGTTCCTGACATGGTCGGTGGCATAGTTGTCGCGATTGGGTGGCTTCGGGAAAAGTCCCTGATGGCTGTGGACGAGAACCTTGTCGGGTTTGCTTGCCCTTTCTCCTCAACGCCAGCGCCTCGAAACTTGTGGCGCCGCGAAATACCAGCTTAGAGGTAGTTCTTCTTCTTGGCGGTCCGGGTATATTGCGTAAGGTGCCACTCGACATCGCCGTCCTTGTTCTCAAGCGTGCCGCCACGAATCTCAAAAGCCCTCATCGTCATCCGTGGGCCGACCTCGGCCAGCTCGACGCTGTCGTATCCCGTCCGCACGAAGACATGGTGCCTGACTTCGATGCTGTCCTCGATGTTCTTAAACGTAACAACCCTGTTTCCAACCTTGTTTTTGCTCGTGATAGGTTCCCTCGGCGGGAAAATGTGCTTCAATATCTTGACTATTCTCAGACCCAGCGGACTGGTGAATCCGTCGAAGATGAGGTGTGGGTATGACTCGCTCACGGTTCCTCGGACGCTCCCGGGGATGTCGTGTCGCAATACGACATTGTGCAGAGAGAAAGACACCGTAGGGCCGTGTGGAAAGTGCGTCAGCGTCAGCGCTGTCGGTGTTCCGCGATGCTCGTGAAGCAGGACAATGTCCGACAGCCCCGCCGACTTGGAAGATCTGACCAGATCCGGGAGGATCAGACTTCCTCGGTTCATTCTTATTGATGTAGGAATCAACAATCTTATCTCCTTCGCAAAGGCGGCTAGTCTAGCAGATGGGTCTCGCGAGGTTGTGACGAGCACTCGGGGGTCCACGATGCCTGACAGCTGCGCGTACTCGTCGTCCAAGTCGAGCTGCTCGTTCATGGTCATGTCCGGCGTGGATTCATCGTACTGGTAGTCTTTCCTCAGAGACTTGTCGTTTGCGATCGAAGGGTCCAATGGCTTTCCTGAAGCCAGCGACGATCGTAGTTTGGCTCTCTTCTCGCTGATCTCGGCATCTCGAAGCAGCATTGCCCTCCGATAGAGGTAATCGCGCCGCTGGCGGGCTTGTTTGCGCTATCTCAGGTATTAGCCTTCTACAATCCTGGTGCTTCGACCGTTTCATGAACTCACAATCATTGTGGCTGCCTTTTTGTCGAAGCTCTCGCGGGCTGTTATGTATGCAGGATCGCGCCAGGCTCGGCGGTCGTGGATTTTCCAGCAGCCCACCAAGAAAAAGTTCCTTATCAGTTAGCCCGCCATTCTGCCGTTAATCGATACCATTACGCTTATCACGTGGGCGCAAATTGTCCCACCAAACTCCGCCCGCGGGAGGGTTCATCGGCTGGTTCGCCTTTGCAGCGAGCAAATCCCACGTCGCAGGTCAAGCAAAATCTGACGCCCGAGCGCTCGCTTTCTGCACTGCATTTCTTGTCCTCAACAGTTGCCAGGCCGACAGGATCTTCTCGCGGTCTTTCTGCAACTGTGTATGGGCGCATTCTTTGCCGCGATGATGTAAACGACGCCCGCGACCAGGACTTCGAATCTCAACTCTTCCCGCCCGTGCCGCAACGAACCGCCGCGCCGGAACCTTTAGTACAGAGATTCACTGTTAGAGTAGGTTTTCTGCCTTGTTTCAAGACTTGCGGGATCCAGACGATCGAATACTCGCTGTCAGCTGCCAGCCATTGTATGCGCTCCTCTACTGACCGAAGTCAAACAGAAAACATTGCTAGCGCACCGCGACCCGCGACCAGGACACCATGGAAGGTGCCTTCACCCATGTCGGCAACCATCTGATTTCCGATTCGGCCGCAGCCATCAACGCCGGCGCCGATGACTTGTCTGCCCTCGATCCCGATGAGAGCCTATTGTACGGCAAGTATGGCGGCCCAAGCGGCCGCCGCCGAGCAGATGACGACGACAACCAAACCGAGGCCTTCGAGGACGACGACAATGATAGTCTCAATAGTGGTCCTGCTGATGGCATGATGGGTCTCACGCTGAAGGACAATGAGGAGGAAAAGAAGCTTCCTGCTCACGCTTGCGCGTAAGTCGATGCATCAGCCTCTGGCCCCATGAGTGAGCTGACACGTCGTTGCAGGTACTGCGGTATCCATTCGCCAGCCTGCGTGGTCAAGTGTCTCACCTGCAACAAGTGGTTTTGCAGCGCGAGAGGCAACGGGACGTCCACCCACATCGTCAACCACCTTGTCCGAGCGAGGCATAAAGAAGTCCAACTGCACCCCGAATCCACCCTTGGCGACACTGTGTTGGAGTGCTACAACTGCGGCACGAAGAATGCATTCCTCCTCGGCTTCATCCCCGCCAAGTCCGATACTGTCGTCGTCCTGCTGTGCCGTCAACCGTGCGCCGCGAGCACCTCGAATAAGGATATGAACTGGGACATTTCGCGATGGGAGCCGCTCATCGAGGAACGAGCGTTCCTCAGTTGGCTCGTCAGCCCGCCTTCTGACGCTGAGCAGATACGAGCTCGCCATCTGTCGCCGAACACGATTGCCAAATTGGAAGAGATGTGGAAAGTGGAACCCAGCGCCACCGTCGTAGATCTCGAGAAGGCGTCCAACATCGACGACGACCCTGACCCGGTACTTCTGCACTACGACGACCCCTACCACTACCAGAACATCTTTGGGCCGCTCGTCAAGATGGAATCAGATTACGATAAGAAGCTCAAAGAAGCACAGTCCGAGGATGGGCTTGTGGTGCGATGGGATTACGGTCTCAATAACAAGCATCTCGTGGTCTTCAACCTACACAAGATCGAGTCGGGCGATGTCAAGCTTGCCGTCGGTGACGAGATGCGACTGCGCTACAATGGCGAGCTCCATGAGCCCTGGGAAGGCGTTGGATACGTCATCAAGATTCCCAATAACCAGTCAGACGAGGTTTGCCTGGAACTCCGCAAAACCAGCAACGACAAGTCAGTCCCTACGGATCTGTCGCATAACTTCTCAGCAGATTATGTTTGGAAAGCCACATCATACGATCGTATGCAGCTTGCCATGAAGACTTTTGCCGTTGACGACTTGAGTGTCTCTGGGTACATCTTCCACGTTTTGCTGGGCCACGAGGTCCAACTGCAGCCCATGAAAGCAACCCAACCCAAGAAGTGGTCGGCTCCTGGGCTGCCAGACCTCAACCAGAGCCAAGTCGACGCCATCAAGTCGGTGCTGCAGAAGCCCATCAGCCTCATCCAAGGACCTCCCGGCACGGGCAAGACGGTGACTTCTGCCACAATCATCTACCACCTGGCCAAGACGACCGGTAACCAGGTTCTCGTTTGTGCACCGTCAAACGTCGCTGTGGATCAGCTGTGTGAGCGAGTGCACCGGACTGGCCTGAAGGTCGTCCGTCTTACCGCAAAGTCGCGTGAAGACGTCGAGTCCACGGTCAGCTTCCTGGCCTTGCATGAGCAGGTCCGCATGGCTGAGCACAACACCGAACTTGTGAAGCTGTCGCAGCTGAAGAACGACGTCGGCGAGCTTTCGAGCCAAGACGAGAAGAAATTCAAGCAACTCACCAAGCTTGCCGAGCGTGAAATTCTCAAGAATGCCGACGTTGTTTGCTGCACCTGCGTCGGCGCTGGCGACCCTCGCCTGTCGAAGATGAAGTTTCGCAACGTCTTGATCGATGAGTCCACCCAGTCGGCCGAGCCCGAGTGCATGATCCCCCTGGTGCTGGGATGCAAGCAAGTCGTGCTTGTGGGCGACCACAAGCAGCTTGGCCCTGTTATCATGAACAAGAAGGCGGCCAAGGCTGGGCTGAACCAGTCGTTGTTTGAGCGCCTCGTCAATCTTAAACTGTCGCCGATTCGATTGACCACGCAGTACCGAATGCATCCATGCCTGTCGGAATTCCCATCCAACATGTTCTACGACGGAGCCCTGCAGAACGGCATCACTCACGAGCAGCGCATCAGAAAGGACGTCGACTTCCCCTGGCCCGTGGCCGAGATGCCCATGATGTTCTGGTCCAACCTCGGACATGAGGAAATCTCGACTTCGGGAACCTCTTATTTGAATCGAACCGAGGCCTCCAACGTCGAGAAGACGGTAACCCGATTTTTCAGGGCTGGTGTGAAGCCCAGCGAGATTGGCGTCATCACCCCATACGAAGGCCAGCGAAGCTATATCGTGACGACGATGCAAAACTCTGGGCAATATAAGAAAGAACTCTACAAAGAGGTTGAGGTCGCGTCTGTCGATGCCTTCCAGGGCCGAGAGAAGGACTTCATCGTCTTGTCGTGCGTTCGTTCCAACGAGAACCAGGGCATCGGCTTCTTGTCAGATCCACGCCGTCTCAACGTCGCCTTGACCCGAGCCAAGTACGGATTGGTCATCCTCGGAAATCCCAAGGTGCTCTCCAAGCATGAGCTTTGGCACAATCTGCTGGTCCACTTCAAGGACCGCAAGTGCTTTGTCGAGGGCCCTCTGACCAATCTCCAAGCGTGCCTGCTCCAGTTTAGCCGACCCAAGGTGAGCTATCGTCAGAAGAACAACAATCAGGCGCAGTACATGGGAGGCGGCTATCCGAATGGCAGACCGAATGGAGGCCCACCAGGCCGCGATTTTGACTCGGGCTCGATGATTTCCTACATTCCAGACGATGTGTCCTCGATTCAGGGCTCTGCCTTTGGCGGCGCGGCGCTCAACTCGGCGTTCCCTCCAATGTTCTCCAGCTTCACGCCGGAGCAGTGGCCGGGCCTCCCTGGAGTCCCTGCACCCGGACGCGGCAACAGGAACCGGGGTCGGGCAGCTGAGAGCGTGGCAGGCGAGAGTGTTGCCAATTCGGAGTTGACGGACACAACGACGAGCGTCATTGGCGGCAAGGGCGTCGGTCAGGGCGGTGTCAGCCTCGGCGCCGGACTCCACGACGCTGTGACGGGAATGCGGCCGGTGACGTACTCGCAGAGCGATCGACTGAAGCAGTACGTCGAGAGCAATGGCCGGATGGCGCATGGCAGCGGATACGGCAGACGCTACGACGACGATGAGAAGAGCATCAGCACTGCCTTTCATAGCCAGATAGGCGGTGGCTACGACTGAGGGCATAGATGAGCTGGACAGGATGCACGAGCAGACGACGAGACAACTTTGCCCTTCATGAGCTTGGCTACAGCGCTTACAACTCTCGCGAAACGACTTTGACGCGAAAGCCTCAGCGGCTGTTTGGCTGGCGGGCACGTGCGCAGAGACGGCGGCAAGGCGCAGTCGTCTAACGCACCGACCCGCGGTCGTGACCAACTCTGCACAAGCCCACGCGCGGAAGTTTCACAATCAAGACCCATTGCCGGTGGGAACTGAGCTTGGTCATCCCTGGACGAGGCAAATGGACCTATGCGCAGCCCGCTCGGGACAAACTGGCTGGTGTGGACGACAGCGATTTTGGACGTGGCAGTAAGCACACGGTGCCTTTGGAGAGACTGGACGGGACAGAGCAGAGCAATACGGGGACTGATGGCCATCAAGATGGTCACGGTTCCCGTCGCAGACATGCATGAGGCTAGGCCTAGGGAGCCCTTTTGATGGCATCATCGGAGCATTGCTAGTCAACGCGAGCATGCCCTAAAGGGTGGTGTTAACACTGAGTCTCCTCTGGAGCAGCCCACAAGCAAATTGATTTCGATTGATCCCAAGTCACTCCTTTGCAGTAGGTAGATTAGATTAAAAGAACCAACCATAGTCATTCATTCACCTTGAACTTTACCCTGTCATGTAATTGGAGACGATGTAAGTGGCGCGTCGCGTATCTCTTGTGCCTGGTGAATGCGAGCGAGACGGGACGAGACGCGAGCATGGGGGATAAGATGCTTGGATGCCCGCCAATGGCCCAAGGCCCCCTAGGCCCCCTGTCACTGTGATGCCCCCACAGAGATTCAGCCCAGCGGATCTGAGAGGATGCCACCGTCAGCCACGAAGGATCAAATTCGGGTCCAGGGGTTTCTTTGCAGCGCAGCATCTTCACGTGCGTCCACATTCAGTGGCAGATCTTTGGGCTTGGAGACGCACATCACGTTCCGTGGTGGAAGGCCCCGTGTCGGATGCTTTAAGCAGCAAGACATGTCTCAATGCTAAACGCCATGATCTTGGGCGCGCCGAGTGTGGAGCACGACGCCCAGCGTGGCGGCGTCTAAACGAAATAGACCGCAGCACTGCGGGCGAAGGCGCTGATTGTGCTGTGATGCTGCTGAAAGTAAGATTTCTTCCCGAGATCGTCGAGGCGGCCCCCGCTGTAACTAGCCAACCCGCGCCCCCGCTGCGCCCTGTTGGTTCCACGGGACCCAGGACATGGGGCTGGCGCCAACGACGTCCTAGACAGGAGGAGGCGAGGACGAGCTGACGGGCATTTCACGATTTTACTTGTTTCCTGTTCATTGCCATCGAAACCCGACGACGACCTCTTCTGCACGTACATTAGGTCTTCTCTTTGCTTCTCTTCTCCTGCTTCGCTGCCTCTTCCTCCTCCTGCGAGCTGCGCCCCCCTCGGACGATGCGCCACCCGTCATGGTGAACCAGATACAGGGCCGAGTCGGCCGTCGCTACGTCGCGCTGCTCGCCTTCATCGTCCTCGCCGTCGTCCTCTGGCACGGCTTCGGTGGCCGCTCGCGGTACGCGGCGACGGTCGGCAACGTGCGCTACGTGCCGAGCTCGTACGACTGGGGCAAGGCGACGCCCTTCCACCCCGTCGCCAACCTGAAGCCGCTGCCAGCGGGCAAGACGCAGGCTTTCCCCCGGGTGCAGGCGCGGTCCAAGGCCGCGCGCCAGGACGACATCGCGGCCGCCAGGAAGGCGACCATCAAGAAGGCCTTTGTCAAGAGCTGGGAGGCGTACAAGCGGCACGCGTGGACGAAGGATGAGCTGATGCCGCTGTCGGGCAAGGGCAAGCAGACCTTCTCCGGGTGGTCGGCGCAGCTCGTCGACGCCCTCGACACGCTGTGGATCATGGGCCTGCGCGACGACTTCCGCATGGCCGTCAAGGAGGTGGCCGTCATCGACTGGTCCCGACCCCGGGACGGCAAGACGATCAACCTGTTCGAGGTGACGATCCGCTACCTCGGCGGCCTCATCGCCGCCTACGACCTCTCCCACGAGCCCGTCCTGCTCGCCAAGGCCATCGAGCTGGGCGACGCCCTGTACGCCGCCTTCGACACGCCCAACCACCTGCCTCCGCATTGGCTCGATTTTGAAAGAGCCAAGATGGGTGGACAGACAGCCGACGTGAGCATGTCGACGGCGGCCGGCGGCACGCTGTGCCTCGAGTTCACCCGTCTCAGCCAGATCTCGGGCGACGCCAAGTACTACGACGCCACGGAGCGCATCAAGCAGTTCTTCCGCCGCACGCAGGACGACACCAAGATCCCCGGCCTGTGGCCCAAGATGGCCAACTGGCTCGAGGAGACCGCGGACGGCGAGGTCTTCACCATCGGCGCCGGCGCGGACTCGCTGTACGAGTACCTGCCCAAGATGCACGCCCTCCTCGGTGGCCTCGACGCGCAGTACGCCGACATGACCGTCAAAGCGCTCGACGCGGCGCGCGACAACCTGCTGTTCCGTCCAATGACGCCCAAGGACGACAACATCCTCATGGCGGGCAATGTCATGTGGGCGACGGGCAACAAGCTGACGCTGACGCCTGAGATGCAGCACCTGACGTGCTTCGCGGGCGGCACGTACGCGCTCGCGGGCCGGCTTCTCGAGCGCAAAGACTACGTCGACCTGGGGGCACGCCTCGCCGCCGGCTGCGTGTGGGCGTACGACTCGTTCGCAACCAACATCATGCCCGAGGTCTGCGAGCTCGTAGCCTGCGACGGCGGCCTCGACGGGCCCTGCCCCTATGCCGAGCATGCGTTCCCCGCGGCGCGCAACAGCGACCTGCCCGCGGGCTTCGTGCGCGTCCGCGACCCGCGCTACTTGCTGCGGCCCGAGGCCATCGAGAGCGTCTTCTACATGTGGCGCGTCACGGGCGACCAGGTCTGGCGCGAGGCGGCGTGGCGCATGTGGCAGGGCATTGTGCGCGAGACGGAGACAGAGCTGGCCTTTGCGGCGATCGAGGACGTGAAGGTGCACTCGAGCAAGAAGACGGACTCGATGGAGGTACGTGTAGCCAGCCCCTCGACTCCCTCGACGTCAATCCATGAGGGATGTGCGGGAATGTGTGTGTCTGAGGTGCTGACTCTTGCTAGACGTTCTGGCTGTCCGAGACGATCAAGTACTTTTACCTCATCTTCGACGACGAGGACGTCGTCAACCTCGACGAGTGGGTTCTCAACACGGAGGCGCATCCCCTGCGGCGGCCAGGGCGGAATTGATTATGAAGTTTGGTTTGTTCCGAGAAACACATGGCCATGCCGGGTTGTAAGTTATGTATTGGATGCAAAGACCGAGGCCGCATCTATAGACGGTGGCGCTGCGCATGGATCGATACTCGCATTGGGGGTCCAGTGTACCTTGTGCATGAAGTGTGGGAGATGCATCGATAGAGCCATTGGCTGCTCTTCTCATCGGAGAGCTGCTCTACTAGAATTGAATCTTTATTGCTTGCATTGCCTCGTCAGCATAATTATATTGCAGTATCGTTTGGCTGGCTACCGTTCCCCACCGCCATCGGTCTCCGGCCGGCCACCGCCGCCATTACATCACCACCCTCACCCTGACCTTCACCCTCAAACCTCGCCCAGACACCTCCCATCCCGCGAGCCCGCAGCACCTCGTCCCCGCCGCGTCGTGATGCCGCAGCATGAGGCATGCCGCTCCGAGGTCCTCGCTTCCCCGTCCCCGCCGCGCGCCGACCAGCAGCCCGGCCACTGCGCTGCTTCCACGCCGGGCACCCGTTACGGCACGACCATGGCGCCGTCGCGGCAAAGAACCACTACGAGAGGCTGAGGGTGCGGCACGACGCCTCGCCCGCTGAGATCAAGAAGTGCGTATCCCATCGAGCTTCGACGCCAATCCCGGTCGCCGAGACGAAGCCCGCCGTCGACGTGCGCTGACTCGCCTCCCAGATCCTTCTACGCCCTCTCCAAGACACACCACCCCGACGCCAACCCCTCGGACCGCACCGCCGCGCACACATTCGCCCTCCTCTCCGAGTCGTACGCCCTGCTGTCCAACCCCTCCCGCCGCGCCACCTACGACCGCGACGTCCTGCGCCTGCACCACCACCCGCAGCCGGTGCCGCACCACGGCTCCTACTCGAGCACGCACAACCCGGCCGGCGGGCGCGCCCCCTCGGGCCTCAGCAGGCGGCGAGGCACCTTCCGCGGCCCGCCGCCCAGCTTCTACCGCAGCGGCGGCTGGGGCGCCCACGCCGACAAGCGCCGCGCCGCCCACGACGAGTCGACCGGCGGCGCCGAGGGCTCGTCGTCGGCGCAGCATCAGAACCCCTGGGAGCACGCCAGTCCCGGCATGGGCCCCGGCTCCTCTCCCTTTCACCACCCCGACGCCGCCGCCGCGCCGCACTTCGACCGCGAAGGCCACACGCGGACGCATCAGCGTGAGGACCGGCGGCGCTGGCAGCGTGCCCGTCGCGCCGTCGACGACGACGACATGGAGTTTGAGCCGCAGACGAGCCTCGCAGGTCATTTCCTCATCGTCGCGGGCATCCTCGGCGCCACGTTTCTCGCGCCCTTGGTATACCTACAACTTATGCGGTTCGAGCGTCGCAAAAAGGAACGTGACTACTAAGCGGTGCAACGGGTCAAGCGTTTAAGGTATTTTATCGAGCTGGGCTCGTGTGGATTTACTTGGCGAGACTTGTTGGGCCTTTATGCTGTACAGACATAAACACATCAGAGGCGTTGGCAAGGTGGATACAAATAGACACTGGCAGACCAACAGTAATGATCATTCATTCACGCAAGTGGCTTTCCCAGATTGACTTCTGCCTTTTCATACATCTACATAAGGAGTGGGCCATCCCAATGCAAAAGATCTACTACGGTACAGGAGCTGCGCGTGAGAGCAACTAGATTGGGGAGACGTGCTCCTAGCGAGGTGGGTTGGTTGCTAGAAGATGAGGTATGAAGTTGCTTAACCCTCGAAGGTGAAGCTGGCACCGAGCTGCAACGAACGATTAGCTACGTCTCCAAAACGGTAGTCAGACGATGCCGTCACTTACCTTGTGGGTAGCCTGGTCGAGCTTCTGGGTGTCGAAGGAGCCGCCGAGGCCCAGGGTGACACCCTCGCGGAGGAGGACGTTGTAGGCAAGGGCAGCGATGCCACGGTCGTTGATCTTGACCTGTAGTGCGAAACGTGTGAGCGACAATCTAAGGTGACGACAAGTGCGCCGGATATAAGAGCGGGGTGCGTCAAACCTTGGCGAAGGAGACGGGGTCGATGCGGTACTTGCTGGCGACCTCGAGGCCGACAGTGTTGCCCGTCTTGGAGTTCCAGGTGGCCTTGGCACCGGCCTCGACCTGGCTGTTGACCTTGTGGTAGTAGGAGGCGGCGAAGACGCTCAGGTTGTCGGTGGCGGTGATGGCAGCGCTGTACTGGGGGGCAGCGTAGCCGACAGCGGCGCTGTAGGCGGTGACGGCAGCCTTGTTGACGTCGTAGCCGGCGCTGGCACCGGCCAGGAAGCCCTCGTGGCCGACGACGGCGTCGACGTTGGCGATGGGGCCCTTGAGCAGGTCAAAGAAGGCGCGGCCGTGGAAGCCGGGCTGCTTGAACATGAGGTTGAACTTGGCGTTCTTGGCGGCGGTGGCGGGCAGGAAGTTGAAGAGACCCTCGAGCTTGAGGCCCTTGGCGAGCGAGTCGCTGACCTCGAGCTTGGTGTCGAGGGCATTGGCGGTGTTCCACGTCTGGGTGAGGGTCAGGCCTGTGCGCGTGTACCACATTAGCAGCTGTGCGTAGCCGGGTTGGATGAGCGCTGCGAATTCCAGCGGCCAGCCGGTGCTGCGGCCGAGTAATCGCGAGACGCGGAGGGAGACTGGTGAGTTGCGACCTCGCCGTCCCCCCTGGGGAGGACTGGGAGGCCGGTTAGGACGGGGGCATGTACCGGTAGGCTTGTCGGTGTATTTTCCCTCAATCTGTGCGAGCCGCGCCGTCAGCATGCCATCCAAGGTAAAGCGCGACGCATCGCGACGCGAACGTCGTCTCGACGGCGTGCGCCGCTGGGGTGGCCGGGCAAACTTACAGCCGCAGAGGTGGTCTTCTCGTGGCTGGACTTGCCAGTGACCTTGAAGGCGACACCATTGGGAGCGGTGTCCTTGAACTCGAAGGTGGTGGCGGACAGGTGGTAGAAGTCCTTGTTGAGCAGCTGCAATCAGGCAAGAGGGAACAGCGGTCAGCGCATCCATCCATCCATGGCCGTCGTCGCCGACGGAGCTCGAAGCTCGGCCGGCGAGCGCAGGGCAGGGCGTACGTACGTCGTTTGCCGGCTTGGCAATGTCGGAGAAGGCGGGGACAGACATCTTGACGGTTGGGAAGGCGGCTTCGGTGATGAGGCTCGTGGATGAGGCAGGTTGGCAGGTATCAGGAGATTGAGTCGTGGAGGAGGATGAGGTGAGGTGGTGGAAGCTGGCAGAGCGAGGGAAATTGTTTGGGGCCGGCAGTTGATTGGCCCTGGCGCTGCCGCAGCGTTGTTGGGGCACCCACCGGCGATCGGCTGATGTCGGGCCGGCCGCTTGCGCGACGAACCCTCAGCATTGCGCCGCTCCACCGCTCAGTTTCACCGCGGTCCTGGGCGTTACTGGCCTGAGGCGCCCACGCCCACCGTCAGTGAGCTGACCCCATCGTGACCACGTGGGCCCGCCGAGAGCCCTCGGCGTCCTGTTGCGACGGCCGACGTGGAAATGAGCGATGTGTTCCTGTGACCTCCGCCACCAGACGCCCGTCCTAATACTCGTAAGTTATTCCCTCCTCGGCTCATGCACTCCACGCCGCGCGCCTGCTTCCACGGGGCCCCGTGTCTTCCCCGTCCATGCATGACGCACATGGGTCCCCGCGCCGGCTATTTTGGCCTCTACTCGTACGCATGAATGTCATAATCACCGAGAACCATCTTCGTGATCGCATATCTGCGCTTTAGATTCATGCGGCTTGAAGGCCAAAAAGTAGTACAAGGACCTGGGCGGACGTTTGCGCCTGTATCCACCATCCCACAAGCCTGACCTTGACAAGACTACATGATCAGAGCCATGCCTACATTGCCGATATCGAAGGACGAGACGCCGTCTGGACTCTCTAATCAGTAAATTGTCTGCCGTCCTCCAACTCGACGCCACCCCATCAACAATATAGAACTTTTGTACTCCCAAGCTCCCGCAAGCTGGTCGCCCCTTTTCTCTAAGCAGCGCTCTCGTACTTGGCAACGTGCGTCGCGATGGCTCTGCATCCATGAGTCAGCATCAATGTCGCGACAACTCGTAAAGGCTTGGTGAAACGAACCTGCCACTGGGGTCGCTCTGCTTCGACCACGTCGGCGCCCAGCGCATGACAGTCGACGCGCACGACGGGGGGAAGTGCTCGTCGAACATAAGACGGTACCAGTACGCTTCCTTGGTGTCGGGGACATCAGTGCCCCATTCCGGCTTGGGGTTGTTCATCATGTCGTCCGTAACGTGCAGCTCGGCGTGGTCCTTGAGCGCGTCGATCCACCCGTATCCGACGCCGTCCGAGAACTGCTCCTTCTGTCTCCAGAGGATCGACTCTGGCAGGTACGCCTCGCTTCCCGGCTCGTCGCTCGTGTCGAATGCCTTGCGGAGAATGTATTTCTCGAGTCTATCTTTGGTAATCATCTTTTCCTGCGGGTCAATGTTCATGGCCGTCTCGAGGAACTGAAGTCTCCGTTAGTATGTCGTCGAGCTGGCGCCAGGGTTTGGTTGACGAACCTCCTTGTCCAGGAACGGCACTCGCGCCTCGAGGCCCCATGCCGAGGTCGACTTGTTGGCGCGCAGGCAGTCAGCCAGGTGCAGGTTCTTAACGCGGCGAACGGTCTCCTCGTGGAACGCCTTCTTGTCGGGCGCGGCGTGGAAGTACAGGTAGCCGCCGAAGATCTCGTCGCTACCCTCGCCACTGAGCACCATCTTGATGCCCATGGCCTTGATCTTGCGAGACAAGAGGTACATGGGCGTCGACGCGCGAATGGTGGTAACGTCGTACGTCTCGAGATGGTAGATGACGTCCGACAGCGCGTTGAGGCCGTCCTCGATGGTGAAAGTCATGACGTGGTGCTTGGTTCCGAGGAACTTGGCAACTTCGAGAGCCGCCTTGTTGTCGGGCGATCCGGGAAGGCCAATCGAGAAGGAGTTGAGCTGCGGCAGGTACGTCAGAGTCTCAATGTTGTCGTCATCGTCAATGCCAACAAGGCCCTCGCCGATGTCCGCGTTGCCCTCCGCGTTGGCGCCTCCGCTGGCCTGCAACGCCTTCTGCCTGAGGCGCAGAGTTTCTCGCTGAGCAATGGAGGCGATCAGGCTCGAGTCGAGACCACCTGAGAGCAGCACGCCGTATGGCACCTCAGCCATGAGTCTCTTCCTCACCGCCTTCTCCAGCGCCTGACGGAGCACCTTGTAATCGAGCGGGGTCGAGGGGACGTTGGTAGGATCCCACCAAGAAGGCTTGAAGTATCGGGTCGTTTCGCCGGTCTTGGAGTCGTAGACGTGACCAGGGGGGAAAGCCACAATCTTGTCACAGACCGAAGCCAGGCACTTGAGCTCGGAGGCAAAGTAGACGGTGCCGGGCTCCTTCCAGGACCAACCTTGGTAGAAGGTGGTGATGCCAATCGGGTCTCGGGCGGCGATGGTTCGGTCCTGCTCCTTGTCGTACAGGACAAAGGAGAACATGCCGTCGAGGTGGCTTGGGGCGTCGATGCCATATTGCATGTACTTAAAGCGTCGAGGTGAGCGTCATGTCCGCATCTTGTGAATCGCTAGGAGGGACGAACCAGAGGAATGATGACCTCGCAGTCAGAGTGCGTCTTGAAGTGGTAGGACTCCTTCAGGTGCTTTCGGATCAGACGGTGGTTGTAGATTTCACCGTTGACGGCGAGGACAAGCGACTCGTCGGCGTTGGTCAAGGGCTGAGCGCCCGAGTCTGTGTTTGGGTCAGAGGTGGGTGCTGTGACGGCGAATGGTGCCCTGACGTACCAACGCCAACAATGCTAAGGCGCTCATGGCAAAGAACTGCATATTGAAGTCAGCAAGCATTTCCAAGCGTCCTCACAGCGAATTGAGCTACTTGTCTTGTTGGAGATGATGCTTCCGCCTTTTCACAAGAATGCTTAGTACAGCCGTCGACCAGCTCTAGCGTGAGTCAGAACTCACTCCAATCAGGTCCACGATGCCGGATCCTGCGAACTTCGGGTCAATGCTAGTACTCGAAGCGGAGCGAGGGTAATACATACTGTTTCGCAAGACGAAGCGCGGTCGGCTTGAACTTTTGCACGTCGGGATGACTTCGTCGCGGTCAGTCTTGCTCAGCTTGTTGGCAGCGATGGCGGGGTGTCGCCGGATCGGACTGCCCCTCCAAAACCTTTCGAGGTCATGCAAGGGTAGTCAGCGCTACTCACCGGTGGCAGGCAAAGATTCCACACATGGTTGCTGCGAGTACTCAGTGACCAGCTCTGGAAGCTATGCAGAGTATGACTGAGGAGAGATGGAGAAGAGAGGTCGGTTGGGAGAGGTCCAGCAAAAATCCAATGCCGAAGGAGCATGAGTCAAGGGAAGCGGTGGTGGTGGCCGCCTCTGAAAACTGGGGCGAGCTCTGATAACGGCGCGGCAGCTGAATCCGATAACCCACCGCTATATTTCGCGACAGCGCGGCTAAAGCCGTCGCTGAACTCGGCCGACTTCGGCGGGCCTGTGATTCGCGCGCTGTCATTGGCGGGATCGCCAACTCAAAGTTCTGCCAGCAAAGGGAGCGCATATCGTCATATCGCTACACGTCACTACCAGTACGAAGTAGCGCTGCGTGGAACACCGCATCGTCCCGTCAGGTGTTCTAGAAGATTGCAAATAGAGATGAGTGGCGATAGGGCTGGATCCGATAATCATCCTAGAATGTTCTTTGGCTGCAGTGCCACCCGAACGAAAGATGGCAGCGAGCTAGCTGCTAGAAGGTGTCTGTCCAACTGATGTTCACCTCTAGAGTCCGAGTCCGCCTTGCAAGGTCATGTGCGTTGGCTATCACTGCGATGTTCCCGACAAACGCCGCACGAAGCTTTTCGACAACCGCAGGCAGCACCTCGTACTAAGCCAAGATCCCCAAACTCCGTCACGAGGTAAATCAGGTGTGACCATCAACGTGCTGATGCCAAAAAGACTTCAAATTTCAGACCAAGATAATCGCGGAAGGTAGTCTTACCGCCTGCCGTGTACCTAAACCGTGTTACGCCTTCGCCAGTCTCAAATCATCGTTGCAGCCCAGTCTCGCCTCAGCAGAGTCGCAAAGCACCCAGCTTCCATCACGATACATCACTCCCCCTGGTATTCCTCCCAACGCCGTGATCAGAACTTGTGCCGTCCGATGGATATCATTTCCCACGCCGTTTTGTAAAGAAACTCCTCACGGTGCCGGGTTCTCGCGAACGACGCGCTTGACCCGCTTCTCGTACTCGACGCGATCCCTCTTGAAGAGATTGTAGGCCTCAGCCTGTGCAGGCGACTCGGGGTTCGGGTCGTTGAGCAGGTCTTGAATACCCAAGAGAATCTGCTTTACCGTGATTGCGGGTTTCCATGCTTCCTCTTCATTGAGGATCGATAGGCAGACGGTACCGGATGGGTACACGTTGGGATGGAACAGCGGCGGGACGAACTTGCCTGATGTCGATGTCAGCACTGGTATTGTCCAGTCATGTCAACGAAAGACTCACATTTAGGCGGTTTCGTAGGGTACTCTTGACTGCGGTGTCAGCTCATTCAGCGAGACATGGGAGAAGGGAGAATCCGTCGCTTGGGCTCACCATCAGAAAAGGCAATCGTCAACTTGAAAAGGCCATTCTCCCAGATTGTCTTCTCCTTTCCTGGGATGCCGCACTCCCAGTTCTTAAGGTCCAAAACGCCCTCCTTCGTTCTCGCGGGCTTGGCATAGAAGCCAAACGGGTGGTCGCGCCGCCATTGCTTCCTGCAAGGTGCAATCAGCAATCCAGCACGATTGAACGCAACGTGCAAAGTGGGTGTCACTCACCGCTCCTCCTGCAGTCTGTTCTGGCATAGGGCCATGATGATCGCCGCTTCGTTTCAAAGCCACTCGGCTCGTGTGTCGAGAGGGGAGGCAACCGGATGCGCTGGGCTCCCAATGCTCGCGATCCTGTCGATAGGCGGCGAGGTTCGATGTCGCGAGAAGGGCTTGCGCCAGACGCAACGGTAAAGAAGCTTGGTGCGCAGAGAGGATTCTGCTCGAGAGAAGACTCAGTTCCAGGGGTCTGAACAAAGGTGGATGAGGATGTTCAACTGTCTGCTGAGAGACGGCAAAGTGCAAGAATCTGGATCGGTAAGGTCCCGCCCAACGTGAAGACCGCAGAGGTCACCTCTGGCCTTGTTGGCGGCTGGTGCGGAAAGGCGACGGCAGCTGGTGGGGCCGGGCAGTCAGTCTCGCAGCTGCCTGATGAGACCACCCAGGTCCCTAGAAGGCAGTGGAAGCGCCCGCACGCTCAGGCTCTGCAGCGAACTCCCCACCCCCAGCACGGCGGGGGGGTGCACTGAATCTCGGGGGCCGCCCCAGCGAGGGGGCGGCCAGCGTTACCCGAACGAGCGCGGCCTCCACTGAATCCCTCGGCTCAGCGGACAGCCTAATCCCAAGACTGTGTGATGCTTCACTCAAACCCTTCCCGTCTCAACATCCGTACAGCTTCGGTTCGTGCTAGCCCCGTCCGGAATCTGCACCTCATCTCACCCGTGCAAGGCCCATCAGCACCATTTGTAACTCCTGCCGCCGTCTGCTGCCTGCGCCAACTCAGACTCAGCCCCGCGGCCTATCAACAGGGGACGGCAAGATACTTGCATGTGGGGTTGAATATTCCGCGCGAGTTGTCACTTTTGCGCAATAGCCACCATGGACGCGAATGCTCCCACGTCAGCCGGGAGCCAGAAGGACGTTGCAGAGGTCAAGGGCACCGACATGAGCAAAGAGCCGCTCAAATCGGCGACTGGGCCGACGGAGCTCGCGGAGGCGGTTGAAGACGTCCCGGATCCCGATGAGGATGACCTGGACGACCTGGATGGTGAGGGCCCCTGCCCGCACTCCAACCATATCCGCCCTGGATCCGATAGCTTACATGGCATTTGCAGATATGCTGGATGAATTCTCAACTGTCAAACTGGCCGCTACCACATCTCCCAAGCCCACAGATCCAACGCCGTCCAGCTCGTCGGCTTCCAACCCGAAGTCTCCCGCCCCTCCCCCTCCCACGGCTGAGTCCCAGGCCAAGTCGGAGGATGCATTTTCAGAAGAGGAATTCGCAAAGCAGCTCCAGGCAGGTATGGCAGACTTGATCGGCGAGCTGGAGAAGTCGGTATGTCAAACACAGTGAGACTCATTTGAGTTCGCGCTGACGCCTTCATCAGCCGGAAATGCAGGAGCAGTTTGAGGAGATGTTCAAGCAGATGAACGCCGCCGCCGGAACTGAAGGGTCGGAACCGACGCAAGGTGTAAAGTCGCCCAGCTCAGCGAAATCTCCGCCGGCCGACAACGCCAACAGTGCCGCGGACGCCTCCTTCCAAGAAACAATTCGCCGCACCATGGAGCGCATGCAGAACTCAGGCGAGCAGGCCACCGCTGCGGCCGCTTCCGGTGGAGCCGACGACTTCATGTCCGAGATGCTTAAGCAGCTGTCCTCGGGCGACTTCAACGCTGACGGCAGCGAGGAGGAGTTCTCCAAGATGCTCATGGGCATGATGGAGCAGCTCACTAACAAGGATATTCTTTACGAGCCCATGAAGGAGCTCGACGACAAGTTCCCGGGGTGGTTCGAGAAGAACAAGGATTCAACGCCGCCGGAGGACCTCAAGAGATACGAGGAGCAAAAGGCGCTTGTCAAAGAAATCGTTGCCAAGTTCGAGGAGAGCACGTACTCGGACACCAACCCGGCCGATCGAGAATACATTGTGGACAGAATGCAAAAGGTGAGTCTCCTGTTGAAATTTTTTCCGTCGGTACGCAAAAGCAGCTACTAACGCAACTCAGATGCAAGCAGCTGGGTCGCCGCCGTCGGATCTGGTGGGTGACATGGCATCGGCGCAGGATGTCTTCAACGGTGCAGATGAATCGTGCAATCCGCAGTAGGTAGAGTTTTGGTTGGAATCTTGTGCTCATATATACCCATGTCTACTATTTGAGTACACGTTCAACGTACAATATCAGCCTGGTTGATTCCCTTGACTCCCATCGAAGCATTTGCCAGCCGGAAACGCCAGTGACCATGACCCCAAACGCCGTGAAACAATCCCATAATCCGCCGTCCCTTAAAAGCGCATGCCGTTGTTGTCGTCCGACATGTCCATCTGATCTGCCGAATTTTGCGGCAACTGTTGTGGTACGTCTTCTTGCGAAATCAATGCTGCAAAAATCTCATCGTATTCCTCATCAGACAATGTAGGGGATGGCGGTTGCTGCGCCGGTGCAAGTTGTTGCTCCTCGTAGGACGCGACCAAGGCTTCGATCTCTTCATCCTCTGCGTAGGTTTCCGACATGGTCTCATCTTCCGCCGGGCTTTGGTGTGCTTCTTGTGAAAACGCCATTGCGTCTTCTATATCTGCCTCCGAGAAGTCCGGTGCATCGTGGGTAAGTCGCCCGAGGTTGGCCAGCCAGCTCGTTTTTAAGAACTACCATACGGTCAGCGACTGCACGGGCCACATCATACGTTCGCGCCAACTGTACCTGTCCCTCAATATCTCGCCTTTGCCATGACTTTTCGTCGGACTTTTGGCGGACGCTCTGTAGAAAGTTGCGCCTCCTGGACTCGTGCGCATCTTCACGTCTGCGCAAGACCGGGTTAGGGCGCGTCGGCCGCGAGGCGAATTTGAATTTAGGTGGCTGTATGGGCGATGATTGCACTTGGCGCTGCGCGAGCGTGTTCTTGTCGATTGGCGAGAGCGGCGACGAGGCGCGGATGGGCGACGAGGACAATGGCGAGGGAACGGCGGGACGGTGGTCCCATGTTCCAGAGAAGATGGGCGTCGGAGCAAAAGACAGCATGTTTTCAGCCGACTCGCCCTTGTCCTTCGATGAGTGCATAAGACTGGAGGCCAAGAACGAGTGCAGGCCCTGCAACGACTTGGCGGAGATGAAATGCTGGACGTTGCACAGTTGACGCTCTCTTCCAGGCGCCTGTCAATTAAGACGACGCGGTGCGTCACGGCGCGCAGTCACGTGCAGGTTCCATAGTAAATAATGGCGCGGCACCCCGGGGTGGCCCCGTCTCCCGTTCCCAACGGATCTGCGCGGAGGCGCCCCGGCGAATCATCGTGTCAGGGAGAAAACTTATGATGTCGATATGTGCCGCGAAGCCAGCTGGATCTGCTTAACGGTCGCAACTGTCAACCCCTTGTTTTCTTTGCCACATTCCCTCGGATCTCTGCTATGAGCGTTTCCTAGTTTGCCGCCAATCTTTTTCTGCCGCTGCTGAGAAAAGGTGACGGCGAGAGCGTCGAGATGAACCCTCTCGTCGTCTCCCGCATCGCGACCCGCGGCACTCGCCCCTGGACGTGCTCGGCGTGCCGAGGCCAATTGGCTTGCGCCAGGCCGACCGCGTTCCTCGGTGCGAGGCAATTCGCATCCGGCAAAGGGTCGTCGCAAGGCAACAATGGCCGCAAAGGAAGATCCTCGAGAGTGCTGCTGTACGCCTCAACAGGGGCTGCCGCTGTCGCAAGCACTGCGCTGGCCTTTACCGACGATATCAGGAACAGCTACGAGGCGGCTGAGCGGACAGGTCGCGTCATCGCCACGCTGGCCATCTGTATTAACGAGTACGGAATCGCTGCTCCCCGAATCGCAATATCCGAGGCTAACTGGCACCGTAGCTATCGAACGACGCTGAATGCAAAGGCCACGATCGAGGACGCCGAGGAACAAGAAAAGGTGCTCACGGCGTGCCACAAGCGATGCGCTGAACGCACACTCAAAGTCCTGGAGAAGAACGGTGGCATCTTCATCAAGCTGGGCCAACATTTGGTAAATCCTACAGTGCCCCTGTTCAGCGCCGAACAAATACTGACCCGAGGTCGCAGAGCGCCATGAATTACCTCCTCCCACCCGAATGGACGACGACCTTTGTACCATTGCAAGACAAATGTCCCGTCTCGTCCTTAATTTCTATCGAAGACATGTTCCGGAAGGACACGAATGAGGAGCTCAGCGACTACTTCTCTGATTTCTCCTCGGAGCCAATCGGCGCCGCCTCGCTCGCCCAAGTCCATTTGGCCACAATCAAAAACTCGGGTCGTAAGGTCGCCGTCAAGGTGCAGCATCCAGAGCTGCAAGCCTGGGCGCCCCTCGACCTCGCCCTCACAAAGTACACATTTTCGACGCTGAAGCGATTCTTTCCCGAATACGACCTGGAGTGGCTGTCGTCCGAGATGGAGGTCTCCTTGCCCAAGGAGCTGGACTTTCAGGAGGAGGCCGAGAACGCGAAGCGCATGAAGGCGCACTTTGCCAAGATTCCGGAATTGCCTTTAGTTATTCCGGAGGTCATCTGGGCGAAGAAGCGCATCCTCGTCATGGCGTGTGAGTCTGGGCGCCGGCCTGACGACTTGGAATACCTCGATAGAAACGGCATCGACCGAGACGAGGTGTCGGCCACGCTTGCGCGCATATTCAACGAGATGATCTTTGGCGATGGCGCTCCTCTGCATTGCGACCCTCACGGTGGCAACATTGCCATCCGAAAGAACAACACGCGGCGCGGCATTGGTCGCGGACCCAATTTCGACGTGATCCTCTACGATCACGGCCTCTATCGTGACATCCCCCTCCCTTTGAGGCGATCATACGCAAAGATGTGGCTGGCTGTCATAGACGGAGATATGGGCCGCATGAAGAAATACTCCAAGGAGGTAGCCAATATCAGCGACGAGGACTTTCCGCTCTTCGCCTCGGCCATCACCGGCCGCGACTTCAGCGTCGTCAGCCGCGAAGGCTCCATCCTGAAGACGCGCACCGCCGACGAGGAGCAGAACATCACGGGTGCTCTGCAGGACGGCCTCATTGTGGATCTTGTGCAGATGCTCGGCCGCGTGCCGCGCATCATTCTCCTCATCCTCAAGACCAACGACCTGACACGTAGCCTCGACGAGAACCTCCACACCCGGCAGGGCCCCATCCGCAGCTTCATGATCCTGGCGCGGTACTGCACACGCACCGTCTTCCACGAGCAGCTCGAGCAGATTCGCGCCGCGGGTGGATCTTTGCTTTGGCCACCCACCGCGCTACGCGCGTTCGCTGCGTGGCTGGGCTACATGCGCGTCGAGGTGAAGCTCGAGGCTTTTGAGCTGTGGCTCGGCATCAAGAGGGTTCTAGGGATGAGGGGCCCGCAGCTTCCCTCTGGCGCGCCGTTGGCGGAGTAGAAATGTCGTCGAATGTAGATAGTCATGATTACATAGAGTGTACATAGATGCGCAGCCGCGGAAAGGCATAGACGCGACGGCTAGAAGGCTGTGGAGAAGCGAATAGAGAGGCATGTCGTTTATGCTACGTGGTGCTACCCTGCAGCTGTGAATATTTCACGATACCTTGACTACACAACGGGATTCCCGTGACCCGAAACATTTTGCTACCTGTATTTATAATGAAGCTACATGGGCATATTTTTGGTGCTGGGATTGATATTTGTGAATGCTGAAAGTGCAAAAAGTAACGACCACCATTTTTTCAGACTTCCGAAATCCTACGTCTATTGCACGCCGAGCGCTTCCCGACGGTGAGCTGCCAGCAATTCAGTTTCTTTACAACTACACCAGCTCGCTAAAGATCGAAAAAGGGTCGCAAGTATTTCTTTCTTATGAAATTGAAGATTATCTTAAGTTTCCCACTACACGACCATGACGACTGCGATAAGCCCATAGCACGATGTGGAGCAAGCAGCATGACGCAGGGCTATGCTCTGCCAAACAGAGAATCCTCTTCGAAAATTGAAACGATAAGCCAAAAGCATCAAAAGTCAAAAAATAAAAGAAGTAATGACATTTTCCACATCAAACACGGGGTAGGAAATAATAAAAAGATTACAAAAAAAAAAGCGTGGTTTCGCCCGGGCTCGAACCGGGGACCTTCTCGGTGTTAGCGAGAAATCATGACCAACTAGACCACGAAACCAATCTTAGGTCGGATTGTTGAAAGACACAGACCTATTATAGTATATATAGGCTATTTGGAACCTTCTCCGTCGTCAGCTGCCACTACGTTAATTAGTCCCTTTACATAACCGTCGCGTCCGTCAGCCAGCACAGCGCGTGTTCTGACCTTCCATTTACTGCAAACGCCCACCAGCCAACAGACCATGCTTGGATCTGGCCCTCACAGGTATCATGGAGGGCCTTATAGGCAAAGGCAGCGCTTATTATGGCGCTAAGAAATACGAGCATGCGTTGAAGGAATTCACCCGAGTACGTCCCCAGTATGGAAGACCGTGCAGCACATGCCTCCATCACAACATAAGGCAAGCCTCATATGCAGCACTGACCGACCGTTGATCCAGGCCATGAATCTCTGTCCTTGTAACAGAGGCATGAGGCGAAAGAGATGCTCGTGCAAGAACTTTGAGAAGATTGCCGCAGAAAATGGCTCCATCTTCAACGAGGCCATGTACACTTGCACTTGCGACGTGGGCAAGACATTCAACAAATGTGACAATCCCCTGCATATACAGGCACTCGACTACCGTGCCGCGACATTTGAGGCCGCGAATGAGCTCGGTCGGGCCAGAAAAGATGCAGAGTGGATGCTGGAGCTTTCACCTCGCTTGCCAGACGTACTTCACACCTACTGATAGGTCTTCTGGCCGGCGGTCACTGACATTCATATATAGGGATACCTGCGTCTAGGCAAGATCATTCGACTTCAGAAGAACCCCGAATTCGCATGGAAAATATACAGCGCCGGAATAGAAGCCAATAAGGATAAGGCTAGAAGCTCATCACCGAAGCTGCAGGTAGGATCTACACATACATTATAGCCATAACCGCAATTATTTACGTTATACTAGAAACTCTACGAGGCGCGGCAGCCTTTGCAGCTGCGCTTTCGACGAAAAGACCCCATATGTCTGCCGTTTGAGATTCAGTATCAGATTTTCTCAGGGCTCGACGTCGTCGAACTAACGTATGTATCCTAACTCGCCTAAGCTAGAATGCTATCGCTAATAAATATATCTGAAGGAGATGCCTGCGCGTGTCCCGTATATGGAAACGGACGCTAGAAGATCGGGAAAATTCAAGCCTATGGTCGTCTTGCATATTTGCCCGCCGCCATCGCCCGCCCTCTAACCTTGCGCTCAAAAAGCTTATCGCGAGGGCCAGCAGAGACGTACGGCACATCGTCGTCGAGGACCCGGGCCGCTTCCAATTAAGCCAGCCAAAATTGACAACTCTCCTGCTGGGATCGAAGAACCTGCAGCGCCTGGAGCTGGGCGCTGTAGACTCCCGCTGGCTATTTCCGAAGGGATCAGGGTTATACAAGAACCTACGGCATGTTTCTATGGACCTATATAACAACCTGGAGCACCGCAGCTGGCACTTGCAGGGCCATCTTTCCGGAGACGGTCCCCTTGATTTCATTAACGACATCGCCGGAACGTTGGAGCGCCTGGAACTTGTCGGCGTCCCGTCGACCTGGCGGCAGGATGTGCCAGACTTTCCAAACTTGAAGGCCCTGCGTCTAGAACATAGGGGGGCTGCCCAGGTTTCTTTTCCCATTGTAAGTTTGCCGTGCGTGGGATACATATGCAATGGAGACTGACTATGATGTAGTTCTTAGTGGCCTCAAAGACCCCGCGACTCGAACAGCTGTTTCTGAAGAACGTACACCTTGAAAACAACTACCTAGACCTATGGAAGGATATCTGGGACACGCTTTGGAACCACCTGAAGGTGCTAATTTTCTTCATGCCAGACTTGGGTTCGGTCGCACAATCTCTCAATACCCTCAGGACAGTCACGCTCCTGACCTCGCTCAACTTTGGCAATGGCTTTCAGTACATTGACCTGGACGTCCCGTGGACCAACGGCAGCCTCAGCGCGGAGGAGGTCTTCACCGAGGTTACTGACGAGAGTCTATACGGCCTGACGCATGACAGCTTCATACCGCGCCCTGATCAGTTCCGGTGTCTACGGACGCTGCGCCTCAAAGACTTTTCGCACGACCCAGAAAAGATGCATCGTATCTTCGGCGAGGTTATGCGCAGCGGCAAGTTACACACCTTTGATATCGTTTTCCCCCTCCAAAGCCTGGACGGCCCGTGGGGCCCACAGAGCATCGAGCACCTTCAGGGGTATAACTGGCTGCGCGGCAGCGAATCGATTCGCTGCCTCGGCGTGTCGCGCTTCCGCTTTAAGGAGTATCCTCGTAGCGACCATGACCTCCCGCTACTTAGCTTCCTAGCAAGCTTCCCAAACCTCGAGACGCTTAGCCTGAGCGCTACGGATTACTCCCCGGAGGAGTTTTGTTTCGTTACCGAGGCAATTTTGAAGGTGACACACCTCGGGACTATATACCAGAACGTTGTGAGTGGGGCTTTGATGGACAAGCTCCGCAAGCTGGCCGGAATTCATGGCGTGCAAGTCATTTGGGGCGAGCGGCCGCGAGAGTGGCCGTTGCCGCTGGACGAGTCCTAGACAGGCGTCGAGCTATTACGAACTTACGACTCGGCAGCTGATGAATTAATGGATCATGCGTGTATAACAAGGTGGCAGGATGTGAACGCTCATGGGTTACTTAGATCCAGATTGCTATTAGCTAAAGGCCCCGGCCATGGTTTCCAGCGCCCGAGATTATGTAGCTGAGGGGAAAGCTTTCTGGCTACTCGTTATAGTAGTTGACTGTTGCGCAGCCTTAACTCTCATAAAAGAATTCTTCTCTTTAGCCTGGTTACTAAATCCTGCCTACTGGCCTATCTATTGAGGACGAGAGAACACACCAAAGGCCGAACGCAGCGACTATAGTAGAAGTCTGATTCGAAGGGCCCTGCCGACAAAGACTGTTAAGTTTAGTTAGTAATTAAATTCACATCATAGTATCGCAGCTCAGTATTTGTCACGGAAGCAATTGGTAAGAAACACGAGAGGCAACGAAGGCCATCTCAGAAGAAGAAGTGGAAGGGCACTGGAAGGGCATCAGGTAACCCGCTATAACTCCACCATATTTTTGCCTATATGGTCCAGCTCCCGTTAGATTGCTAATACAAATCGACGCGCAGGCTTGACTATAGTTACACCTGCTGATATACGCGTTACTGCGCTAGCTTTCTGACATATCGAAATGGTCGTCTGGTGCCGAGGCTCACGATCGTTCATCTCTGGGGCTACCCTTGACGCCTCACATGCGTTGACCAATTGGTACCAATAATACCCGGGTCGCACATTCGCATTCTCATTGAGCGATTCACACGAGAGATCTTTCACTGACAATCAGGCACTCGCCCCGGACACTTCAGTCACAAGTCACGTCATAGGAACAGGTGAAATGCAACACCAGCAGCGGTTATTATGACCAGAGCACAATATAGCAAGCAGCAAAACAGCTATGCCAGCGGCGGAACTTCCCACAAAGAAGCCAGTCGGCGAACCCATTAAGTCATGTCCGGTCGTCCCAAGAGCAACACGACCCATATCATGTCCTGAGGAGCACCTTTATGCTAGAGGATGACGAGTTAGACATTCTTTCGCAGGAAACACACAAGAGTCATATAACATTAAACCTAATATCCTGTCCAATGACCATCGACGCAAGCCAACTCCGAGCAAAAACCTGCCTCCCAAAAGAATGTCACAAAATCAAAGGCATCAGAAAGCATATCCTCCCAGCGCTTCGGGTCCAATTCCATCGACACTTCCGCAACGACCTAGATGCTTGTGGTAGTCGACGCTCCCTACACTCAAGCCCAGCTCCGACGGCGCCACCTCCTCACCTGAGCTGAGGCTCTCGTCACTCATGCTTGGCACGCTCTGGGGCCCATCGGGATGGCTACCAAAGTCGCCAATGCTGATGCTGCTTAGATCCCACGAATCCGGAGACCATTCGTTGCAGTCAGCGTTTGCCGGCATCGACGCTTCGTTGATAAGACTCGCTCCTCCGTAGATGGCATCGTAAACATTGTTCAGGCCACCGTCCATGGATCCTAGTAATGCCTCCCACTCTGATGTCGAAACTCCAGACATCTTGCCCGCAACATCACCGTTGTCCAGCTGTTGATCCGACTGAGATGCAAGCG
Source organism: Tolypocladium endophyticum (assembly GCA_024339985.1). Lineage (NCBI taxonomy): Eukaryota > Fungi > Ascomycota > Sordariomycetes > Hypocreales > Ophiocordycipitaceae > Tolypocladium > Tolypocladium endophyticum. Next base: position 79,174 of record JALHBW010000152.1, read on the forward strand.
AGACTGGTGTCAGCATTCTTGTCAACCCGGCAGGCGGAGTCTGCGAGGGAGTGTTGCCGAGGGACAAGTAGTCGAGATTCGGCATCGTCCGTCGGCAGACGGATTGTCCTTGACTGGTGCTCGAGGCAAGAGACATGGGCACGCGGTAGTCCTGGTTTCTCAGGGTCGTAGTATCCGGCGAAAGGCTATCAAATGACTGACGGGATCGAGAACGATATAAATCGGCGTCTTGTGCCGTAACATGAGACATCGTCGGTCGTCTCAACCTCTCTTGCTCACGGACTAGATTTCCTTCGCTTGCTGTGGAGTGGTGGAGACGTCCTATCAACGATCCAGAGCTCTTCTGGGATGCCCTTGACGGTGGCAAGGGACGCTGTGTCGGGGCAGGCATTGAGCCCTTTCTCGACGCCGCATCCGAAGTACCATCATTACTGTGAACAGAAATGAGGGATCGGGCGACTCGGGTAAGATCCGCACATCCGGACGCTTTTGCCTTGGAAAGAGTCTTGATAACAGCATTCACTAGACGCTCCACATCCCGCAGTAGTTTGCTGTCCTGCTTGAGATCCATGACTTGGTAGAGCAGGGTAATTCCGCAGACAGCCAGGAGATCAAACTTGTTCATGCAAAATGAGAAACTCATGCTCCTCTCCTCGAGAAGTTGCGATATCTGGATGATGTGTTTGCTGGATTCCGCAATGGACAGCAGGGACGGCGCGGCCTTCGTGCCGAGCGTCGAGCCCACCGCGGGTCGGTAGATGAGAGTGCGGATATAGTAATAAGCCAATGCCTAAGTCCAAATCAATGCTTGTCCTTTCGCCGGCTGCTTCATAGAGGAAAACTCACCAGAAGTGGAGAACGGCTGCCTGTGACATCGGTAGAAGGCTTGTCCTGCACGAAGTTGAGCCGCAAGTGGGTTGGCAGCTCACTATACCAGACATCGAGCCCGCTCTCCAAGGCAGCCATCTGTTGCAGAGAAAGCTCATGGTTTGTGGAAGCCGGATACAGTTCATCTAGAACCTGCGCCAGGATGCGCGCAACTCGGAACAGAGCCAGGGCGCTGGACAAGCGAGTGTACTCGCCTGGCAGAGTTGGCTGAAAGCCCTTTTCGGTGATGTATTCGTCGTCTGTGTCGGACGGATACTCGGCTTGTGCGTCTTCTTCTTTGAGGAGCTTAGGCAACCCCAAAGTAGCGGCAGAGAAGCTAGCGTATCGTGAGCTGACATCGCATGAGACATAAAAGGGGGGGTTGACACATACCAGTCCAGGGTATAAAGCGTCCAGAACACCTTCTTCCTGGTTTCCAAGGTCAAAGCGCCGAAAGAAAACCGTTTTTGACTTTGGTGCAAGCCCAGTCGGTGGGATAGGCCGACGGCGAGGCACTTATAGTGCTGCAGTCGCTTGCTGTCTGCCCTCATAGTACAGTACAACAGAGCCAAGATGAGGCATTGCAGGGTGCTCATCGTGTTCTCTAGCGAGATGATCTCAAGAGCCTTGGTCCATTGCTTCTCGCACGAGGCTAATTGGAGGCAGTCAGGCGACTCCGCCGAGAGGCCGGCAATGCTGAAGACGAGGTAGAGTTGGGCAAGCTTGTGATTGCACCTGACCTTTTCAGGGTCTGCCACAAACTCTTCGTAAATACGCAGAAACGTCGGCTTGTGCAAGACCGGGAAGAGAGGCGCCCATTCTTGAAAGAAGACATTGACGCAACGGTCCGAGAACAGGCGAGGGGGGAATCTCAAGGACTCATCGGGATCCTCTCGGGTCAAAGGCGGGCATCCCTGAACATGTAAGAATGCCTCGGGGTTGAATTCGTTGCACGGCCTGCCGGCCTCCTGTAGCTTGCGCTTGAATGATGCTGCAAATGAAGGTCAGGTACTGCAGTAGACCTGCTCTAGACGATGAAAACATACTAATTAACGTCCGACCACTCGAGGGTCCCATGAAATAGGAATCGGAATTCTCGACGCCGAGGAGTAGCGGCGGCCATTGCACGCGGAAGGTATCCTCCTTATGGATGGGCTGATTATCCTTTGGCAACTCGGGCGATGCAGAGTTTGAAACGGACGCGGCGGATGGGCGGCACGGGTGGTTGCCATGCATAGCAGATAACATGTCAATCTTCTCGTCCTTTTCGTCAAGCAAGTCCTTGAGCTCTCGGACCTCAGTCTCCAACTGGCGGACGCGCTCCTCGAGAGACTCGGTATAGCCTCGAGGAAAGGCTCGGCGGCTCAACTTGTCGCTTGTGCGGCACTCGAAGCCTACATTTGCGCATTGCGAGCAGGTCGGGCGCACGCCATCGCATCGGATCTTCTTGCTGCGGCAGCGGTCGCAAGCCTGAGCGATTCGGCTTTGAGCGCTGGTCCCCACCTTGATGACCTTCATGGGAAGAATTCCAGGCATTTTGACCTGGTCGTCCTTGCGGGACTCGAGATAGATGTGGTGATGGATACTGAGACAGAAGCGAAGCTCCAAGGCAGCGGCAGAGTCGTCTCCGCCGGCTGCGTGGTGTTGGGGATACCGATCGCGCCGTGTTCGGCAGTCAAGGCGGCACTGACTCGATCGCGCAAGTTGCTTGCTGCTCAACAGGGTCGACAGGCCCGGGGAGCCCGCGCCGCGACAGCGTCCAGTTTGGAGAGGCACGCTCTGGCTCTCTGTGTCGATGTCACTCCAACCAGCCTGTTCGCGCGTGCTCTTTACCGCTTCGATTGCTCTCAAGCTCTTCGAGCGTCGAGGCGGGGGATGGGTGAGACAAAAGGCCAAGAAGTCGCAGCCTTGTGGAGTGGGCGGCGAACAGCGCAGATAAGTGAAAGGAGGAAAACGTGGGATACGATGGGGCCGCCCCAGCGGGAGATGCTTGTGGTGGGTGGGTAAAGGAGCCTGGAATGGGGAATCCCGGGGAAGGCGCTCCCCCGGGCATCACAAATGGCGCGTTGGGCACTGGATAGCTTCAGTGGCGGCCAGCCAAAGCGCACCCGTTGGCCGTTGCCCTCCACTGACGAGGTGGCTCCGGGGCACGAAAACCGTAGACAACGCAGGGATCCTTCTGCAGCGGACTGCTTTCCGAGGACCCCACATGCTGAACTGGAACACCTTCCCAAGGCTGCCCGGCCTTTTCGCAGCTCTCCCCCCGGACGGGCTCGTTGCAGAGTGCCTGACTCTCCAAGGTTGGCCATCTCGTATCGGCCTCCACTCCCGTCCTGCCCTTGACTGAATCTACATACCCCAGACACGAACGATCCCCATTTCAACCCCAGAAAATCAGGCCATGGAACCCGAGAAACTTTCTCCCCTTTGGTGCCGCCGTGGCCGCTCAAGATTCGCCGCCAGATTCGCCGCACCATCCCCTCCAGCCTAATGAAGCGGGCTTGCTAGTAAGTCTTCCCCAGATTTCTGTAAACGGGCGCCAGCGTTGCGGGGCAGAACCCTGGAAAGTGGCAATCGTCCACACCCTCCCGTCCTCAGACTCTTGTGTCCTCCGAGTCATCTCGTCATGACTACGTGTTGTCCGCGGTTCCAAAGAGTCGCCCGTCGCGTGCCGACTCGAGGCTCTCGTTGGCCCCTGGCGCGTCAAGTGGCGTCGCCATCTGGGATACCTCAAGTACATCCGCCCTAGCTGGTTGGGCCATCGCCCGGAAAACCTGAAGCTATCGACGCGAGCTGCTTTGGTGGCTGAAATCGATTTGCTTTAGGAGTACGGAGTAGGACCAGCAACCTCCTGCATCTGCCGAAGGGCTGGGCACTAACGAATTCATCATTGGTACCGTCTTCGAGAGACTATACCTTTGTAGTTGCAACGGAGAAACCGCGGTCGTTCTATGTTCTTGGCGCCAAGTTTTGAGAGAAGATGCTGAAGAGCAAATTATTCTCTCCCCGTGCCACCGCCCTCGTATTGGCTTCGAACAAATGTCTTGGGCATTGTTGTCTGTAGTCGAGGCCTCGGAAACGCCGCTTCCCCTGTTGCTTGAGCCGAATTCGCCCTCTGCCCAACCATCCGTCTGAGTCAAAGGTGCTTTCACAAAATATGCGTAAAGCTTAATAGCCCTGGCGGGTTGGGATCGTCCGATGTCAACGCCGCAATCGGCCTTCCTATGGGAAGCCACATGACAGGACACTGACGATGAAACATGCATGGCTCCTTGTCCGGAGGATATCCTGGGTTCATATCTCTAATAGGAGGCTCAGTGTGCTCCTTGCCGAACAAAGTACCAACCCTTCTGCGCCGCCGAGAAGGCCCATGACACGAAACAGGGAGGCATATGCAGAGATCTGTTGTGCAATATTGGACCCAAGAGAGTGAAGTGTATCCACTATAGATCCCCAAAGGTGTCCGCGTGATCCAAGGACCGGTGCCCCTCGACGCCCAGATGGCAGACATCACAATACGCAGCAGGCCCAGGCGAGAAGCTCAGTTGCGGTCCCAAGACCGGCATACATCGCGATCCCAAGCCAAGACCTTGTCGTTTCTTACGTCGACTTGACAGTCACAGTAGATGATACGCAAGAGGTGGCGGCGCCCGATGACCACCCGACGCCCCTTCTTCAGCTAAAATCATCGTCCTCATTGGGTGAGGATAACCTCGGCCCTTGTCCGTTTTGGGCAGCTTCCATCGATCCGAGGTATGCCACCACGTGGTCGTGGGTAAGCAAAGTGGATTTCTAGCGCTGATTAGCATGCTCAATTGCCTACAATGCCTGTGATTGGGCTGCTGTCGACGCGCTCTCGAATCTCTTGGCCAGGGGTAGTCCATCAAGAAGGGAGCTGCCAAGGACGAGGTGGTTCTGGAGGCAGCCACTGGTACGATGGGAAAGTGGGCAACTTACCTCGCTTTCGAGTGCCCGAGAAGCAGCCTCCAGGATTGGGGTCTCCATCTCCTTCAGCGCATCAGCGGCTTCGACGCACTCCTCTCTGAGCAACCCTGCTGCGATCAAAGGCTGTAACTGGTCCCGGGGAGGCCCGCCCATGATGCTGGCCAACTGCACCTCGACTCGATCATGCAACACGGCAATAGCGCGAAGCCGAAACACTTCACATAAATCGTGGCTTTGAATCAAGGCTTCAAGATCAGCCGCTCGATCAGTCACGTCGTTCCCTTGCCACAGCAGTCTCAGCTCTCGTTCGCCCGTCGCATCCTGCAACAGACGGAACTCGAGGCCGTCTTCCTCGTTGAGACACATTAGGTAGACGAAAGGGCTGTCCCATATGATGGCCTGGCCCTGTTGAGACAGCCTTACCGCTGGCGGACCCTCGAAGACATGGAGCTTAGCCTTGGCTAATGGGTCGTCTTGAAACGGCTCGAGGTGCAAAGTGAGCTCACGTGCAGTGCTCTCCCTGTCGATGAAGCCGTAACTGAATAGCATTTCGGCCGCCGACTTGGCTTCTCCGTACGATATCGTCACTTCTTGGCCGCGAGATGCCTTGCATCCTGGGCGCATGAGAAGCACAACGTCATGATCGCCGCTCACTTCGTAATAGGCCGTGGGGCTGCTGGAATGATTGACCATATCGAGTCCGGGAACCATTGCGTCTCCAATGTGGGGAAGCTCTAGACAACGAGATCGATACCAAGCATCCGCAAGGACCCAGTCATCAACAGAGGCCGAGCCTTGCTCCCAGAGCACAGCGTTCCAAAATGGTATGGTGTCGGTAGCCTCACGGAGCTGGTCGAACTCGCTGGCCAAGGTGGTTAGTTTCGCGCCGAGAGCAGCCTAAGCGCTGTCAGACTTGCACAGTATGAGAAGCTTGAGGCGTTGACGGGCTGAGCCATATGTCGGGCCGGAGCTCACCTGCAAAGAGGTGCCGTTCAACAGTAGACGTTCGGCGTCTTCCCACATGGTAGGAGTAGGGATTGGGCGAGGCAAGAACCGGGCGTACTCGGACCATGGCGTTGAAGTAATTCCCCTCGATGCGGCCTGTCCCCTGCGGGAATGAACAAGCTGGCAGAGCAGATACAACATGATCTTGCTGCGCGCCGACTGCTCTTCCTTAGTATTGGAATCCTGCACGAAACAAAGCATATGAACTGAGTGGGTTCGCTTACTTGATACCCAGCGGCTTCAAGGAGCTGTTTGAAGTTTTGGTCAACTTTGGCATACTCCTCCACAGCATCCGCCGACAAGACGAGGTCGCGAGGAATCTTGATCAGTTCATTTAAGTTAGTCTCGTCGGGGTTGAGATCCGTGTCTGAGACGAGGCCGAATCCCTTTCCGTGTATATCTTTAAGCTCGACATTGGTGAAAGTCACGTCATTGAGACGTGCCCAGGCTGGGAAGGCGTCGAGGGGCAATTGGGACGAAGACGACATGGCGGAGAAGACCGAGGAAATGAGATGAGGCGGGACGCAGGGCTTGTCAAGTCATAATAGGCTAGCACAGATGCCGCCGTTGTTGAAGCAATTGATGGGAGCTCTCATGGGAGTCTGGTAATGGGCAGACAGCTGCGGGCGCTCTTGGCTTTGGCTTCGGGTCTCCGCGCCGATGAAGTCCCTGAAAGCCCCACTAGCCTTCCCTGTAGCGTCAGGCGGGGCTGCCCCTCAGCCTTGTTGGAAAGCTCGAATTTTGCGACACGCATTGGATTGGATCGAGTTGGAAGCGACATGCGTCCTTTGCCAACGACACGGCGCACCATCGGCATCCAAAGGTCCGCTTCCCTCATTTCCTCCCGATAGCTGCCGGGCGACCGTCCTCTGGGCCATTTTCCTGTCCCGCGAAGCCACCGCAGCCGCTCCTCTGGTCACCCCACCATGCCTCGAGATCCCCTCATCGGGCTCGTGGGGAAGCCCTCGGCGGGCAAGAGCACGACACTCAACAGCTTGACGGACGCCTCTTCCAAAGTTGGTCGGTGCCCTCCCTAGAGAGTCGCCCTTTCGGGTTTTCAAAGAACCCAAGCTAACCGGGAACGGCAATAGGCAACTTCCCGTGTGTTCTCCTGGCGTGCAAGAGTCCCTGTGCTCCGATCTAACGTCGCATCCTCAGATTTACGACCATCGATCCCCAGCGGGCAGTGGGCTACCTTCAGATCGACTGCGCGTGCGCCAGATTTCAAGTCTCGGACAGGTGTAAACCGAACTACGGCGCCTGCGTCGACGGCCGCCGCTCCGTACCAATAGAACTTCTCGACGTCGCCGGGCTGGTTCCTGGTGCGCACCAGGGGCTCGGTCTGGGCAACAAGTTCCTCGACGACCTGCGGCACGCCGATGCGCTCATACATGTTGTCGACGCATCAGGGACGGTCGACGCGGAGGGCAAAGAAACGAGGGGCTATGATCCGTCTGTCGACATTGCGTGGCTTCGGAGCGAGATCGTGGCGTGGATACTGGGCAACCTCATGCAGAGATGGCCGTCGGTCCGGAGGAGACACATGGCCATCAAGGCGACGGCTGTAGAGACGCTACAGGGGCAGTTCTCAGGATACGGTGCCACGGCGACAGTCGTCGGCCGGACACTGGATCGGGCTGGCCTCAAGGAGCCGTTGGAGGCTTGGTCCGACGAGGCTGTACAGCACGTCGTCAACTGCTTCGTCGACGAAAAGTTCCCGACGGTAATCGCGCTGAACAAGATCGACCATCCAGATGCCGACAAGAACATCTCCAAAATTGCCAAGATGCAGGACCCCAAGACTCTTGTCCTGTGCTCGGCCATTTCAGAAATCTTTCTGCGCAAGATGGCCAAGCAGGGATACATAAAATACGCCGAGGGAAGTGAATTCGTCGACACAAGGGAGGACCTGATAGAGCAGGGCGATCCCACCGGTGGTGGCCTCAAGGAGCTCGACGAGAAGAACCGGAACCGAATAGAGAACCTCAAGGACATGGTTCTCTACCGATTTGGCTCTACGGGCGTCGTCCAGGTTCTGACCCGGGCAGCAGAGCTCCTCGGCTTGGTGCCCGTCTTCCCCGTCAGGAACACGTCGACCTTCAGCTCCGGCGCGTCCGAGTCCAAATTCGTCTTTCGGGATTGCGTGCTGGTGAAGAAGGGGTTGACGGTCGGCGACGTCGCGCGCAAGGTCATGGGCGATGCGCCGATTGCATACATCGAGGGCGTCGGCGGCCTGAGAGTAGCGGAGGATGATATTGTCGCCGTCGGCAAGAATGATGTGAGTGCACCGTTGTGGAGATGCGTGGACAGGTCCCTAACGTGGAGCAGGTCCTGTCCTTCAAGGTCGGACGGGCGTGAACGGCAGCCTCGAGGAGATATTCCACGACTTTATTCGTCCGTGGTCCCAAGCCCGCCGTATTCACCTTTTGATGCTCCCGTGCTCTGACTGAACTGACCCCATACCGTGAAGCTTCCTTGGTCCGAGCCGGCCGCCTCGTTTCTCCAACCCAACAGGAACCCGGGCGCCCGTCATGAACCGGCGGCCTCTTTGTTACCCGCACCGCATTTCGCAGCCAGGCATTGCTTCCCTTTGTTGGGCAGCCAATGGGCCATGGGACTCTTCCATCTTCAGGCTGTTGGAGGAGGATGACACAATGCGAAATTAATGACATATGAATACACATAAAAGTATAGACTGATGCATAGACTATGAGTACAATGAAAACGTACTAGGAAAGAGATGAAATGCTCTTGCTGCCGTATCTTTACTGGGAGTAACAGCCATAGCTGCTATGCTAATAAGGTGATGCGTCGATACGATACTTCGTACTTGTTTCCATGTTTCTATTATATAGGCACCCCCCTGCCCCCCTCTCCTCCTTCTCTTTACCATTCTGCAAGCTCGCTATTGTAGCAATGCGCATACGCTATTCGGAATACACCCAACTTAACATACTAGCGAGCCGGTCAAGGCCAAGCCGATGTCCAAAAAACAGGGGGAAAAAATGAAAGGGGAAAAAACGAAGAGGAAGGTCCTGTGCCGACTTGTTTCGAGCTGGGCGAATGATAATCTCGGGACGAGCAGCGCGGCCGGAGATAGGGAGCCCGCAGAAGCCGTCGGCTGCAGCGGGATGCCGGCGTCATACGTTGGGTGGTATCGAGAGGCGACGGACGCTCCACCTCCGCTGCACATCAGCTCGACAAGCATGTGCGGCCTTTTGCTTACCATGACCTCCTGCGCCGCCATAGCATCATCGTCGTGAGTGACATGACCATGGCAGACGAGAAGCCGTTGCTCTCGGACAGCGACGAGGGGACCATGGTGGACTTCCCGAAAGGTACGCATGGCGCGCGCCGCGGCGATGGCAACGACGGCTGATTTGTATAAGCAGCGGCACCTTTCGCCGCCGCTGTCGCGTCCAAGCGAAATGCGAACCGGCTGCTCCCGCAGGCCATCGCCCACCGCGGGTACAAGGCCCTCTTCGCCGAGAACACCATGGTCGCATTCCGGGGCGCCGTGGCCGTCGGCGCGCACGCCGTTGAGACGGACGTGCGCCTCTCGTCGGACGGCGTGGCCGTGCTGTCGCATGTATGCGTTGTCTTCCTTTTCCGCCCGCCCTTCCGAGCTCTGCGGCCATGAGTACTCGCGGGTGGTAACTGACGCGGCGGCCAGGATGCGTCGCTGAAGCGCTGCTTCGGCGTGGACCGCGCCGTCGGCGACTGCGACTGGGCGTACCTGTCGTCGCTGCGGACGCTGCGCGAGCCGCGCGAGGGAATGCCCCGGCTGAGGGACCTGCTTGCGTGGATGGCGGGCATGGGCGACGATGACGACGGGGTCAAGAGCCGCGAGAGGGTCTGGGTGCTGCTCGACATCAAGGTGAGCCGGGGAATCCCATGTACACCTAACCATGAGGATGGCAGGGACTGACTACGATCCAGCTCGACGATGACGCGCAGGCCCTGCTCGATGCCATCGCGACAGCCATCGCGCAGGTCTCGCCCGGCCGTATCCCTTGGGAGCAGAGGATCATGCTCGGCTGCTGGAACGTACGTCCCCGCCCACTCGTATAATGGATCTCATGGCGAGCATCAAACTCACAAGTCCCAGGCCACGACGCTCCTCACCGCGCAGCGCACACTGCCGGCCATCCCGCTCGCCCACATCGGCTTCTCCCTCGCCTACGCCCGGCACTTCCTCCCCACGCCCGGCCTGTCCTTCAACATGGCGCACAACGCCCTGCTGACGCCCTTCTTCGGCCGCCGCTTCATGCGTGACGTGCGCGACCGCGGGGACCGCGCCCTCTTCGCCTGGACCGTCAACGGCGAGCGTGGCATGGAGTGGTGCCTGCGGCAGAACCTGCCGCACAAGGCGGCGGCGGCGCAGGGGCGGCTCATCGACGGCGTCATCACGGACGACCCGGCACTGTTTCTCGCCGTGTGCGAGCGCTACGAGGACGTGCTCGACGGGCGGGCCGAGCGCCGTCGCACCACGGCGCGCGAGGCGGCGCGCATGGCCCTCAGTGTCGTGCTGAAGCACGTTCTGCTCACTCTCGTGTTCCTGCACAGACGCTTTGTGCTTCAGAAGCTAGATTATTTGGACGAGTCGACTGTAGACAAGAAAGATGCATAAAGATAAGACGGCATGACGGACGATGTGGTAGAGACGAGAGGGAAGAGTGAGGCACACTTGCACAATTCAGACATATGCACAGCACAGGATCGAGGCATTACTTTAATTAGCATGTCAGTCATGACCATTCCTCCATGCAAATATAAATGGGAGCAAGAGCATTTTCAATTTTTGTCTAATGCGTCTGCATTGCAGTCTATGCTTCTGAAGAAGCCCTCCCTCCTGTACACCACGCCTCGAAACCCCGCAAAGCTATCCATTTCCAGAAACCAACGCGGCCCGGTCTCTGTGATTCCCCAACGCCGTAAATGCAAGCCCTCGTCGCCCTGCCACACCTCCTCAAATACTATCAATATGCAGCGATGCAAGGCTCAAATCTCAACGTCAATATCCAGGTCCAGGGCGCCAATGACGTCGTCGTCCATGAGCGGCTTGTGGATCGTCGGCATCCCCTTGCTGTCCTCGTAGTTCTTCTCCTGCAGCTTGGCCAGGTGCGACGCCATCTGCTGTGGCTTCGTGGCGCCCACTTTGGGCGTCCCGTTGGCCGGCGTGCTTGGCGTGCTGCCGTTCTGCGAAAGCTTCTGCGGCGTGTCGTTAACGTCGTGCACAAACTTCGCCTTGGTCCGCAGCCGCCGCGAGGGGTCGTCGGGAACGGCTTCTCCCCGCCTAAGGGCCATTTCCACCTCCCGCGACTTGGCCTTTTCCTTGAGCTGAGCCTTGCGGACCAGCTCGGCGTTCATCCGCCTGTTCTCCCGGTTGCGCTCCGCCAGGCGGTCCTGCTCCGAGGAAGTCTTGGGGGCGTCGATGCTCTTCGACGGTCCCAGCGATGTCCTAAATGCGAGACGTTGGCTGCCGAGCTTATCGAGTTCCTCCTGCAGCTCCTCTGCCTTTCGCTCGTCGCCCCGAGATACCGCGGCATCGAGCAATGCCGCCAGACGCTCACGCTCTGCCGGGTCGAATCGTCTCTTCAGCTCATTCCGTCTCGCCAGTCTGGCCTTGATCTCCTCGCTCGTCCATTTGTGGTTGATCAGGCCGTTGATCTCGTCGATTTTGTTCAACAAAAAGTCCTTGGTCGGTAGCGTGACACCTTCGTTGTGACAGGTTATCTGATAGCGGTTGAGCTCGCCCTGCAAACTGTTAACCTCGCCAAGGCACCACAAGGCTACGCAGAAGGGGCTAGCATACGTCTGTAAATTTCCCGCTGGAGGCTGCAATGAACGGGAACTCCTTGATCGACTTGCCATGCGCACCTTTGGCGTACTGATCTGTCACAAAGGGACCGTTGGGCCCAGTGAGTGCGTATGGCCTGCCGGTGGTGAAGCCTGGATCCGCACTTAGAACATGGGTTAATGTTTGCAAACCTCATGACGACGTACCTTTGATGACTGCCATCCGGTACTGCTCGATCCCAGTGTCGGGGTGGGCACCCACAGAGATGCGAATGTAGCAGCCAGTGATGGCCGCCTCGAAGCCAGGCGTAGAGCACACTTGGGCAAACTCATTGCGACCGAGCCGGACTCTTTCGTAATCACGGAGCTCTGGTGGAGGTACGTCCTTAGCCACCTCCTTCTCGGGCGTCCGAGATCGCGCGCGCTCGAACTCATCGTCGCTCTCCGGCTCAAGTGAGTCCCGTCTGGGCGAGAAGTCATCCTTGCGGCGCTCATGGTCTTCCTTCCGTCTCTGCTTCTCCGCGCGGGCTCTACGGAGGGAGTCCATGGCTGTCTCGTTGGCCTTGCCCGTGCGTTGCCGCGAGGCCTTGCGCTCGCCATCCTCGAGGTCCGCAGTGTCGGCACTGCGCTTCTTCTTGACAGACTTCCGCTCTTCGTTCTCAACACTGGTGACCATCTGACGCAGCAAGCGGTTCTGGCGCTGTCGCTCGATTTCGGAGATGCGGTCTGCGATGATCTGTTCTCTCTCGACTTCGCGCATGGCCATGATCTCAGCCTTTTCCGCTTGACTCATGAACATGCCGTCCACCGGGTACTTGTCGTCATCGTCGGCGCCCGCGACCCCAGACGCAGCGCGCTCCCGCGAGGGCTGTTCAGCATCGGAATCGGATTCGTCCATCGGCGCTGACTCGAGGGAGTTTGGTGAAGAAGGCGCCGATGAACTGATGATGAGAAAGAAATTCTCGCGTCAGCATGAGTGCAGTGGTTGAGCATGTGTGTAGCGGCGGAACCAAACAAAAAGGCTGGATGTGCAGGTTGCAGCCGACGGAGGCTGCCAATGCAAACAGCAGATTCAGAGGTCTTGAAAACTTACGCTTCACCCTCTTCTTCCGAATCATCGCTCCTAGCTCGCCGTTTGGTCTTCTTGGCCGACGTCTTCCCCGAGTCCTTCCGCGCAGCAGGCGGCGACGCAGACGCATCCCTCGCCGGACTGACGGAGCCCTCATCCTCCGAGTCTCCGCCCGCAAGGGCAAGGAGCTCGTCATCAATGTCGGCCATGGTTGCACGACGAGGCTCGGGCTGCGCCTATCGACAAAGGTCGCGCCGGCGAAAACTGCGTGCAGATATGCGGAGGCGGACGTGTCGTTGAGCGCAATGTCCGGCACGTCGGTGGGGTGTCAATGGGACCAAGACACCAAGGGGATGCGTCGTCAAACTCTGCCAGACGGTGCGGTACGCCGTGAGAAGACAATCAGGGGCGCGGGTGGTGAATGGAAAGGCGAGTCGACGAGATAACTCGACTGTCGAGCAAGCAACTTCGTAGTGCGACGTGTGGCTCCCTATTGGCCCCGAGCAGCCACTCTCGCTGCCGCTGCCGGCGAATCCTTTGTCCGGTGGCGCGCGCCCCGGAGCCAATCGGTGGGGCTCCCGAGCTGCGCCGAGCGTCTCGCGGCGTCATTCGCAGTCGGAGCATCATCTGTCGTCCGATTTATTTCCCACAGCGTCCCCGGGCTGCCAACCGTTGTTTTGAAGCCATGGCGCTAACACGGTGTCTCGCACACCCCGCCCGCGGGCTCTTCGTGAGACCAATGTGCGCTCAAGCAGCTCGCGCGTTTGCAACAAGCAGCTCCGAGGCCGCGACGTCGAGCGAGACGACCTCTGGCTCCAATGGCCAAGCGAAGAGGAAGCCGCTCACGAAAGAGCAGCGCGAGTTCCTCGCCTCTGCAGTAAGAGATGTCTAACAAGCACACCGCACAGATCGAAAGCAGGGCCACTGACATCGCCCAGCTCCGCGTCAACCAGGCCGGCGAGCTCGCTGCCACCCTCATCTACACGGCGCAAACACCCCCTCTGGTCCGCCAGCACCCACACCTCCGGCCCCTCATGAAGCACATGTACGACCAGGAGGCCGTCCACTTGTCCACTTTCAACGCCCTCCTGCACAAGCACCGTGTCCGTCCGACGGCCCTTTATCCGCTGTGGTCCATACTCGCCACCGGCCTGGGCTGGTCCACCGCTGTCATGGGCCGTGAGGCCGCCATGGCCTGCACCGAGGCCGTCGAGACCGAGATTGGCGGCCACTACAATGGGCAGATCCGCGTCTTGCTTGAAATGATCTCTGAGTGGGAGAGCCAAGGCTACGAGGTGGGAGACGAAATTCGCGACCTCGTGTCCACGCTGCGAAGGATACGGGACGAGGAGTTGGAGCACCTGGACCATGCCGTGGAGCACGACGCCAAAAAGGCAGAGCCACATTGGCTCCTGACGGGCGTAATAAGAGCCGGCTGTCGCGGCGCCATCTGGGTGAGCGAGCGCGTGTGAGAGATGGGCGTGTATACGACACCAAATGTATTATTTCATGTGAGCCGCCGAGTCTGTATCAATAACAACTGAAGTCTTTCAATTACAAGTGAATCTACTTTGTATGCAAAGTGACGCGTAGTGAATACAGCCAAAGTGACGCCGCACAAAGTCAAGACACCAAGCTCTATGCTCCGGTCGCTCCAGTGATATGCGGCAAGAGATCAAACTCCTTGTCATGCCTCTTGTTGGTTTGGTGCAATATTCCATCATCCACCTGCCACGTTTTACCGGCACAGATTAATTACTGGGATCAATGTTAGTCTTGAGCCACCGGGCCAGCAGTATCGCGGCAGACTTACTAAATTGAGAGCGGGGCAACGCCGTCGACTTGGTAGCCCCAATTTCCATTCTGCTCCTCTGTGAGAAGCCAGTCATACGGAAAGTGCACCAAATTGCCTTGGATCATCTTCAATAGCTGCTCAGAATCAGCGCGTGACGGCATATCCTCAAGAGAGAATCCGCGCCTGCTACCCTTGGTAGTAGCGCGGTGGCGGCGCTTGACCGAGCCATTGTTCGCTGGCGGGACTGCGCTGGCCTCCCTGGTATCCTTGGACCGAGGCTTATCCAATGTAGAAAAGGTGGTCTTGCGCTCGGTATTCTTAGACATCTGTGTGTCAAGAGGCTTCGAAGGGGCATTCTCTAATGCAGGGAATGGCGTGTCGCCCGGAGAGTAGACTGGTGAAGGGGCTTCCGGCACACGATCAGCTCTCGTCTTTGTCGAGGTGTCCAGACGTGCTGGGGGACCGTCATGTTCCAAGCCGGCCTTCTCGTTGAGCTCTGCCTCTCCGCCTTCAGGCATTACAATCTTGTGCTTCTCATCGTCCTGCTTCGGAGATGGCAGCACGTCCAAAATCTTTTCTGTGGCCTTTTCTGCCTGTTTGTGGGCAGCATGCACAATGGCCTCGGGTCCTGGCGCGCCGATACCGACGCCGGCGGCAGTGGACTCCCGAACTTGACTTGTCTCTCGCTTCAACTCGGACTCTTCTCCCGCAGCCTTTCCTTCCATGCTTTCTCGGAACCTCTCACCATACTCCATGTACTCGCGGTACTCAGTCCAAGTGCTCACCTCCGAGTCAGGCATGCAGCGGAACACTCGGCGATAGATCTTGGTATTATTGTGCGCAGCCCGATTCCAGATGTCCTCCATGAATTCAGGCTTCAGAGGGTCGCGCATGCAGTCCTTTGTGATGTCGGCCGCCTTGATGTCCGCAGCCATGGGGTGGAACACTCCACTTGTCGGGCGACCCGAGACCGGGTCTATGTGGACAGGGGGACCTCCAATATCTGTGTCATCTATCACAGGCAAGGGAGGAAGCTGCGCCGGCCGAGGCATACCAAGCTGTTCCGTTGTTCGTCGATTGAATGCAGGCATGGGAGGCATACTGCCGTTTCCGCCTCCGGCGGGGTCCAAGTATTTGTTTCCCGGACTCAAGTGGGCCTCGTGCGGCGGCTTTGGAGTGTCCAAAGCTCCTTTGCCCAATGTATCGATGCTGTGGACGAGCACCTCACGTCCGTTGACAACAACTGAATCTCGTCCTTCATCGAGGCCAGACATCTCGGCAGTCTTCCAGTGGTCTGGGCCATAACCCGACAAGTCCATCTGGTGGTTTTTCCCTGTCACTCGACTATCCGTGATAGCTTCCTTGCCCTTGGTGAAGGAGGATTCTGGCTCATGGATTGCCTGCGCTTTCTCCATGTCGAGATCATGGTTGAAGCTAGGCGTTCGAGATTGTCTTCGGTCATTTTGCAGCACCCCGCGACGGCCCCTTGCCCCGTGGGAAGAAGCCACGTCTTCGCGATAGATGTCTTCCATTTCGTGCTCGAATGCCTCGCGGTCCAACTCTTGCTGTCGTTCTTCCTCCAAAATTTCGTCCACGTCCAGGCCAAGATGTTCCCGCATCAGACGCAGACGAAGCGTGTGAGCGAAGCGACCGACCTGGTATGGCTTGCCGGCCATTGTCGACCATATCATGTCAGTGTCCCGGACGATAGCCGCGCATTCAGAGTCTCGAGTCCCTAGCATAGAGCGCTCATTAATATTGGCAGATCCGATGAGTGCAACTCGATCATCCACAATGATGGTCTTGGCGTGGATGTACAGCTGCTCTGTAACAAGCACATCATTGCCCATGATGCCCCATTGCCGGAGGGAGTAGAAGTTGATGTAGTCCTCGGGTTCAATGCCTGCCGCTCGCAGGCGTCCAAAGATGGACTGCTCTCCCCGGCATATGCTTCGATACTGGCACATGAGAATCAGTCTGACGCTGGTGCCTTCTTGCTCGTCGACTGTGTTTTGGAAACCAGGCATAAGTGGAATGAGGATCGTGCAGCGCCAATCTTGGTTATTTTCGTGGGCGCGAATGATTCGATCGACCAGAGCGTCTCCGATGCGGTTCACAATCTTAGTGTTGTAGGCCTCGGTGCTGGTAATGAAGAATTGGTTCTCAATGTAGACGAAGTGTTCCGAGTCCTCAATCATCTTAACGTAAGCCGTCTGGATGCTGTGCTCCGTTTCTTCAATGCCCAGAGACCACGTAGAAGCGGACCGCAGCATCTGCACCTCGCAGGTTCCCGTCAGGCCGAGCGCCTCCAATTCTTCAAACTTCGCATCTGGAGGCGGCAGTAAGAACGGCAGCGGCCGGGTCGGCTTACGTCCGCGGCGAAGGTAGTTCCACCGCTGGACGAAGTGGCGAGTCAAATCCCGAGCAGGTTGTCCGACGACTTGCATGGCAACATCATGCCAGGGCATTCTGGGTACCTTGCTACGGTCGTACATCTCTTCGTACGGCTCATTGAGCCTGAAGAAGTCTTGAACTCTGGGGTTCGAGTAGTCCTTGCCCGGGAACAGCTGACAGTGCTCCGCGTCCTTGGGTCGCTCTGTCACTTCAAAGCCAGTTGGCTTATCGTCGACAATTGGGTGCTGCGGACAGTCCCATCTGCCGAAGCATAGATCGATGCCACCCACGAAAGCCACGTCGTGGTCTACAACGCATAGCTTCTCGTGGTGAGCAAAGAAGAATTGATTTTTCTTAAACTGATTGGGCGATCGCTGGACGAAGATGTTTGGATGCAGATTCAGCAGCGAGAATTTGGTGTACTCGGAGTCGATCGGAACAGCGGCCTCGACGTTGCGGTAGACGATGACGAAGATTTTGACCCCTTCTCTTGCCTTCTTCTGAAGGAGCCTATCGAGACGCCACTTTTGGCTGATGGCTGCGGGCCGCCGCATGTATAGCTCGGGACTTAGCCACCAGTCGTGGATGTAGATGACATCTTTGGCCATGTTGATGGCCCGTGAAACGTTCCACATGTAGTCGCGACCGTCCACGAGCCACTGCGCAAAGACACCAGTCCGCACGGGCGCGAAGCTGTCAAACCGCTTTTTCTCGTACCACGCAGTCTGCTTCAGCATCTCATTGATAGACTCCTCGAATTGCTTCATGACAGCCTGGTATCGGGAGAAGAGTCGTACTTTGCGCTCTGAGGTGTGCAAGGTCAGGGTATGGTGCTTGTCTGGCAGTGCTTCCACGGTTAAGTCGATCTCTGCTGGTTTGTCCTTGGATCCGATCTGTTTTAGGGGAGATCGTTTAGAGACGATGCCGAACTTTGAATCAACCAGGTAAACGTCGTAGATGTTCATGTTCTCCGGCGACTCGACACACACTATGTAGCTCTGTCGAACCAAGAACCACTTACGGCTGTGCCGCGCAATGACCTTTGCGGGTGTCAGAACTCGACGAAAGTCCAGACCCTTGGATGATTGAATGTGCAGGAAGCCTTCCTTGCCGTGATAGCTTCCCTCGGCAGCAAGGCGAACCCCAAGGGCCGACAGCTCAAGGAATCGACACAGACGGTTGCTGTCCGGTCTGAACATGAGCCATCTGATCATTTCGGAGAGGTACTTCTCCAGTGTCCGTCTCTGCTTCTCCACATAGCGCTGTCTCCGGAGCATCATGTCCAGAACGGCATTTGACTGACCGCCCTCGGTGCTTGGCATTTCTCCGGGATCTGTTAGCCCGGTTGACTGTCTCCGCATCCCCCAGAGGTTGGCGCGCGACTTCTTCCTGCGTGGGTGGAACTGGCCTTCGTCTGTTGCTCCCTCGCCCGCGGTGCCCTCGCCCGCGGTGTCTTCCCCACGACCGCTAGCCTGGTCCTCTTCATCGCTGGAGTCACCCTTGTCACGGGCTTGACGGAGGTATGGAAAGGCAGAATAGGGAAACTTGGGCTGCTTGGGGCGGCCGCCGAGGTCCAGACGGCCAGGCATGTACTTTTCGTTGCTCAGGGCGAATTTGTATCGAAAGTGAAGGTTGTAAATGTCCCTGATGGTTCGGATGACGGTCCAGGCCATCCGGCTGGGGCCGCTACCGTACTCCAGCTCCATGGTGAAGATCCAGTGTCGTTCCTTGTCGTCGTCTGGCATTGGAGCGCTGTCCTTGATCGTCAGCTTGAGCTGCTCCAGGAGGACAGGGATCCTCTTATTCCCATGCTCGTCTCGCTGAATCATGCTTGCGAGCATCAAGACAGCCGGTGCACCAGCCCTCAGCTCCGCCATTAATTCGGCAGACTTGAAGTAGTCGAAACGGTCTTCCTTTTTCTGTCGAAGGAGTTTCAGAGTGCTTTTGACTTGTTTCCATTTCTGAGCGCCGAAGTTGGACGCCCGCTCGGAGTTGAAGAACGGTCGCCTAGGGGTCATGGCATCGCCATCCGACACGCCACCACCCCCAAAGACTGTGATGCGTCGGACGTGACCTCCCCGCCGTCCGACTGCCGCAGAGCTTTCCAAATCATCAGGATCCTCACCGGGGGGGCGGGACGCGGGATCCATAAACGAGTGTCCCCTTCTGAAGGCTTTGCGCCGCGGTTGTTCTTGTGTATCACCTTCGGACATGGCCTGTTCGTGCGGGGAGGTGTCAGGCATGCTCGCGCGGCGCCTCAGCAGACGGCTGTACGTGCCCAAGGAATCCATATCGCTTGGAAATCGGCTCGGCGTCGAGGGGGTCGACAGGTGGCCTTTCTTGAACCGCCGCATTTTCCGCCTTTTCCGTTTTGGTGCGCCTTCCTCAGGGACGTTGGCTTCGTCCGCAGTTTCTTCAATGTCGGCATCGGCGTCAGACTGTTCCTCGACGAGAGTATTAGGCAGTCGAGTTCCGTGGCGGACAGCAGTAGGCGAACTCGCCACTGACTGTGCGCCATTTTCGAATTGCACGTTCGGGGCGCTCGGGGACTTTGGTCTTTGCTGATTCGTATTGATCGCCAACGCCTTGATCTTTGACATGAAAGAAGAGCTTCTAGACTTTCCAGGAGTATCCGGACCGTCCCAAGATCCGTGGCGGGCATGAGACGCAGCTGGGACAGCCTCTTCCAACGCATCTGGCCTTGCAAATTGAACGCTTCGCCTGTGGGAAATCGAAGGCTCTTCGGATATCTGTGGCTCGGTCGACGGAGACAGCGGCCCATTGCCGTCCTGATGGGATCCCGCAGTCGTATCTCCAGGCACTTGTAGTCGCGAACCCGGTTCCTTGTCATCCTCGGCAGTCTTCGGCAAGACATCGGCATGTCGCAGTCCGCCATTCCAGTAATCCTTCGCCTCGGTCGCTGGCGCATTGTCGCCAGCCTTTTGCCTAGCGGAAGCAGCGACGGCTAGGGGTAGCAAATTATCGGATCGCGCCACCGGCAGCGAGGAGCCGGCATCCGCAGGGGACGCCTCCCGTGGAGTCCGGGTCATTGGCGAGACAGACTCTTCCCGCTGAGGGCTGTCCATGATTTCTGGCCTGCTATGAAGGCCGAAGCCGGTTAGGGAATCTGACAGTGCGCTTCCAACAGCGGCCGGATCACACGCGCTCATGCAGATTCGGCTGTCGAACGCAGCATGCTGGGACGGTGCTCATGAAGTTGATTCCCTTATGTCTGGTTGATTGGAGGAGCTGTGAGGGCGACGAACTTTGTTGGGGGGCGTACGAGGCGGGCAGGATGCGAAAGGTTGCGTCGCGTGCGTTGCAAGCAGACTCGAAGTCAGTTAAGGAGAGCCAGCGAGGTACTCGGTACTGCAGCCCGAGTTGTCTCTCGCGATGTTACGGCATTCGACACGCAGCTGTTTGGAAGCATGTGACGATCTTGGCCGCTTGGAAAGGTTGCAGTATCTGGTGCGGTGGGACAGGTGTTCGTCCACGTGGATGGGAGAATGGACGATGCTCAGTCTGGGGATCGCGTCTGTCGAGTACGGAGGTGACGACTTGGTCCAGTGACCCTGAACCTAGATTCTGGAAGGGCGGCTTGGCCCCACTAGAGGTAAAATGGCGGCGGATTTTAGTGGATGCAGTTCGCAACCTGGCTTCCACTAAAACGGCGGGGAGTACGAAAGTAAGATGGCCGTCCGGCTGGGCCTGGAGCGGCGCATTGTCAGTTCGTGCAACGATAACGTGAGGATCGGAGACCGCATCTCGGGACAGTGGACGTGAGTGAGCCTCGAGATGCACTCGAAATGCAGTGCCAGAAGCTTGGACTAGCGGGAGAGACCCTGCCTGCGCATGCAGCCAGCCCAGCGTCGGTGACGTGCCTCTCCTTGCTCGTCGCGGATGCGAATGTCTGAGCAGCCTCAAGGTAGGCAGAACTCGATCGAGGCGACATCCACGCACCGCGTTTTCAAGTTGACGATGCTCAGCTTGCGTTCACAGAACCGACGAGGTCTGAAAGATTGGAAAGCATCGGTCTGCGGAGAATGGCCAAGCAGGGACGTCCCATTTCTCACAGGATACAGCCGTCCACTGCTGCAGGGATCTCAATATGGAAGCATCTATTCCCGACACGGCAGAACAATCGTGGGAATGGCAGGGACCACATCCGTTTCGGACTCTCGGTCCTTCAACAACGCGCCCGAGCGCTCCACATGCAGGATGCTGCACTGCCTGACCCGTCTCCGCGAGGTTGCCTCGTTCAGATGGCCCAGGGTACGGGTACGAAAACGACGTGCTTCGAGGCAGAGAGGGCTTCCGCCGGTCCTCATTTACCAGACCTGCAGGCTGGTGATTGCATGGCGCGACGGGTCGAGCTGGGCGGTACATCCCTGCAGCGCCATCGACGCGCCAACGGGCGAGTTCCCCTGAGTCCTGGCCGTCCACGGGACCCACGCACTCCGCGAGCGAGAAAAGCACGCCTGGCGCCCACAAATTGTCCCGTCAACAACTCCACCGCTCGCGCACCAATGGCGTAACACCACCTCGGCCCCGACAGAGAATCTCATCCGCACCGCGCCCGCGCTTTCCACGGAGTCTCCTTCGCTTTTTCACACCGACCTGACGATCCCGTCGCCACGTTTCCCTCTTTGGCCCTGCAGGCTCTGGCTCGGACTTCCGTTTGGCCCAGCTGAGCTCCGCCGTGCGCCGTCCTACATGCTCTGATTCCTCGTATTCTTATTCTTTTTTCCCTTGGGTTTGCCCAGCATATAAGCCGGCGTCCGTCCCGCGAGCCGCGCACGAGGCCACCATGTCACGATACTCTCTCCGCCAGACGCCCAGGTATGCTACGGCCTCTCACAAGCACAGTCTGCCACGCGTTGGTGTCAATTGGCGCGTCCAGCAAATATCCTTTGCTAACTGTGTGTCCAGGAAGAAGGAACTCTTCGCAGGCATGGTCGAAACTCCTGCTACGGCGCGGCGCTCGTCGCGTCGTCAATCTTCGTTCCCTGTCGACACGTCTGACCCCGAGAACGACTCAAGCTCTGCCGCAGAAGCCTCGACTCGGGCTCGGCCAATCCGCCGCCGCACCACGGCCAAGTTTTCAGAGAACCTGGACGAGGACGAGGAGGTTAAGGCTCGGCCCAACGGCGTCGCCAGTGCGCCCAAGGCCGCCGCCAATGGCTCTCCCAGCAAGCACGAAGCGAAGGACGGCGTTCCAACCGACCCCAACATTGTAGACGGCTGGCGGCCTGGCCAGGACCCCAAGGTCGACTACTCTGGCGAGTTCGAGTTTGGTGGCTCCCTTGGCACCGCCCTCATGATGACATTCTTCCCGATCCTCATGTGGTACATGTGGGTTGGCGCCACCTACTATGATGGCAAATTCCCGTCGCGAGCGGCCGGCCAGACCTGGCTCGAGTTCGGCGCCGAGCTGGCCAACCTCGTCTACACGGGCGCGTTCCCTCATGCCAAGGCCTGGCTCTGGTATTGGTCCTATCTCATCTTTCAGGGCGCGTGCTACTGCCTCCTCCCGGGCGTCTGGGGCTGGGGCAAGCCGCTCGCCCACGAGAACGGCAAGCAGCTCCCCTACTACTGCAATGCCTACGTCAGCCTGTACTTCACCCTGGCGATC
The DNA here is from genome assembly GCA_024339985.1 of Tolypocladium endophyticum. Taxonomy (NCBI): domain Eukaryota; kingdom Fungi; phylum Ascomycota; class Sordariomycetes; order Hypocreales; family Ophiocordycipitaceae; genus Tolypocladium; species Tolypocladium endophyticum. Next base: position 101,680 of record JALHBW010000152.1, read on the forward strand.
CTCGGAGTTCTGCACTTCACCGGCATCTGGAGGCTCTACAACGTCATTGACGAGTTCGGTCCTCTGCTGTCTGTCGCCATCTTGAGCGGTTTCCTCGTCAGCATCGTGGCCTACGTCTCTGCCATCTACAGAGGCAAGCAGCACCGCATGACGGGTCATGTCATCTACGACTTCTTCATGGGAGCCGAGCTGAACCCTCGCATGTTTGGCATCCTCGACTTCAAGATGTTCTTTGAGGTCCGCATGCCCTGGTATTTCCTGCTCATCCTTAGCCTGGGCACCGCAGCCCGCCAGTATGAGCGCTACGGCTACGTCTCCGGCGAGGTCCTGTTTCTCGTCATGGCCCATTACCTCTACGCCAATGCTTGCGCCAAGGGCGAGGAGCTCATCATCACCACTTGGTAGGCCATGAATGTACCTCTACAGCGACAATAGCAACTAACAGGGACCAGGGACATGTACTATGAGAAGTGGGGATTCATGCTCATCTTCTGGAATCTGGCCGGTGTTCCGCTCTCGTACTGCCACTGCACCATTTACCTTGCCAATCACCACCCCTCCGAGTACCACTGGAACCGTTGGGTCTTGGCTGTCATATACATTGCCTACCTCTTTTGGTACTGGGTATGGGACAGCTGCAACAGCCAGAAAAACCGTTTCCGCGCCATGGAAAAGGGTAAACTCGTCGGTCGCAACACGTTCCCCCAGGTTCCCTGGCAGACCCTCCAGAACCCCAAGACTATCCAGACCCCCCAGGGCACCATTCTTGTCGACGGCTGGTATGGTCTTGCGAGAAAGATTCACTACACGGCCGACACCTGGTTTGCTATCTCTTGGGGCTTGATCACGGGTTTCCAGTAAGTTTTGTCAAGGTATTTCGTTGACAGCTTCGCTAACGCCTCGTCAAGGAGCCCTTTCCCGTGGTTTTATCCCGTCTTCTTCGTTTGCATGATTGCTCACCGCGCCTCGCGCGATATCCGCCGCTGTCGCATCAAATATGGTGATGCCTGGCTGGAGTACGAACGACGAGTCCCGTACCTGTTCATTCCCGTGAGTGTCCCTCAACAACGACTCGTCGGCCATCATTGTTCTGACTCCTACGATAGTACGTTATCTAGAGGTGCACAGTCGTACGAGAGCATCGGTCCCCCATAGAACACTCGTAAGCTCCGGCGCTGAAAAAAGATTTCTTCCGTACATATTGGTCTCGTTAGAACACAGCTCTGGCTTCAGAGTGCGGGCACGAGAACAACTCCCACACAGGTAGTTCCAAGACGCCTAAAGCTTTAATTTGGTTTCAGGAGGGAAGGTGGAACAGGTGGGCGCGGGGTTGGGGCGACTGGGAATCGTCCAACTTAATAATTATGAGAATGAGAAGTCATGCCAAAATTGCATCCAAACTGGTCCGCTCTGAGGACGAAATCAACGCTCTTTGCTGTTCAATGTAGCGCTTTGCGGAATCAAGTGAGCCGCGCAAGTTGGGTTTCCGAGAACGATGAATAACAAGCGCATCATTCAGGCTACAATAGATTCAACACCTCCTATCACTGTCTATGATGAAAACGCTCCGAGGCCAAAACGCGTCTTGCCAGTAGTGTACATACACGGCCTCCCCATGTGATTACCCGTCCACCCCCTTCCCTATAGCTGAAACCGCGTCTGCAGCTGCCAACCAGAAGCTTTATTCGCGTCATCGTTGTTGGAAAACTAGGCCATAAAGCTGTTATTCTTGCCTATTTTGTGTTGGTTCGCGCCGGGAAGAGCGTCTTCTGCGAATTGATACACTTGTCGAACCGTCTTCCCGGCGTCTCGGCGTCACCGGGAGCTTAGCAGGCGGCGTTGAGCGTCGCCTTGGAGTTCATCAGAAGGGCGACAATGAGACCGTAAAGACCTAGATAGCGCGTCAATATGCCGACTGGACCCGGTGCATTTCAGCTTTGCGTCTTACCCAAGACTTCGGCGAAAATGAGAATAAGAATCATGCCCACGAAAAGACGGGGTTGCTGGGCTGTTCCGCGGACACCTGCATCGCCAACAATGCCAATGGCGAAACCAGCAGCAAGACCGGCAAGACCGACGGAGAGGCCAGCACCGAACTGGATGAAGCCGGTGTAGAGAGGGAGCTCCTGCTTGAGACCATCGGAGATCAAGACAGAAACGACCAGGCCGTAAATACCGATAATACCAGCCATGATGACGGGAACAATGTCTGATGGCGAAATTAGTCTCTTCCTTTGCGCAAGTGACTGTTGATGGGGTCCGCACTCTTCACGATCAGATCAGGGCGGAGAACACCCATGGCAGCGATGCCGACACCAGACTTGGCAGTACCGTAAGAGGCACCCAAGCAGGTAAAAACGATGGCACAGGTGCAACCCATGGCGCCAAAGAAGGGCTATGCGATGGTTAGCATTGTCGGGTCGATGTTGACGTGTCCAGAGCCCGTTCTGGCGTTCGTTTCGAGTGACGTCGTTCGGCGGGCGATGGGGGGAGACTAACCGCATAGACGGGGCTGTAGGCACGCTCACGTTAGCTTTGGCCCATCGAATATAATTTGCAGCCGCAAGCTGCGCAAGATGCAGGCCGATGCGGGGATGCCAGGAGCTTGAGAAATACGACGAAAGCTCGATGACGATGGTAGGGAGGCGCGCTGCTGACGTACCAAGCTTCGGAGACCATTTTGGCGGTTGCGGGCTGTCGAGACTGTGATAAAAGAATCGGAGAGGCGATGGAAACGTGCTACTCGAGAACAGCTCGGCAGGGGATGACGAGAGAAGCTTCGATGATGAGCTGTCGGCGTCGGTGCTTGGGCGAGATGCGGTGGTGGTTGGAGGACTCGTTCCCCGTCGGTAACTCGTTGGCGCCAGGTTTTGCCGCACGGTGGCCGCAAGGCGCTTTACGTAAGACGCGGATAATTATTACGCCCCAGCTCCGGGTCAGGGGCTGCCCGCGAAGCTGCAGCTCCCACTCATACGGGTAATGAAGAATGTCGTTTCGCGATCCACAGCGTACATGCACGTCCAGCGATTCTCCTCGTATTGTCACCAAGGTCTGGACACGGCAGCAACCAGTGCCTGCGCTCGGCACAGCCACTTCATTGATTGCGGCTGCTGATCCCAAGCGATGGTGATATCCCTCTCGAAATAATTGCATGGACGAGCACCCGTCTCCTTCAAGTCGAAAGTATGCGCGAGTTCCTCTATCTGCACATTTTCGGTCCGCGGTATTTGGCCTCCGAGTGCTTTCTCTGATAATGTTTGCCTCGCGCTCGCCAACGGATACCAAGGGGGCGAGCCGATGGCCCATTCCTGGTCGCCCACGAAGCCATCGACCGAACATCGATATGCCACTGGCTACGAACAAGCGGTGGCAAGGTAGGCCAGGTATTCTAGGCACAGACGGAGGCTTCAGTGTAGTGATGGTAGCTGGCCAAGTACAGGCTTGCTTGCCATCAACCGTCGTTTTGCTCTGCGGGACTGAACCCATGGCGCGTAAGGTCGGCCAGCAAGAAGGCTGAAAGCATCGCTGTTCGTTTGGCATTTGGGTCACCAGGTGCTGACGGGCCTGAATCGTCTATTGGCCAAGCTCTCGCATGATCCCACGCCACTCGTCTCCTCCAACCCTTCAGCGTGCGCGTACCCAGCGTTGTGTCTTGGGCGATGTTAGACACCGTGACATGTCTCCAGCGGGAAGAAGAGATATTTGGCCGTTGATGGTCAAATAATTGGCTTCAACAGGCATTGGGATGCAAATACAACAGCCGAGGCGTTGGACGCGCGAGAAGGCATTCACCCAATTCTATGACGTTGCCCCACCCTGCCACTAAGCGCGTTGCATCACCTGGAAACCGGGACATGCCCCCGCCGTTGCACCTTCAATCGAGTCTCTCTCCAGGGCTGCCAGTGCCGTGGCGGTCTATCTCTGTTTCCTGCGTAGAGGCGTCATTCTGTATTATCAGTTATTTCACCCTGCTTTGTGCTGGGGCTGCTTCAGAACGGCCCTCTCAGAATGCCTGCGATCGCGCGCAAGGTTGTCGTATGCGCCGCCATCGATGGCCTTATAATCCAGCCGCTTTCACCCAAAGGCCACAGGCCGTCCCAGCCTGTGCGGGTGAGATATGGGGACTCTTCGATCTCCGCGGTCCCGCGAGACCAGCTTCCCGACACTTCAACGCCCGACTCATCGTTCGAAGCATTCGGCGTTATAGGTCTGGCTCATGCCAACTCCCGAGGCAACCTCAGCCGTTAACCCGTCTTCTCCAGGCCTGATCACGGTGTCGAGGCTCAGCTACCTCGTCACCATTACGCAGCGTCAGCAAGTTGCTCAAGTGTTTGGGTTCCCGGTCTACGTCGTTACGGAGGTCGCTGTCACGCCCTGCAGTTCCAAGGCAGATGCAGACGAGTCCATCAAGAGTACAGCAGGCCACTTGCGAAGGCAGTCCATGCATACTCTGCATGAAGATGGCGAGAGCACTGATGACGAGACCGAGGTGTCTAACGCGGCCCTCGACGAGGTTGAAGATACGTTGGCCGATGAAGGAGACTCCAAACCCGACTCTAAGCGGAGCAGCGTCGCAGAGGACGTCATGCGTCGTCGCGGCAGCTACGGCAGGTTTGCTGAAAGCTGGTTCAGTCAGAGCGGCTGGACCATGGATCAGAGACGGACCATGGGCATGAGCATCTCGTCTCCCGATCTGGCTCCAGGTGTCGATGTCGACTCGACAGCGTCCTCGGGGTTCAAGGTTCCGGTCACAGTCGGCGCTGATTCTCACGCCCCCGTGTCTACTTTGTTGCCAAAGTTGCTCAATACGGTCAAGTTTCTCTTTGGCTCGTCTCGAAGCTTCTATTTCTCTTACGATGTGGACATTACGCGCAGCCTGGCGCAGGGTGCACCCTTGCCGCAACCAGACGTGCCCCTTCACGCCCGAGTTGACAGCGCTTTCTTCTGGAACCGCCACATCTTGCATCAGTTCGTAGCTACGGGCCAGGAAGTGTTGGCTCTTCCTGTCATGCAAGGGTTCGTTGGGCAGCGGACTTTTGTCGTGGACAGCCAACCCCCGCAGCAGGACGAGCCATCGGCCGAGTCCCTTGAGATGAGCAATCTTTCCACACCGGACTCTCCCCCGGGCTCACCTTCAATGGGCAGAGTTAGGGACTCCATTGATCTACGGCCTTCCGAGAGGAAGTGTCTCATCACGCTGATATCGCGTCGCTCCACCAAGAGAGCAGGGCTTCGATATCTTCGCCGCGGGGTGGATGAGGATGGCTTCGCCGCCAACACAGTCGAGACAGAACAAATTGTCTCATCACCAACCTGGAACAGCTCGTCGCCGGTGCACTCTTTCCTTCAGATCCGAGGGAGCATCCCCCTCTTTTTCACGCAGTCAGCCTACTCTCTGAAACCCGTGCCCGTCCTTCAACACTCCCCGGAATCAAACTACAAAGCGTGCAAGCGGCATTTCGAGAGACTCTCAAGAAATTATGGACGACTGCAGATAGTGAATTTGGTCGAGAAGCACGGAGTCGAGGAATCCATCGGAACGCAGTATCAAAGGCACGTTGAGCAGCTCAACGAAGAGGCTAGCGGCGATCATCAAATCCCATTTGAATGGTTTGACTTCCACAAGGCGTGTCGCGGTATGAAGTTTGAGAATGTGAGCCGTCTTCTACTGCAGTTGAAAGACAAGCTCGAGGAGATGGGAAGCACAACTCAAGAAGGGGGCGACGGCGGCGAGCTGGTTCGGAAGCAGAAGGGAGTGCTCCGCACCAACTGCATGGATTGTCTGGACCGGACAAACGTGTGCCAAAGCTCCTTTGCCAGACACATGCTGGAACTGCAGCTTAGGGAGGATGGGATTGAATTGAGCGCGCAACTGGACCAGGAGACGACTTGGTTCAACACTCTGTGGGCGGACAATGGAGATGCCATTTCGAAGCAATATGCGTCGACAGCAGCTATGAAGGGCGACTACACAAGAACGAGGAAGAGGGACTATCGTGGAGCCCTAAATGATCTAGGACTCTCTCTCGCGCGCTTCTACAACGGGTATGTCTGCGAGACGGCACGCTACGGGCGTTTTGGCTAACAATTTCCCAGCATGGTCAACGACTACTTCAGCCAAGCTGCTATTGACTTCCTTTTGGGGAACGTTACGGAAAAGGTGTTTGATGAATTCGAGTCAGACATGATGACGAAGGACCCGGCAGTCTCCATCTCGAAGATGAGAGAGCGAGCCGTCGAGCTCTGCCAGAAGCGAGTTGTGGCCGACGAGGGCGAGGAAGTCCACGGCGGGTGGGTGCTCATCAGCCCCAATGCCGCCGACGTCGTCAAGTCCTGGCCGATGGAGGAAGTCGTTCTCCTATTGACCGATGTCGCGCTTTACCTCTGCCGCTTCGACTGGGACCTGGACAAAGTCTCATCCTTTGAGCGGGTGCACCTCGGCAATGTCACGCATATAAAGCTCGGCACCTACATCACGTCGACCATTGCCCCGGCTCACATGGATGAGATGCGAAACGTCGGGTTCGTAGTCGAGTACCAGCCGGGAAAGAGCAACGTCCGCAGAACCAACACGCGCACGCTCTTTACACGCGGCGAGATCGCATCAAAGCCCGGTTCCCAAAGCAGCGAAAGCGTGAAACAGCAGTCGGCCTTTGCGAACTTCTTCTCGGGGAAGCCAAAGTCGCCGGCAACCCGGAAACTGGCCTTCAAGGCGCCTTATACAGACTCCTCAGTGGCCGTGTCTGGCACCGGGCCCCGGCAGACCGAGATCCAGCAGGTCGACACTATTTGCGCCGAGATTGAGCGCCTCTCGCTGGAGCTCCAACTGCGCAAGGATGGCGAGGAGGGCAAGAGCATCCTCGAAAAGGGTGACATTATTTCGCTAGAGGCGGCAAAGAAGAATACGGGGCTGCTGGAGCAGCTGGGTCATTCGATCAAGAAGTTGGTGTGGGCATAGTGCGTCTTCGTAATTCCCTGGAACGCAAATGCATAGATTTCACGTGCACGAGATAGGAATCCTTAATTCACTCGTACTTTGATACTATCGTTTAATTGATTCCTCTTTTCAAGTCTTTTCAAGACGGCGAGGTGTTATGTATCTTGTATAAATGCATCTGGTATCGCATGTTCTCGAGCTTTATGGGATACGACAGTCCTTCTGGAAGGCGGAACCAGATGGAGTCTTGCGACTCGAGCTTCTCCCATGCATGCCCCTGGGTTTCGGTCTCGAGGAGAGTATGGCTTAGCAGCCACTGCATGGGGTACTTCTTCTTCTCCTTGCCCACCGCCGCCTCAGAGTAGCTGCCTGGACTGTCGACGACGAGCAGCAAGCTCCCGGGCGGGAGCACCTCTCCCAGCAGCCGGAGAAACTTGGTCGTCTTTCCGATGCCGCCCTCGGTGTAAAGCTCGTTGAGGGTGAAGAGGAGCGTCACGATGAGCGGTTCCGTGCCGACCAGCTCCGCCAGCTTGTCCTCGGGCAGTGACAGGGCGTCGCCCTGAGAGAATGTGAGAGACAACTGTGAATGCAATAGGAGAGGCTGGTTTGAGGCCTTGGCAGCCGCGGAGGCGTACTGAGAGAGGCGGGGGGCGGTGGTGAGCTGATTCTGCAGCAGAGATGCCACCTGAGACCAGGGAGCCGAGTCGAGGAGGGTGAGGTTGCCTCGGGAAGAGGTGTCACGGATATGTGAGGCGAAGGCGACGTGTTCGGCAGCGCAGCCTCCAATGCAGAGCATCCGCAGAGATTTGCAGGTCATGGGATGCGTGCTTCTGGACGCCGTCTCATCCTGCTCAGTCGGCATCCTTTGCTCCTCTCCCTCATGCACTACCGTGCCCATTGTTTGCGGCTCGTCACTGGTTAGGGCTATCTCGTCCATGTAGTCTTTGACACGCATGAACACGGCAGCATAGCAAAGCGCCCTCGTGGGACTCCATCTCGCCGCGTACGCCTCAAGATAGTCCTCGCGGCCAAACGCCGCGGCAAAGTCGCGGTTGAACAGGGCCTGCTTTATCTCCTGCAGCAGCGTCGTGAAGCTGTCCGACGACAGGACACTGCTGAAGGCATCAGAGAAGATGTTGAGGAGCCGCTGCTGGTCCTTGGCGTCCTGAGTCGGGCTCGCAGCGGCTGCGGCTGCTGCTTGCTGTGGTGCCGCCGTGGAGGGCTTTGGGCTGCTGGCAGCGGGCTTCGTCTTCGTCCTGGGCGTCTTCTTGCCGACCATTTCTCTTGTGATTGGGGAAGCGGCCGGCGGCTACATTCCTAATCTGGGTGCTGGTGGCTAAGGCCTACGGCGATGGTTGTGCGGCGAGCGAAGCGGGTCAGAAATTTGCCCGTCGCCTCCATTGTGAGGATTCAACGTTCAGAGGGTACGCCACGGTGGGTGAGCGCCCTTCACTGAAGCAATGCATTCGCTGCAGCACAGTCTCATGGCGGTACAAACTAAGGTAGTTCGGGTAAGAGTATTTATGTCGTTGGAAATGCTTACAACATGATTTCATAAACCATCTTCACGCATAAGCTGGGCCCGGATTGCACGGGATGCGCCGTCGGCCGCGCAGACCGTCGACACCGGTGGCTGATTCATGGGATGCTCCAGCGCGCCGCCCGTCTCAAAAGGCTCAGTCGCAGGAGCGTCGTCGACCAACGACGGACGCCACGGCCAGTAGCTCGCCTCGAGATTGGTGCAGAGGGCGACGCTCCGGTGGCCGGTGACTGCTGCGCCGAAGCTCCCGCACGACGCATGGCATGACGGCCTCCGTGGATGCACGCGATGCTGCGCCGGAGCACAGTGCTCCGAAGCCATCGACGGCGCCGTGGTCTGGGCCCTGGCGCTTGCATGGCCGGATTCGACGGGCGAGGCCAGCTTGTCTACCTCGTACAGCCATCGGGGTCGTTGCGTGACGGCATTATGCCTCCGTGTTTCGACTCTCTCCATCCATCTGACGGCCGTAAAAGCCGCAAGGTCACCTCATCCATTAGCCGCTCTCCCAGCAGCCATTGCCGGCAGCCAAGGACCGCGTCGACGTCACCGCTCGGACGCAACGCCGGCCTCCCCGCTGCGGCGCGCGTGAAGTTTCTGTTGCTATTCCCAGTCGCCTCTGGCAACGCACGCACGTCGTTGGACGAGTTATCAGTCAGGCACGTCATGACTGAGGCAAGCGGATCCCAGGATGGACCCGTGCTGGAGCCGGCCGTGGCAGATTGCGTCAAGCAACCGCAGACTTTTGCCGCATCTCGACTCTACTGGCCGCATCGCCGCTGCGAGGTGGAAATGGGTGGAATAGCCGACGGCCATGGAGGGGCGGCGGACCCGTAAAAAAAGCGCAGCGCCCCACCGTCGTCAACAGATTGAGAGAGCGCATCAGTCAGGGAGCGTCGCTCGCTGCCGGAAGCACCTGAGCGCCTCAACAGGGGGCCCCCACCGCTGGGCTGCCACGCTCGTACGGACCGACACCATGACATAACCCCGCAGCAGAAAAGCACCCGTCCATCCCACCAGACAACATCTCGACTGACCGTCTTCTTCCCATTCCCATTCCTTTCCTCTTCTCCCCTCCATACCCAAACCATCTCGCTCAGCACTTTCTTCTCCCAATTGAACCATTTTGAAATCAGCAATCATGGGTTACAGCGAGCTTGACACAAAGGCCATCAACACCATCCGCCTTCTCGCGGTTCGTTCTCCCTGATAACCCCGCCACCAAGCTTGCCCCGCCAGCGCCGAAAACGTAGAGAAGAGCGCTGGGCAGAGGCGACGATGGTAGAATCCCCTACTGACGAGATTGGCGCCTCCAGGTTGATGCCACCTTCCACAGCAACTCGGGACACCCCGGTGCTCCCATGTAAGTAGCCGTCATCGAGCTCGCCGCGCCATCCGCTGACTTTACTTTGCCGCGCAGGGGCATGGCTCCCGTTGCCCACGTCCTCTTCAACAAGTTCATGAAGTTCAACCCCAAGAACCCGAACTGGCTGAACCGGGATCGTTTCGTCCTCTCGTAAGTCCCAGCCGGCTGCCTCGTCTCGATCCGCGACGCCGTGCCTGACCTCCCACCCCCACAGCAACGGCCACGGCTGCATGCTCCAGTATGCGCTCCTCCACCTTTTCGGCTACGACCTTACCATGGATGACCTCAAGGCTTTCCGAGTGAGTGCCGATCGCAGGACCCCGCTTCGTTCACAGGCCACTGACGAGATGCGACAGACAGTCGACAGCAGGACCCCTGGTCACCCTGAGGCCCACGACACCCCCGGCGTCGAGGTCACCACTGGTCCCCTGGGCCAGGGTGTTTGCAATGCCGTTGGTCTCGCCATTGCCCAGGCTCACACTGCTGCCACCTTCAACAAGCCCGGCTTTGACGTCGTGGACAACTACACATACTGCTTCCTCGGCGACGGCTGCTTGATGGAGGGTGTTTCCTCCGAGGCCTCGTCCCTCGCCGGCCACCTGCAGCTCGGCAACCTGATCTGCATCTACGACGACAACCACATCTCTATTGACGGCGACACCAACTGCGCCTTCACCGAGGACGTTGTCAAGCGCTACGAGGCTTACGGCTGGCACGTCGTCACCGTCGACGACGGTGACAACGACCTGGCTGCCATCGAGGCTGCCATCCAGAAGTGCAAGGATGTCAAGGACAAGCCTTCCATGATCAAGCTCAAGACCACCATCGGTTACGGCTCTCTCCAGCAGGGCACTCACGGTGTCCACGGCTCTCCCCTCAAGGCCGACGACATCAAGCAGGTCAAGAAGAAGTGGGGCTTCAACCCCGAGGAGTCCTTCTCCGTCTCCAAGGAGGTCTACGAGCTCTACGGCAAGCACGCCTCCGAGGGCGCCGCTGCCGAGCAGCAGTGGAACGAGCTGCTTTCCAAGTACGCTCAGCAGTTCCCCAAGGAGCACGCCGACCTGGTCCGCCGTCAGAAGCTCGACCTGCCCGAGGGATGGGAGAAGAACCTGCCCGTCTACACCCCTCAGGACGGCGCTGTCGCTTCCCGCAAGCTGTCCGAGACCGTCCTCAGCAAGATCGAGGCCGCCGTTCCCGAGCTCTTTGGCGGCTCTGCCGATCTTACCGGCTCCAACCTGACCCGCTGGAAGGAGGCCGTCGACTTCCAGCCCAAGGCCACCGGTCTCGGCGACTACACGGGTCGCTACGTCCGCTACGGTGTCCGTGAGCACGCCATGGGCGCCATCATGAACGGCCTGGCTGCCTACGGTACCATCCTGCCCTACGGCGGCACCTTCCTCAACTTCGTCTCCTACGCTGCTGGTGCCGTCCGACTGTCTGCGCTGTCTGGCGTCCGTCTCATCTGGGTTGCCACCCACGACTCCATCGGCCTTGGCGAGGACGGCCCTACCCACCAGCCCATCGAGACCATGGCTCACTTCCGCGCCCTCCCCAACTGCATGGTCTGGCGCCCTGCCGACGGCAACGAGACGAGCGCTGCCTACTACGTCGCCCTGACGTCGAAGCACACCCCCAGCATCATGGCTCTCTCTCGCCAGAACCTGCCCCAGCTCGAGGGCTCTTCCATCGAGAAGGCCATCAAGGGCGGCTACGTCTTGCATGAGGTCGAGGGCGCCAACATTACCCTCGTCTCCACTGGTTCCGAGGTGGGCATCTGCGTCGACGCCGCCAAGTACCTGCAGGAGAAGCACGGCGTCAAGGCTCGCATTGTCTCCATGCCTTGCTTCGAGGCGTTTGACAACCAGCCCAAGGAGTACAAGCTGTCCGTCCTGCCCGACGGCATCCCCTCGCTGTCGGTTGAGGTCATGAGCACCATGGGCTGGGAGCGCTACACGCACGAGCAGTTCGGCATCAACCGCTTCGGTGCTTCTGGCGCCTACAAGGACGTCTACGCCAAGTTCGAGTTCACCCCCGAGGGCATCTCCAAGCGTGCCGTCGCCACCCTTGACTTCTGGAAGGACGTTCCCAACGTGCGCTCGCCCGTCAACCGCGCCTTCCAGCAGCACCAGTAAAGGCGCTGGTTCGTCGTTGGCGCGCTGACGCTTAAAGATATCCCTACCTTATTTCCTTTGTTTTCTGGGCGGAATTTTAACGCAGTGACGATGGACTTCGGAGCACAGGGGATCTCAAGGACTTTTTTTGCGCTAAAAGATAGATTGTCTCTCTCCAAAATTTAAAACGAAGAACGGTTCTATAGCAGCCGCGTGCCATGCGCTGCATCGCCCGTGAGAAGTAACAGTATTATAACCGCAGACTCCACGCTCATGCTGTCAGAATGCAAGCCATTCAATGTCGTCACTTCATGGCCATATGTCGCTGGTTCCATGCCTCTCGGTGTGTATGTTCCGGCGCCCGGCCGGAAGCCTTGTGCTGTGTGTCCATGTTCACCGGCCTCGCCACCCGATCGTCACACCGTAAGCCGAAACGGATCTGATCTTCAGGGACCGCACGTGTTGGCATTGCCGATCAGAAGAAGAAGAAACGTCGTGTACTCTCGTTTACTCGGAGCCTCCTCCCTCGGCGCCCCGTTCCGCGCCCTGCGCCGCCCATTCCTTTTGAAACTCGCGGCCGACCCTCTCGAGCCGGGCCGCCGCGCGTCGCGCCTCCCGAGCCTCGTCGGAGGAGCCCGCAACGACGACGCCAACGAGCACCGGCGCAGCGTCCTCCTGCCTCGTCGCGGCGCCGTCATCGCCGGCGTCCTTGTTGAGCAGGCCCGCAGAGGCCGGCTCGGGGGGGTCGAGGTAGGATTGCAGGACGACGGCGCCGGCGTCCGGGTACTCGACCATGATGCGCTGAGGGCGGCCGAGGTGGGCGCGTTGGGCGGCGGTCTGCGAGGAGAGCGCGCTCGAGGTGAGGCTGGTGAGAGACTCGAGATGGGAGGGGGATGATGAGGACGTGATGAGCGGGGTGAGGGTGAGGTCCGAGAGGTGGATGGAGAGGGTGGGGTGTTGTGAGGGGAGGTTGGCCATGACGTCGATATCTGAGCGCTTAGACGCGGGAGGGCTCTGCTAACTCATTGCTTTCGAGGGAGCCGTCGATGGAAAGCGTCGAGACGTGGGCTGGCCTTGTGGTATATGGCAGATGGAGGAGGGGCAAGGGGAGGAGGGACAAAGCGGGCTGGCGAGGAGCGAGGCTGTGGGGAATGGGATGGGAGGAGGGATATGATATCAGGACGGGAGGTCGAGCGGAGGAGAGCTTGCTGGAGACCCCGCTGCCGCCGTTGGAGCTCCTCTTCATCTGTCGCGACCCCACCCTCAGCTTCTGCATCCAGCGAGTTGCATCGTGCGCTCTTTGAGCCCGGCACTTTGTGAGAAAAGACAGAAGCGGCTGTCCGGCGTGGACACGGGGCTTTCACGGACGGCTTCGACTGTCGCGGGCGAAGGTTTCGAAGCTGTCTGGAAGCATCGGGGAAGCGGCGTGGGCTGAGGTCTAAGTTTGTCGGTGGCTTCCTCAGCCTAAGCCCTCTGGCTGAGCCAAACCCGCTCTGGAATGCCGGCGGAGCACGACGTGGCAGACGCTACAGCTGAACGGCTGGGGCCACGAGGACCCCTCGCGTCTCCTTCGCTATGATACTGATTTTTATTTTCGCGGGGCCGAGATCTAGATGCTTGTGTTGATGCAGGACGCGGCGCTGGTGATTGGCGCCTGGACTCCTGGCCGCGTCGCACAGCGTGCTGATACTCGCAATTGGAGAATCGGGCCCCCGGGGGTCGCCTGCATGAGAGCTGCAGGTCGTTGGGGTGTCGTTTAGCCGGGGGCCGCTCATGCGCCTGGTGGCGGCAGACGTGAATGGTTGTGCCACGACAGCGCTGGGCAGAGCTACCCTAGACATGTCACCCTGGGACGTTAGAACCTGATAAGCACGCAGCTCTCATCAAGCCTGGGCAGCCATGCGAGGTATTAATAGCTTCTTGCCTTGTTGACGAAACAAAACAGAGGTTCATGGAGTTGCGTCAAGTGCTCAAAGCCTAATTACAGCACGGACCGGGAAATGATACAGCCCACGCCCCAGCTGTCGGACGATCATACGGCCGCAAGCACGGAGACGGCAGACATCAGCCGCTATAAACGGCCCTTGTTCGCTAATGCTAGCCCCAATGGCATCGACCAAACGGCCGGGTGGTTGCGACATGAATTCGCCTGCCTGTGCCATTCGATTCGGGAGGCTCGCAATGCACCGCGGGTGGGGGGCGTGACGGCGTGCAACGCGCTTTAGCGAGTTGCATCAGCACCGGCACCGGCTCCATCAACGCGTCGAGAGGAAGAGGGGCTGCGCGCAGCCTCCAGGCGAGCCCATGTGATAAGGCAACGGTTTGATGCGCGCCCGCAATGGATTGCAGGCTGCAGCCGTCGAGGTTGCGCGGGCGGGCGTGTGCGCAGGCGGGGATGCGGCTCTGGCTTGCTTTGTATGGTGCTCATTTGTTTGTGACGCCGGTGATGGGATAACTTGGCCTGGCTCTTCGTCGCAATGACGGCACTCGTCGGACCGGCGGGCGCAGGTGTAGGTTCCTCCCACGGCGCTTTCCGGTGCGGAGGTACTTTGCCCCCGCCGCCGCCGTTCAGCGACGCTGGTATTGGCAACCCGCCAGACGGCAGAGGTCGTCCGGCTGCCCCAGCCAAAATAACATTGCTGGGCGCCGTGCCTGATTAGTACCCATCTCACTGTGAGGTGGCCACCTACGGTGGTAGCTAGAGGTAGCCCACCACTCACCCGCTGGCACCAGTGCGCCGCTTGCTTGTGCTGCACTTTTTTTTTGGGGAGCCCAGTTTGATTCACCGCGCCAGATCCTGCGTCTTTCTCTCATACCACCGACATCCACGCCTCATCCGTTCACTCGGATCCGCTGCTCCCACCACCTCCTCCTCCTCTTCCTCAAGTCCCCTCGCTTCGACAGTCCCGTCCCTTGATTGGAGCTGGGCCTGCGCCGATCCGGACGCAAGAGAAGCTGCTCGCTGGCCTCGACGCCGCCTGAGCTCATCCGCCGTTGCGTATTTCTTCTCTGGTCTGGCACCGCAGGGCGGGTTGGGCTTCGCCTTTCTTTGTCCGGTTCGTCGACTTTTCGATTTCGTCCATCCTTCGACGTCGCATGATCAGCCCGTTGCGTCGCACGCTTCCGTCCCCGACGCCCCTTCATCCGTCGTCGTCTGCCATCTCGCCATCGTTCCATGACCCGACACCAGCCGCCCCCTGTCGACATGGCCGCTCCGCGACGTAGAAGAATCGGCCATCGGCGCCGGGTCGAGGACGAAGGCGACGATGAGGGCCGCACGGAGGCGCTCGACGTTGATGACGAGTCCCTTAGCGAAGGCTCTCTCCTCACCGACGATGACGACGCCGGCGAGGACAGCGATACGAGCAACATCGACGAGGCGTCGCCAACATCCCCCAACGCCAGGAAATCGGCCAACGGCGTGCCCAAGTCGGCCGCACGGCAACCGAGCAAAGCCGGCGCCCAGGCAACCAGCAGCAAGACCGTGACGGACACGGACGTGATGCTGCACGGCCTGTCTATGGCCGACAAGCCGGTACCTGCGCAGGAGATGCACTTTGACGAGGTCGCCGTGTCGTCGCCCAAGGCTTCCGGCGCTCCCATCGTCGTGAGCTCGGCGTCGGCCATCCGACCTCAGCAGGGCACGCAGGGGGACCGCCGTCGTCAGGAGCACGAGGATTATAAACGCCGGAGGGACGAAGATCCGGCATTTGTGCCCAACCGGGGATCGTTCTTCATGCACGATCATCGGCATGCTGGCCCTGCCGCCAACGGCTTCAGACCCTTCGGCAGGGGTCGTGGCCGCGGCGGCCGCGGTGGCGGCAGTGGTTATGACCGCGGTGGCATTGGCGGCCCCTTCTCGCCCTTCAAGTACGTTCCGTCTTGCTTCTTACCTTCCTTGGTGTGTACTGACCGCTTTAGCAACATGCATCATCCGTCGGACCCGACCACAAACTCGCCATGGACCCACGATATGCATGAGGCCGTCGCCAACCCGGTCCCTCGACGCCCTCGACACATGCCGCAGGGCGAAGGCCCACCGAATGGCAACGGCTTTATCCCTACGTGCGAGTCGAGCTCTACGCCCATCAACCGAATGTTGTCGACCGAGAAGCACATTGGCAATGCCCAGGTCCGGGTTTTCCTCCCACACCTAATGAAGGAACCGGCTGTGTTCCCGGGCGTGCCCGTCAAGCAGTACACGAAGCTGCCAGACCACCGCCCCCCTCTGCGGAGAGACAAGCCCGTGCGAATCTCACTGCCCGAGTACCCTCCGAGATACATCTTCCCTGCGTCCGACCGGTCCTTCACGTTCATTCCGCGTGCCCTCCGGCCCAACCAGCAGCGCATGCGTGGAAAGCCGCGGTCTGCGTGGGGCTCCGTCGGCGGTTTTTCCAGGCGGACGAGTGTTTTCGGCGGCAGCTACTACGGGAGCGTCTATTCCCCGAGTGTTGCCCTGAGCCGACGCTCGTCTATTGTGCAGGACCGGGACATGATGTTCTCGCCCGCTGGATCTGTAGTCTCGCGGCCGCCGATGCCTGCTGATGCTGCTATTCCCAGACCGGTTGTCCGACTGCCCCCCGCACCTCGGCCAGAGGCCCCAATGGCAGGGGCAATCATGGAGCCTGCACCTCAGTTTGAGCAACCGGCCGCTGCCCAGGAAGCTTCCATCACGGACCTGCCAATCCCACAGACCCAGGTGCTTCCGCAGAAGCCTGCTTTGCAGGAGAATCGACCTGCTTCTATCCCCATGCATCAACCTCGCCCGCAGAAGAATATCTCTGTCGCCGACATCGAAACTCCCGCCATGGCTCAAGGGCCCCCGGCCTTCCAGCAACCGTTCCATCAGCAGGTTCCCGTGCAGGTAGCCAACGGGTTCAGCCAAGACCCGCAGGTGCATGCACGCAGGCCATCATATCCGTCTCAGCACTCGACTGGAACGCCATTGTCCCAAATACCCGAGAGGGCCATACACGCGGCGCCGTTCCACCCCAACAGCTATGGCCAGTCGCCTTATTACAACCAGCAGGCCTACCAGCCTCAGGCCCAGGCCCAGGCCCAGGCACAGCAGGGCTACTACTATCCTCCGGGCTACTCTGGCCCTGGCATGGCTACGCCTGCTACAGCCCCTGCCTTTGTTCCCGGCCAGCAAAGTGTACCTGGTAGCTATACGCCCCAGAACCAGCACGCGCAACTGGCCTCGCAAGGCGGCGGGCCGAATCCCGCATCAGGCGCCAACTTAGTGGCACAGGAGGTTAACGGCATGGTCTATTACTACGACGCGTCTCAGATCCAACCGGTCAACAACTATCCGCCGTACTCGGCGCCTCAAGCCTTCCAGCCCAGCGTCATGGGGATGGGTGGCATGGTAACGCCGAGCCCTGATGGCTTCTACTATTCTCAGCATGCGCCAGGCATGGTTTACTACCAGCAATAGGGCTGCGAGCCGACGCATAGTCATGGCACATTCTGAGTTCGTTTTGCTTTCTACTCAATTTAATACCTTACCTACACTGGGGCGCCCACGCTTTGAATGGGGTGCAGGAAACGTTTATCTTCGTTCCCAAGGGCACTTGGGGGTTAGTATTGTTATTGGCCTGCTTGCGAGGAGAAGCAAAAAATCATGGAGGGTTTTGATCAATGCGACATTCTTGATTATCATTGCGCGTCGGCATACCGGGGTGGATGTGCAGAGGGGAATTTGGCGCACTGTATCCAGCTCTTTCTTTGGCCTTCGACGTCGGACTTCGTTTGTGCGTGCTGAAGAGGCCTTTCTGGGAGGTCGGATAGTTCCACGTCTTCGATCCGCATTCGATGTCAATAGCACCGGGCGGGCGGGAAGCCCAACTCAGCGTCGGTGAGGGGTGTAAGATGGTATCTTTGCTGGCGAGAGGATTGGCTGTGATGTCTCATCTTGGGAGGCGGGCTCGTCGGGTTGCCAGGCTGTGGCGGCGGAAGCTCGTTGTACTGCAGTTCTACCCCTTTTGGACTTTGCGTCGGCAATTCAGACACAAGCATCTCCCTTGTCCTCTCTCGCGAGGACAGGTGGTGATTGTTTGTTTTGCTGGCCGGGCAGTCATGGCAGCGGAGTTATAGGCGTTGGGAGCACCACATAGGGGGCATGAATTAAGCAGGGGTTCATTGTGTAAAAGTCCTCCTGGTCGTCCGAACGAATCTGACATCAATCGTGTTGCCTAACGTGAAGGCAGGTGTACGCACGAAGCCCGTTGTGTCTGCTGAAGTGGCAAGGCTTTGGGCGCAGAAGGTCGCGGAATAATATCTGGCGAGTCAGCACGCCTGCACCGCGCTCCGGGTCTCGACGAAGACGGCGCCATTGCCACTGCGCCTCGACCCGGCATCGATTTGTAGCATTCGCGCTTATATGTCGGATGGAAAGCGCGAGAAGCAGACAGAGCCGTGGCGACGTGGCGGTTTCGAGTGCACACCGAGGCAGGAGACTATATGCCGGCGGTGGTGGCGATGTAAGTATTGCGATAACTCCACGGAAGATCCGGCCGGTCTCGTGATGCGCGACATGCAGATGTTCAGATCTGGGGGGATCGGGGCTACTGCTGATATGTGCGGGCGGGAGCGTCGCAGCCCGCGGCTTTCGTCTCTCACTAACGTTGGAATGAGGCCTTCCGTCCGCCTGCAAGGCATTCCACCTGATCTGATGGCCGTTGTCATCTTGGATGGCAAATCTGGCAGACCGTGCCGTAAGATGTCCCATGCCCCCCCTCCGCCGCGTCCTTGGCTCCGTCCATAGGACGACGAGCTGCCCCAGGGCTTCCCCGGGCTGCCTGATTGGAGAGCTCGCGCGGAGACTGGCGAGTACCACCGGGCGGCGAAACCGCAGCACACCTCACCTCCCGCTACCAGCATCGCGCGAGCGAGCGCGAGGCCTACCTTGCCTTAAGGTACAGTATAGTGCCGTCGCGGTCTGGGCCAACACCGAGGGCTTGCGCGTCCACGCCGGCGGGGCACTGGCGGCGTGGCCCGCGCTGGCGCTGGTGTCGCACTCCACTCACATCACTGGACGCATCGGGCTGCTGCAGCACGTGAGGAAGAAGCAAACATGTCTCGATCGTGCGTCGAGGAAGCGGGAAGCTTGCGTCACGGCCTCGGGTGGCATGCTATTAATAAGAGGAATGTCCTGATAGGGATGTGCTGCGCTGGTGAGGCGAGCTTGGCATGGGACATCTAGGACCAGGCACGTAGGGGGTTACGTGGACTGACTGAGTCGAAACCAAGGATGGTGACGTGAGTGTCTTTGGCTAGCAGAGGCGAGCTGACAACGAGGAGGCCGAGACGGACGGGGACGGGGTCGTCTGCCTTCTGGCTCTCCACTCCGGCATTAGTGGGCCTTTATGCAGCTCCCATGGCCTATTAGCTCCATCAAGTTACAGGCCAAGGTACCGTACCCTTGGATTGCCTCATCGCGTTGACGGTTTGTACTCGTGCATGTCTGCCGCGGCGCTGCCCTCGATGGTCTCTGGTCCAGGAGCGGCGCCTGCAGCGGCAGGCGTAGCGACGGTGACACGGCGGTAGGGAGGGCGGTCGGCCGGTTGGTTGTGCTGTGCTGTGCTATGATGAGGTGTTCCGCAGCCAACCCGCGAGACACGAAGGGGGAACGCCCACGGATCATGATACTTGCTCCGCTGAGGTCCCTCACTGCTGCGCTGCAGCGATGGGTGGAAACGGGCACACGATGTGTCCGGGAGGTCCGTCCGGTCCGCGGGTCGGCGACTCGGCTCCTCCCACGGTACCTTACATCTGTACTGCTGTGCGTGCCAGCTTTCGATCAGGATGGAAGAACGAACCGCCCGTCCGCTGTTCTCTGAGCCAAGGCAAGTCTGGGCGCGGCGGGCCTGAAATTGCCTCCTTGCGACTCGCCTCGTCTGCCTGCGGATGGGCGGGCGGGCGTCCGTCCAGAGGGCAAAACGCCGCGGCGTCTGTAGCGGCGCCAATAAGTATGCCTCTCCTCCCCTCCCAGCGCCGTCTCGTCACATCAGACCTCGCACAAACAGTCAAGGCCGCTCTCATCGTCATTCTTACTGCCTGCTGTTACTCGTATCAGGCTGTCTCCTCCCGAACCCCACCCCAGACCGGAAGAGGCCCTGCTGCTCCACTGCGCCGCCACGCCAGCTGCAGCCCCCCCGGGTTTGCCCACTTTTAGCTTCGCTAGCGAGAGCTTCCCCCGACTCTCCCATTCTCCTCTTCTTCCTCCTCCGCCGCTCCCCAGGACCCCGACTCTCCCCCCATCATCCATCATCGACCTCCACCCATCTTCATCGTTACTCTCCGTCTGAGCGCTTTGCACGCTCATCCAGAATCTACGCACATCCCGGGGCAGAGTCGACATCTCGCCCCGTTGCCGAGAGCATTGATAGCAGACGGCGAGAGGCTGACTGCCTATCGCTGCTCCTGGCCCGATAAGGCGCCCCAGTCGTCGTCATCCCCGGCACCTGTCACCGCCTGTGAGCTTCCCTCACCGACCAGCACCCGAGCCTTGAAATCCGAGGCTGCTTTGCACAACGCAACGCGCCGCAGCAGCTGCTGACATTTCTTTCTCCTGCCTCTTTACAGCTTTAGCATTGCAGCTCACTCACATCATCGAATATGTCGACCAACGCTCGCACTCCAGGCCTCGATGCCTCGGTCACTTTGAAGGTGCTCTACGATGGAACCACTCGCCGGGCGAAGATGCCTCTTCGTGAGATGGTCCCCAACTCTTTGGAGAAGCATGTATGTTCCCGCTTTCGTTACCATTTCAAACTTGTTCGATCCTTTCGCCGTTTCGGCTTTGGAGACTGTTCCTCCTGCTTTGAAGCTGTACCGGGACTGTTCCTCCCATGTCCGGGCTGTGCAACCGCTGCACGAGACCAGCGACTGACTTTATCTCAGGTTCGAACGTTTCTCCACATCCCCACCGACACTAGAATCATGCTCGAGCGTTATTCCGACTCCGCCGCTGCCTATGTAATGCTTGACTCTTCCAACATGTCCGTCTACAAGCAGCTCTATAGGGCTGCCAAGGCCAAGTCAAAGCTCAAGCTCCGCGTCACTGTCCTCGGAAAAGAGGAAAGGACGGTGCCCAAGCCAGTATCCATCGAGGATGAGCCCGAGACCTTCCAGGCTCCAGTGGACAATGAGACCGCCGATGCCAAGAAAGTCACTCAGACGCCTGCTTCTTTCGGTTCGCCAGTCACCACCCTTCCCGCTGCTCAGGCTGAGATTACTCTTCCTCTCCGAAACTCAGCTCCGCAGCGACCTGAAATGGCCTCGACCAACACCCCGGCAACCATGTATTACGACTCCGACGAGTGGGGCAAGCACTTCGAGAACAGCATGAACTATATCAAGAGGACCAACGCACAGCTGGCTGGCTTGGCTGGCTTGACCACGCATTTGGTGACGCAGCAGAATTCGGATCTGGTGGAGCAGCAGCCGCTTGTGAGTGACCGGATACCGGCCGATGCCCCCAGCGAGCTCGTTGATAGGCCTTGCGCTACCCTCCCGGATTCGACCATTCTTGCTGCTCCTTGCCCAGCCAAGACTTGTGGCTTTGCTGTCTGCTGCAACAGTTGCGAGAAGACAATTCCAGATGCTCACTATCACTGCTCAACGTGCGACGATGGGGATTTCGACCTTTGCCAGTCATGCGTTGATCTCGGCATCACCTGCTACAGCAATGACCACTGGTTGATCAAGCGGTCGATGAGGAATGGCCAGATTGTTAACAGTACCACCGAGACAATTGCGCCCAAGCCTAAGGTTCAGCCACAGGAGCAGGAGGAGTCCAAGGAGCCGAAGAGAAGCGTTGCTGTCAACCGCAACTACGCGCCAGATCTTTTTGGACAGCCACCGGTCACGCGGGGCTCTCTTGATTTGGCCGGCGCCCGTTGGGCATGCGTCGGCAACATGCGGACCTGCAACTGCTGCGTGCAAGGTTTGTGTTCCACCAAGACCCGGACATGATGAGATAGCCTGCTGACGCGTGAACAGAACTTCCAGAACGAGAATTCCTCCACTGCCAGGCGTGTGAGGATTATGACCTGTGTCAAGCATGCTTCAGCAAAGACGCTCATGGCCACCATCCGAAGCACAGTTTCGCCCCGGCTGTTGCGGACACTCAAATGCCAGATCATATCAAGGTGAAGATGGGCTCAGGCCGTAATCAAATGCACCATGCCATCTGTGACGGCTGCGACAAGGTAGGTTGGGATCGATCCAACGTGACTTTACCACGCGCTGACAACGTCTGCAGTACATCACCGGTGTCCGCCACAAATGCCTTGACTGCCCTGACTGGGACTATTGCTCGGACTGCGTCCTCAATGCCCACTTCGTGCACGCCAAGCACCGCTTCGCACCAATCTACGAACCGCTGGCGGATGTGCCGGCCTGCCCCGTGGCCCAGCCCGTTCACATGGGAATCTGCTGCGATGGACCTCTGTGCTCCATCTCCCAGGCTTACCCATCGTACATCCGGGGCGTGCGGTACAAGTGTGCCGTCTGCCACGATCTCGACTTTTGCGCCAACTGTGAGGCCAACCCCGCAAACGGGCACAACAAGACTCACCCCCTGATCAAATTCAAAACACCCGTCCGCCACGTGAGCGTTACTACTACTGGCGAGCACCACGATGGCAAGCGCATGCCTGCGATGGGTGACCGCAGCAGCACCGTTTCCAAGGCTACTGAGACTGCCAGCCCTTCCGAGGAGAATTCCATCGATGCTGTGAAGACGGTTGTGGATTTGAAGCCCGTTCCACTAGACGAGACCGAGGCGGATGCCGAGATCAAGCAAGAGAAACCTGTGACTCCCACTCCCGAGCAGCCATTCAGAGAACAAGATCTACGAGCTGTCTTCATCCGAGACACTGTTGAAGATGGCACTGTTCTACCCCCGAACCACGTCTTCGAACAGACGTGGGTGCTGCGAAATGAAGGCAACGTCGCCTGGCCTGCTGGGTGTTCCGTCAAGTTTGTCGGCGGAGACTACATGGGCCATGTCGACTCGGCACACCCCGCCGGCATCTCGGAGCTTGTTTCTGCCTCCGAGTCCACTGTCTGCTACGCGCCCCTCGCTCCAGGCCAAGAGTTTTCCTTCACTGTGCTGCTTCGCACCCCTGCCCGTGCTGGCAAGATTATCTCCTACTGGCGCTTGACTACCCAGGACGGATTCAAGTTTGGCCACCGTCTCTGGTGCGAGGTGAACGTTCGACCCGCCGCACATGAAGCCAAGCCTACATCCAACGCCATCCCCGTCGAGATTGTCACGAAGGAGAAGAAGGAAGATTCCTCCAACTCTAGCAGCATCATGATCTTTCCAAAGTTGGAGAAGGAGTCTCCAAGTGCCAGCATGCACGAGGAACCTCAGACGGAGACGGAGACTCTGACCACGGAGGGGAAGCTCGAAGGCGAGGACGGCTTCGAGGACTGCGGCGACGACGAGTGGGACGCGTCCCAGGACGGTTTCATGACAGACGAAGAGTACGACATCCTGGATGCATCAGATGAGGAGTTCTTGGAAGAGCAGCAGAAGAAGCTTCTCAAGAAGTAAAGCGACCGCTCCCTATTTTCCTTTCTTCTGTACGGATGGGTATCACAGGTTCTCGGAAGTTTGGTTGTTCTTTTTTCCATGTTTTCGCTTCGGCCTAGATGGCTGATTTGTACTTGGGCCCCCCTTCTCAGCGAGTCTTCCGCCATTTGTAATGTACACTCCCGGTCTCTGAGTCCGGAATGGCCAGCGAGGATAGCTTTGCGCCTTTGTGCTGCCCGGGTATGCGAGATAAGTAGGGGGCGGAAATCGCGTTCATTCACGAGTTAGGTCACCAGATCAGGATGCAAATTGACCTTGATTAGTCCCCTTTTAAATACGAATGTTATGAAGAAATTCATGGGTGTCAACTAGATGACTTCCATCCGGCGAGGCATGCGAGCCAATAGGGCTGCAGACGTCGTCCTCTTGTCTCACAAGCCCAAAGTTCCGAACGGAGCGCGAAAGCGGAGGTGGAAGGTTGGCTTAGTCAGAAAATGGGTTGCTGCCTGAGGCTAAGAGTCGCGCGTGAGAACCAAAAGCCAAGCGCCGTCATTGGCAAGCCCCCTTGCCCTTGCTCGTAGCTTTTTTTTCTCAGGCGTCGAGCATCGACCACCAGCCAGGCCAGGTTGTTGCATCCGCATCAAAACACCGCTCTCTCCTCCATCGTCGCGTCGTGTCAACCATCACAAGGCGCGATTTTGGAGCCAGATGCGAGTGCAGCAGCGTGTCTGCAATTCCTCGCTGCACCTTTGACGACAAAAGGCCGACGCACGCTCGAAGCTGCCTGTCTGACGGGCGCCTACGCAGTTGAATCGCCACGCCTCCTTTCATGCCGATACATCCTCCATCGCCTTTGTGGATGGAATCTTGACGCGACGGCAAGAGTTCGCCATCATCTTTTCGACACCACTTCCACCCCTATCCACCTATAATACCCCTCGAGATGGTGACCTTCTCTCTACCCGGCGACGACGGTGTCGCGGACAAGCCCAACGGCACTCCCAGACCCCGCCCGCCTCTGCCTTTTGCGAAGCGCAGCTTTGCGGCATCGCCTTTCGCGAGCGGCTCCGCAAGGCGCAACGGCACTCCACATGTCGCCTCGTCGCGCAAGCTATTGACGACGCGCGACGAGGTGCCGTCGAGCAGTCTAAATAACAGCTCGATCGCGACAGCCCGCAACATTTTTCAGGCGTCCGCCATCAGCGATAGCCCCCCTCGGACCCTCTTCTCCCCGAGCTTGCCCCAGAGCACGATGAAGAAGTTTTTTGCGCCCAGCGGCACGCCTGAGCCGACACGCATGTATCGAGAGTCGACCGCGCACGCGACCCCGCGCGGCATGGCCGCTAAGGTCGCGGACAAGGAGTTGTTTCCCATGCGCATCGCGTCTCCACCTCCCGAGCTCACTGGCGAAGTTCTTACTCAGAAAGTTCCCAAGGACTGGAACTCCAAGAGTTCCATTTATGCGGATCAGTTCCTGGCACATCTGTGCCCGCCCGGCCTCGACGAAGAGCAGCGACGCCAGTTCTTTTGCATACTCGATCTTCGACGGCTGAAATACGCGGCGAACGAGATTTTTGCCAGCAAGGACTGGAAGCTGAATGCCATCAACTTTGCGAAGGAGTTTGAGAAGAGCCGCAGCATCATCCTCTTGCGCTACGGCCTTTACGAGTTCCAGAACGTGAAACCATCTAAAGAAGTTCTCAAGAGATGGCGACG
This sequence comes from Tolypocladium endophyticum, assembly GCA_024339985.1. NCBI lineage: Eukaryota > Fungi > Ascomycota > Sordariomycetes > Hypocreales > Ophiocordycipitaceae > Tolypocladium > Tolypocladium endophyticum. The sequence goes on from JALHBW010000152.1 coordinate 126,892, forward strand.
TGAGCATGGGCTTCCGGAACCGGAGGAGGAAGCGGTTGACTCCACACCATCCAAGTCCGCAGCTTCGAAGAAGCGCAAAGCCGATGATAACATGTCCAAGGACTCGTTCGCACCCAGCAGCTCTACCCTCAGTGGCAAACGCAGAGCGACGGAGATAAATGACGAGGAACCTGCCGTAGCCACCCCTGCTTTGACTAGGAGCAAGAGGAAGGCCTCTGTGAGCGAAGAGCAGCCCGCCAAGATGCACAAGCCGACGCCTTCTTCGGCGTCCAAGTCGCTTTTCGAGAAGATCGCGAACAAGCCGGCGACCACTGCCGAGGGGTCTGAGAACCCTCCCGCTGCGAGGGCCAATGCTTTTGCTACGAACAAGTCTGGCGTGAATAGCTTGGCTCGCTCAGTCTTCACGAACCTCAAGCCTCCGGCCGGTCAGGGTCCTTCAGCTGGAAGCAACATATTCGGGTACCTCTCGGATGCCAGCTCGGCCAAGAATAGCGGCGTTGAGGCAGACGCGGAAAGCGAGAGTGAGACCGGGTCCGAAGAGGATGGAAGCCCCGACGCTGGCCAGAGCGATGAGCCAAGCGTTGCCAGCGGCGCCGCTGAGACGGGTTCTCAGATTAGCTCCGGCTTGTTTGGAAAGAAGCCTGCTGCTCCGACCAGCGGCTTTGGCGCAGGTGTCTTGAGTCAACCAGATACTCGGGAGAGCACCCCGGGACGCAGCTTGTTTGACCGCATTACGAAGGACAGCGACGGCCAGCCCATTCGTGCCGAGGACAGGGTCGATGCGGCTGCCTCCGAAGAGTCTGCCACTCCAACGGATCAAACATGGAACCCAAGCACTACCCCTCTCAAATTTGCCCCATCGGCGCCTGGAACGCAGAAAAGTTCGATGCTCGGCAACGCTGCCGCGACCCCTGCGAGCTCTATCTTTGGATCAAAGACCACCACGTCTTCCAATCTTTTCAGTGCGGCTAAACCAGACCCGCCACTCGCAAAGGAGTCCTCGGTCGGCACAAGTGCGGACGAAGGAGCCAAGGATGGTGGCGAGTCTGACAAGGAGAACGAGTCGCAGCCCAATAAGAAAACCCTTTTCGAGCCAAAGGCGCCCGCCGCCCAGCAGCCCAGTTTTGGGACTTCGTTATTCCAGCCAAAGCCAGCCGCAACCGAGGCGACTAAGGAGGCTGAAGCGCCCAAGCCGGCCTCGAACATGTTTGGCTCCATGGCCAAGGCGGATTCAAAGCCTGAAGCGTCATCTCCCCTCAACCTCTTCGGTGCCTCAGGCAAGCCAAGCGGAGCGACCTTCTCCACGACACCTGCCACGCAGACGTCCAGCCTGTTTGGGTCGAAGCCTGCGGAACCAACGAAGCCCGCGGAGTCTGCGACACCTGCTGTCTCTGATGCACCTAAGCCTTCTTCTATTTTCGGAGGCCAAAACTCGACTTCCGGAGCGACTTCCTCGTTGTTCGGGGCGGCGAAGCCAGCGACGGCTCCGAGCGGTGGATTTGGCAGTGGCGCTTCTACTCCGTCGGCCCCCGCCTTTGGAAATGGCTCTACCATCTTCGGAAGTAATGCGACTGCTGCAAAGACCGACGACGCGCCGGCTACCACGGAGGGTTCCTCGAAGCCCACCTTCAGTTTTGGGAGCACTGCGGCCGAGGGCGAGAAGCCCAGTAATGGGCTTGTGGCCGCTGCTTCCAAGCCCCTGTTCGGAGCGCCAAAGTCTCCATCCGGCAGCACCGCGGCGAACAGCATGTTCAATGGCAGCCCGATGAAGCAGGACGACCCGTCGCCCGCGAAGAAGGCTTTCACGGGCGGCAGCAACGCGAGTTCAGCTGCCCCCATATTTTCCTTTGGAAACGCCCCGGCCGCCAATGCTTTTGGAGGGGCGGCGGCAGCAGCTCCCTCCAGTAACCAAGGTACTGCAAACCTTTCATTCGGGTCGGACTCGTCGGCGAACGCCGGATCTGGTGGTTTCAATTTCAGCTTCAATGCCGGAGGGCCTTCTGCGTCTTCCGGCACATCCTTCAACAACCCCTTCGCAGGCGCCTCTAACACTGCGTCAGGGACACCCACGGGAGGTGCCTTCAGTTTTGGAGGTGCCCCGTCGGGCCCGGCAAGCGGTTCTTCAACTCCGTTCCAATTTGGAGGGGGTGCCGGTGCCACTTCGTCGACACCGGCGCCCTCGGGCGGTTTCGTCTTTGGTGCCAACCAGCCAAGCAACAATGCGACACCGATGTTTGGTGGCGCTTCCACCCCGAGCGGTGCTCCAACCTTCAGTTTCTCGGGTGCCCCGTCGCAGCCCTCGCAAGCCGCCGGTTCCATGTTCGGCTCCAACTCAGCAGCTCCAGCTTTCGGCGGCCTCCAGCCACCTGCTGGTGGTTCCTCCACCACTGGGACCAGTAAGTTACCTTTAACGAAGAGGAAGATCGCCCCACTAAAGCGCCGGGTGTAGACTCCCCCCTGAACTTTGGTGGCGGCTCGAGCCTGGCGACTACACCGGCGGCGGGGACCCCAGAACCATCCAACCAAAACGATGGAGCCAATGGCGGAGACGATGCAGACGGGGAGAAGCATGAGCAAATCAACCTCACGGATGGAGTGGACGCTGACGAGGAGGTCCTTCACGAGGTGCGCGCCAAGGTGTTGAAATATGTCCCGCCGGTCGACAAGTCGGACAAGGATGAAAAGGCAAAGTCCAAGAGCCCATGGACAACTCAGGGCGTTGGTCCTCTGCGACTGCTCAAGCACAAGGAGACGGGCGTGGTACGCCTACTATTGCGTGCGGAACCAAGAGGACATGTGGCTCTGAACCGAGCCTTGCTGCCGAGCATGAAATACAAGGCAGACGAGAAATATGTGAAGATCACGACATCGAATGAAAAGGGGGATGGGCTTGAAACCTGGATGATTCAGGTGAAGACAAAGGACCTGGCCAAGGCAGCGGCCGAGGCACTTGAGAAGAACAAGGATTCAAATAAGTCGTAATATCGGAGCATGAATGGGATCGTGCAAAGCCTGTGCCTGGTTTAGGCATCGGGCAGGGAACATTTGGCAAGCATGATTGGCGTTACTTAGAGCATCGTACGTAGTCTGGCCGCGTCCTTTTGGGATCGAGAAGGCTTGGTTGGTCCATTGAAGGAACAGGAAACTTTTGAGCGTTTGCATTTGCATGAAGTGCTCAGATTACGCATAGATGAAGGATGGTTCGCTGTGGAGATAGGGGAATGCGGGCAAGCTGTAATTGCACGACAACGGGACAGGACGGCGACGAGGAACATTCCGTAAATTCGATGTAATTGACGTTTCGGTGTGGTTGAATCGGCTGCCCATTGATGATGCACCATGTGATAGATGCCGTTGAATGGGTTCGGCAGTTGTGGTGGCGCCAGGCGGAAAAACCACATTGAATCGCGGGGGCGGGGTGGTGGTGCGTCGCGTCACGCGTCGGGCTTCTGTCCAGCTCTGCTGTTGACCTGGTCTTACGACAGCCACAACCCTTCCAGGTGCAGTCGACCACGATGCCACGGTATGTAGTGTCCAGAGTAGCTCTTTGTTCTCAATGGCTTCTGACGACGCGCGCAGGGAGATTATCACGATCCAGGCCGGGCAGTGCGGCAACAGCAGTAAGTCCCTCCCCTTTCCTTACGACCAAACGACCCATGACGCCACGAGCCGACATCGCGCAGGCGGCCGACGCGGTTTCGGCGACCCTGGGAGTTGTGCTGGATATATCTGACGTCGGAGACAGTTGGCAGCCAGTTCTGGCAGCAGCTTTGTCAGGAGCACGGAATCAGCCAGGATGGCAACCTCGAGGACTTTGCGACCGAGGGCGGCGACCGCAAGGACGTCTTTTACTACCAGAGCGACGACACACGATATATTCCCCGTGCGATTTTGATTGATCTGGAACCCAGAGTATGTGGTGTCGGATCTCGAGACACGGCGAGGGAAGGGGGGAGAGCGCTGACGGATCGAGCAGGTCCTGAACGGTATTCAGACTGGCCCGTATCGAAACATTTACAACCCCGAGAACTTCTACGTCGGCAAGGACGGGATGGGCGCGGCGAACAACTGGGGTGACGGGTACCAAAGCGGCGAGGCGGTATACGAGGACATCATGGAGATGATAGACAGAGAGGCTGACGGAAGCGATTCGCTCGAGGTGGGTGTTTGCGAGCTTCTTGCTGCCTGTTGACGTCTTACTAACAGATTCGTGAATAGGGTTTCATGATGCTGCACTCTATTGCCGGCGGTACCGGCTCTGGTCTGGGGTCTTTTCTCCTCGAGCGGCTCAACGACAGATTCCCCAAGAAGATTATCCAGACATACTCCGTCTTTCCGGATACGACAAACGTGGACAATGTGGTTGTGCATCCGTACAACAGTATCCTGTCCATGCGAAGGCTGACACAGAATGCCGACTCTGTGGTGGTGTTGGACAATGGCGCGTTGTCACACATTGCTGCCGACCGGCTGCATGTCCAGGAGCCATCATTCCAGCAGACGAATCAACTGGTGAGTGGGAGGATGCTACATACGAAGAGAGAATACGCTTATTCGCTAACATAACTGCAGGTCGCGACGGTCATGTCTGCGAGCACGACGACGCTACGATACCCTGGCTACATGCACAACGACCTAGTCAGCATCTTGGCCTCTTTGATACCCACGCCACGCTGCCACTTCCTCATGACGGCATACACGCCGTTCACCGGTGACCAGGTCGAACAGGCCAAGACGGTGCGCAAGACAACGGTGCTGGACGTGATGCGGCGGCTGCTGCAGCCCAAGAACCGCATGGTGTCGACGGTCCCCGGAAAGAAGAGCTGCTACATCTCCATCCTCAACGTCATCCAGGGCGAGGTGGACCCGACAGACGTGCACAAGAGCCTGCTACGCATCCGGGAGCGCAGGCTGGCGACATTCATTCCCTGGGGCCCGGCAAGCATCCAGGTTGCCCTGACAAAACGCAGCCCGTACATTCCCATGAGCCACCGCGTGAGCGGGCTCATGCTGGCGAACCACACCAGCATCGCGACGGTACGTTTCTCTCCTGCTACCCACACACAGACTTGGCCGCGTCGAGGAGTGCTAGCTGACACTCTGCCATAGCTCTTCAAACGCATCGTCAAGCAGTACGACGGCATGCGCAAGCGCAACGCCTTCATGGAGGGCTACAAGAAGACGGCGCCGTTCGCGGAGAATCTGAACGAGTTCGACGAGGCGCGCGAGGTGGTGGCGGACCTCATCGGAGAGTACGAGGCGGCTGAGAACGCGGACTACCTGAACCCTGGCGGCGGGGAGAAGGCGACGTCGGCGGAGACGGACAGACGCATGGGGTGAGGGTTTGACAGGTCGACGATGTAGGGATGGAATGGGGCCTTTTTCCCAAGTCATTTTTTTCTCTGTGCTTCATTTTGGAGCCGAGGGCGCGAGGATCGGTATGGCGTTTGGAATCTTCACAAGCTGGCAGGCGAGAAGGATGAATTGATATTAGACGTTGATGCTGCAGCTACAAACGAGGTGCCGAGTACCTCCCAAGGAATTTGCGTTACAACACAAATTGACAAGTGCAAGCATGCCACGGCACGAGTGGAGATTGCTTTTTTTACCTGGATGTGCTTGATTAGAACTGTAGACTGCAGTATTCGGAGTAAGAGCTGGTTCGATGTCGAAGCTGGGCCAAAGTTCCTCTGCTGTGGATCAATCGCCGCTGCTGCCAATACGCAGCTCCTCATTGGCCACGGCAGAGAGCTCTGGGCATCGAAAGAAACTCCATCCTGCATCCCGCATCAACAACACTTGAGATCATTCCTCCTCGCCTCTGCCAGACCGACGACCACCGCAGCGCCTGCCACAGTTCATGCTCCGTCGTCTCGTCGCAACCATGGCCGAATCCGCACCCAAACGCCTCAAGACGGGCAACGGCACTGGCCCGCTCATCGGCACGCACAACGGCCACTTCCACGCCGACGAGGCCCTCGCCGTGCACATGCTGCGCATGCTGCCGACCTACCGCGACTCGCCGCTCGTGCGCACGCGCGACCCCAAGGTGCTCGAGACGTGCCACACCGTCGTCGACGTCGGCGGCGAGTACGACGCCCAGCGCAACCGCTACGACCACCACCAGCGCGGCTTCGCCACCACCTTCCCCGGCCGCGCCACCAAGCTCTCGAGCGCCGGCCTCGTCTTCCTGCACTTTGGCCGCGCCATTGTCGCGCAGCGCCTCGGCGCCGGCGTCGACGAGGCCGCCCCCGAGGTGGACCTGCTGCACCGCAAGCTGTACGAGGGCTTCGTCGAGGCGCTCGACGCCCACGACAACGGCGTCGCCGTCTACGACCCTGCCGCCGTTGCCGCCGCCGGCCTCGAGAAGCGCTTCAGCGAGGGCGGCTTCACCCTCGGCTCCGTCGTCGGCCGCCTCAACCCCAACTGGAACGACCCCAAGCCCGCCGACCCCGCCGACGCCCAGCGCGCCGAGGACGACCGCTTCGTGCTCGCCAGCCAGCGCATCGGCGAGGAGTTTGAGCGCGACCTCGACTACTACGCCACGGCCTGGCTGCCCGCCCGCGCCATCGTCCAGCAGTCCTTTGACAAGCGCGCCGAGTTCGATCCCGAGGGCCGCCTGCTCGTCCTCGAGGGCCAGTCGGTCCCCTGGAAGGACCACCTCTACGGCTTCGAGGACGGCAAGCCCTCGGTGCTCTACGTCCTGTACCCGGAGAAGCCCGAGCCGGGCGCCAAGTGGCGCATCCAGTGCGTGCCCGAGTCCAAGGATTCCTTCGTCAGCCGAAAGCCGCTGCCCGAGGCCTGGCGCGGGTTCCGCGACGAGGAGCTCGACGGCATCGCTGGCATCCCCGGGTGCGTCTTCGTCCACGCCGCGGGCTTCATTGGCGGCAACAAGACTTTCGAGGGCGCCAAGGAGATGGCCGTCAAGGCACTGGGAGCTTAGGGTCACGCGTGGGAGACCAATGAAGACCACCGAATGAAAGAGAAAAAATTGTTAAAACATTTAAAATGACAGAACTGAATCCAGCGTCAAGTAGTGGCGATACGCCAGCGAATCTCCACAGGAAGACAAAGCTCAACAACGTAGCCGATCAGGGCATCGACGTCAGATGCCATTTAGCCGATCGAGAAGGGGGGGAAGGATGGCACAATTCGGTCCTAACGACTGCCCCGTGTCATTTGCTTTCCCACCAAAGACGATCCTCCTCTACGTATGTCCTTGGCACAAACCATCGGTTGAAAACAGACAAGAAGTAAAACGAGAAAGCCATTCGTCTCCGGGGCCATGCATTCATTTGATTTGCCCCCGTGACCGCCCAACGCCAACTGTGCGAATCTTCGCAACATATGAAAATAACTCGTCATCCGACTGTAAATGGCTCCAGACTGCTCGCACGCTCATGTGCCATACTTGCTGTAACCCGCAAAAGGCGGTGCTGCCTATCTTCGAATGGGAATGCCCTCGCCCGCCGCGAGCGGCTCCGGGGATTTTGCAGCGCCCTCCTCGCCCTTGGCGGCGGAGGTGGTGTTGCCCTCGGCGCTCGTCTCGCGGTGGAGAAAGCTGCTCTCCTTGACCGGGCTGCCGGCTTGGAGACCGGCGACAGAGCCGTGGTGCTTCGGGGCACTGGCGCCGCCGTTGACGGGCGACGAGAGGTGCGGAATGTTCTCGGGGACGGGGTGCTGAGAGCCGACGGCGCCGGCGTCAACCCCGTCGCCCTTGCCGGCCTTGGACATGGCGTAGTCGCCCGAGTCGAAGTACTTGCGATCCTTGAGGTGCTTGGCGAAGTGATCGGAGCGAGAGGGAAGTTTGCCGTAGAGGCGGAAGAGGCGCTGCTCCTCGGGGGAGAGGGACTGGAGATATGTGGTCAGCACTCGCTTGCCGCAAGCAGAAGGTGATCTGGAGCTGTGTCGACGCTTGGGAGGGAATCGGCTGTCAACCGCATGTACGGTGAGGTTCACGTCACCCTCGAGCGAGGAGGGGACGTATCGTGCGATGTTGACGGCTCAAGGAAGCGAGCGGGAAGAAGAGCCCCAACGCAAAGAGGCATAAGGCATCGCAAGACTCACCTTGACGTCGACCTTGTTCTTCTGGTGAGGATTCATCGTCGATCCGGCTCGAGGGTCGCTCGTCTTCGTTGTCGTCGTCGTCTGTCACACGGGGGCTCGTCGTATCGAGTGCTGCCAGCAGGTAGCAGCTGCGAGGCACAGAGGGCCAGGCCGGGGGTACAATTGGCGATGCGGGGGGGCGTCTGCGAGGATGGATGTCGATGAAGGCCGTTCGAGGGAGGCTCTTTTATCTGACTGTGCGGTTGTGCGTGACCCCTAGTGTCTCTGGATGGAGGGCGGGCGGTCTCGAACTGCCGAGGAGGGGAGCGGGAGCTGGTGGTTGGTGGTTGGTGGTGCTTCAGGTCCAGTGACGAGTGACGATACAGCCGCCGTTGGGTACCAGGAGCGGATGCTTCCATGGCCTGCTCGCCTGCTCTTGGGCTTGCACGTAGCGGGGCGCCATGTAGTGGCGGGGCTGATGAAGTCACTGGTCCGCGCCCGCGCCTTTAGCCGGGGAATCCCCGTCGACGTCGGGCAGCGAGGGCATTCAGGTGGTCTGCATGATCTTTCATTTTACTTGAGGATACCAGGTATAGAATAATAAATAATAAGCGGCCAGTAGTTTGCAAGGGAAAAGCTGTTGCTTGCGCGAGGGTGCATCCTCGATACGGAGTCGCGGTACGACTCTGGCTCTAGTTCGGCAGCTCGTACCGGAGGCTCAAGAGTGCACAAAACGAGAAAGCAATGAAGAGGGCCTCGGGACCAGCTTACCGGCCCGTATCGAGCAGGCCTTTATCGCCTTCTCTTTTGCTAGGCTACCGGCACCCATCGACGTGATCTTTACCCTCGATCTCCAGAATATGCACCGGGTATTTTCCCTGTCGTCGGATGGTGCTCCAGGGTAGCCGCGGAGGGAGCATCCACAGAATCACATGACTGCCTTCGTCACTGCCCGTCACTACAGGGACAACCTGCCCATCATTAACGACAAAGCGATATCCGCCCTCCTTCGCTACCCTGCCTGATACTTCCGCAGTCTTTGCTTCATCCGAGCTGGAAATGCGATCCCCGCAGAAGCAGGAATCAGCACGAGCGAGCGAGCCTCGTGAAATGGCCATTGGCTAGCCTCCAGACGGATTTCTAAGCATCCCGCAAGCAACCACCACTTTCCTTGGGGTGGAGCTCCACCTCCGCCTCCGAGGCCGCCTGGTGCGATATTAACATTTTTCTCTCCCCTGGATCTGGATCTGCGAATCGCACAACTCATCCGCCTGCTCCGAGGACGGCAGACACGCGGATCGTGCGGGTGGCCCCGAACCTTGCTGGCAATCTTTTGCTTGGAGCGCGGGACAGCGAGCTACGGCGCCTCGAGGAGCCCATCAGCGGAATCGGAATTTGCGGGGCCAGTGCCTGTGAAGCTCCGCCGAGGTTCCTGCTTTTTCCCTGCATTGCCGTCAGCCTTCACGGACAGCCTTCTTGTCGCCCTGAGATCGCGTGAGGCTTTGGTCGGTCGCGTTTGAATACGCGGGAGCGAGATAGTCGCCGCCCAAGATCCGGAGCGCTCCGGAGTGAGAAGCTGAGATCAGAGCACGGCCGTGGCAGCGACTGTGGACGCCCAGACCTCGGCCTCACATCCCCAGCATCTAACATGGGCCTCTTGTCAGTCTCCGATTGGACCGGTGTGCTGTATATGAGCCGAAGAGCTAACGACCCAACAGGGCACTGGGAACGGCGCTGGAGTGGCCCGAGGCCAAGAAGCGCGCGCATCAAGTGAGAGAATGGGGTATCAAGGTTGGTAGCAGCGCACTAACTCTGTCCGCTGAGAGTTGGTGCACGACTAACAGATTTATAACAGCAACTGCTCGAGATCTGGAACAAGGCGAAGGGCAATGAGCGGGATGCCCTGTTATGGGGGGATGAGGTCACACAACCCGCCTCGCACGCAATACCCCCCTCTTTCCAGTGAGCTAACCCTGCTGCAGGTCGAGTACCTGGTCGTCACGTATAACAAGGATGAGCCCAAGGTTCTTCTATCCCTCCGCCAGGCTGAGATCTTGAAGGCCTTGGCCGCAGATAAGGACCTGGCCAAGGAGGGAGGTTGCGTGCCGGCAATCCAGGGGCAGGACGCAACAGCCAAGTCCAAGTAAGTGATACGCCTGTACGGTTTCTGACTTGGTGAAGATGTTAACAACATGGTCGCAGGTCGCATCCGTTGCCTGTCTTCCACCCGGAGTTTGGTCGTTTTATGTTGGAGGCCACTCCCGGGAAGCCATGGGGTATAGGGTTCAAGGAGCTGCTCAATGTCGAGCCTGACATGAAGCTGCGGCGGAAGATCGCCAAGGAGCACATGCAGTCGACTGAGTACCCTATCACTTTGACAACCTTCCCACGTATCGGAAGCCCAGGCCAGTTCACGCTTCCTTACTATGCCCCATCCGGGCCGAAGCTGCGGTCACAGTTTGTGCCGGATGAGATTGCCAACCCTCACATTCGGTTCCCTACCCTCGCTGCCAACATCCGGTCTCGCCGTGGCCGCAAAGTGCAAGTCAATGTGCCCGTGTTCCACGACAGGAACACGCCGAACCCCTGGAAGGATCCCACTGTCAACTTCGATTTGCACAACTGGCCCGAGGACGATGACGAGCGCAACGGAGCTGCGCCCGACAACTTCATTCACATGGATGCCATGGCCTTTGGCATGGGGAGCTGCTGCCTCCAGATTACCTTTCAAGCAAAGAACATCACCGAGGGAAGGCAGCTTTACGACCAACTGAGTCCTCTGGGCCCTATAATGCTCGCCTTGACGGCGGCGACGCCGGTGTACAAGGGCTTCCTCGCCAACACGGATGTGCGGTGGAATCAGATCAGTCGCGCCGTCGACTGTAGAACACCCGAGGAGCTGGGGGAGAAGGTGAGCATCAGGAACAATCATACAAGCACTCCGTGGTCAGCATGCTAAATGCTACCTGTAGCCACTGAAGAATGACCGCTGGCGGATACCCAAGTCGCGTTACGCCTCCAACTCGACCTACATCTCCACGGATGCAAGACTACGTCAAGAGTATCTAGACCAGGACCTCGTGATTGACCCCGAGATCAAGGCAAAGCTCCTCGAGGGCGGGATGGACGACCGTCTGGCCACGCACTTTGCCCATCTCTTCATCCGCGACCCTATTGTCATCTTCGAAGAGGACCTCCAGGAGCTCGACCTGAACCAGACGGACCATTTCGAGAACATCCAGTCCACCAACTGGCAGCACATGCGGTTCAAGCCGCCCCCGGCAGAGAACAACATAGGATGGCGCGTCGAGTTTCGGCCCATGGAGATTCAGATCACGGATTTCGAGAACGCGGCCTTCTCCGTCTTCATGGTGCTCGTGACTCGCGCCATCCTGTCCTTTGACCTCAACTTCTACATTCCCATCAAGAAGGTAGACGAGAACATGGAGCGAGCCCACGCCGTCGACGCCGTCCTCAAGGAGAAGTTCTACTTCCGCAAGAACCCCTTCCCACCCCGGCCGTCTCGCGCAAACACCGTCTTCGGCGACGACTCCCACCCCGGGTCGGCCATGCCCAGCCGGCCCGGTTCGCCCGGCTTGCCCGTCGACGACGAGTACGAGGAGATGACGATTGACGAGATCGTCAACGGTTCCCCCGACGGCGACTTCCCCGGCCTCATTCCCATCGTCGAGAGCTATCTCGACAGCGTCAACGTCGACGTCGAGACACGCTGCCAGCTCGCAACCTACCTTGAGCTCATCAGCGAGCGAGCCAGCGGAGCCCTCGACACCACTGCCCGCTGGATCCGCAACTTTGTGGACGCGCACCCGCGGTACAAGCACGACAGCGTCGTTGACGAGGTTATCACGCACGACCTCATTGGCGCCGTCATCGCCATCGGTGAACGCGAGGCTGCGGGCAAGAACTTTGCCGGGCTGGGCATCCCCGGGCTTTCCAAGCTGCTGGGACGCTTCCGGGGCGGATGCGGGCAGGAGACGAATGGAGATCGCAAAGGGGCGAGCATCAATGGCGCGGTCGACGGCGAAACGGAGAATGGAAGCCGAAAGCGCAAGAGCGAGTGGATAGACGGGGACGCGGGCCAGTCCTAGTGAAAAGCAGAAGAGAGTCCAGTTTGCCATGAGCTGCGATGGCGCATCAGGAGCACAGATATTCAATACATGACGAAACACCGCTGCACCTTACCTGCCTACCCTGCACAAAGCAATTGGGTTGGACCTCTGTCGTTGACGCTGACTCCCCTCAACGCCCAGAACTCCGGAAAACACGGCAGATGCAGGACCTACCATGACCCGCTGATCTACGCGATAGTCAGCGGCCGCCGCGCCGTGGCATCATGTAGTGCTGGCGACTCTGACAATGCCATTGGTAACGCTCCCAAAGAGCTCTGATCGTCGGGTGTGAGCGAGCTATGCAACCTGTGCTTGCCGCTTGCGAGTTTGGGAAATTTGTCTTTGAGCGGATACGAAGGATGTTGGAGGATTTACTACTCAGCGCCGGCACTGTCTCGGAGCAAGCAATTGTAGGCATTGGGCCGCAGGTTGTGGTGCTCCCGGCATTGGCCCGTCATGCCATGCCTGAGCCATCGCTGCCTCCACAGCAGATGGCGGGTTGACTAGGGCATTCTAGAAGCCGATCGCGAGATGCCGGCCGCGTGTATGTCGAGCGGTGGCATGGAGGCCCTTTAGAGCGCCTTATGGAACGGACAGTAATTTAGATTGAATTTAAAAATTCTCCGAAACGATGGGAATGTCTGGCGTTTGTGGGAGTAGCCCCGTTCCTGCACTGACAAGATGCCTGGAGAAGATGTTATTGAAGCGAGCCTGACAAACGAACCATTCTGGGACATCTACTCCGTACTGCAGCTGTTGACTCTCGTCGGCCGACTTCCCGATTCGGACGCCAAGGCAACAAGGTCAAAAAAAAGCAAGTTGCCAAAGGGGTAAGCTCACCTGTTGCTGTGGCTCAAACGGGACTGCCTTGGACCGGAATGTTGACGCCGGGGCGGCCGCAGGCGGATGCCAATGGCTCCTGGGACTAAATGACTGGGCGGATACGGCAACTGTATGTAGTACAAAGTGCGAACGCACCCCGTACTGATGTCTCTCCGGCCGGGTGTCGTTAAAGCGATATGCGACAGTTCTGGCGATGCCGGGATTTTGGAGACAGTGATGTCGCAGGGGGCCCAGATGTGCATCGTTTTCCATTCTTTATCATTGTGCGCTGCACACACTCTCTATTTCGCTGCTTGACTTCAAGGGCGATGGAGGGCGGCGGCAAAAGTGAAGCCCTGACTTGGGGATTTTGATTTGTGTTCGTAGCTTTCGTGAGACCGCGGCTGAGTTCGCTGTTGGCCAATGGCAGCAAATTGACGGGTGTCGCAGAGCGCCTCGTCTGCTGACTTGACCAAATTTTGCTACCGGAACGTGACAGTCTCTGGGATAGGGCTGATTGGCCTGCAGCCGAGGCAAACGTGGTGGCTTCGTGCAGGCGACATGGTTATACCTAGCTGTACGTCCCTGTTTGCAGGACGCCTCACATTCTGCTTGCTGTATGTGATGTATAGTGCATGTAAGCGCATGTAGGTCACCGACGGGCGGCGACGGCCGCCGCCAGGAAGAAGCAATCATGCATCTTGCCCCCTCCCGATCGCGGAATGCTGTCCGAAGCCAATCCCAGTTGAGCAGCGGCGTTTCGAGGAGCGGGCGCAGGAAACGTGCCTCTCCACTGACAGGGATTGTAGCAGGGGTGGCTTGGTCAATGCGGGAGGGAGATCAGATCTGGCGATCCATTGGCGGGGCTAAACCAAGTTGGGGTCGCTGGGTGTGCGTGTAAGTGAACGAGGGTGGCCAGCTGCGGTGCGGTGAGGACTCGGATGGTTCAGATGACCGAAGACGCAAATGGGTCGTTGGCCGTGTCAGGGCTCCCGTGCGCCTCCTTCGGAACGTGCTCAAGTGCGTGTTTGGGGAGTGCGAGTGGCGCAGGCTGGAATGAGTTTCAGCGCGGCGTTGGTTCCGTTGACGACAGATGATGATGATGACGACGACGACGATGGTGTAGATGAAGATGTCGATGTTGTTTCGTTGCATGTCAAGAGCAATGGCGGTGAAGAACGAGAGATGGACTTTCTTCCCAGAGATTGAAATTGCAGGCTAATCCCTGGGCGGCAGGCGCTGTGCTCAATTGCCCTTCGCGCCGGAAGCCTCAGGCAGCCTTTGCACCTGCTGGCCTCGTATTGCTGCTCCCTGCTTGTCCCCTTCTTACCATGATCGCTGTGCGGCATCAGCAACTTCACCGACGGCCGCACTGGACTCCGGAAGCAGAGAAACCGGCATGAGCCAAAGCACGCACGATGCGGCAGCTCCGTCGCATCCAGTTTTCCATCTGAGTCAATCTCACTTCCCATGTGCGCGCCGCCCCTTGGACTTGACTCTCCCATGTCACACCGTCGGATTCTAACGGCACGCCACAAGTGCCGACTGGACTGATCGAAATTGTACGGAGCACACAGCGTCTCAACCATGTCCAGGTGCAGGTACCAAGTACGATAAAGCAACGCACGAAAAGGCTTCCCAAGTCTATTGGGTTGTTCCTGATCCATTGACGATGTATCACCGCCGAGAATTCGTCAGGATTGACGCGCCGACTCTCCCGTGAGGCGCCGCCGGGCTCCCTGCTTCGAGGCGGCCGTGTCTGATGTCGGCCCGCCGCCCTCGCTGCAGTCTGGAAATAGTAATCAGTCGGCTCGTGGGCCGTCATGTCGCCAGCCCGACCGTCTACCCACCGCTCGCGTCAGACGGGCCGTGTCGAACGCTGACGATATGATCAGCAAGTGCGGATACTTTGGTCCGCAATTTGGAATTGCCGCAAGACTTGGCTGAGACATTGACTCCAGGGGAACGAGAGCGACATCTGGATACACGTGCGCGCCGCTACCAGGCAATCGGACATGTTGGTTTCTATCTTTGGCTGCAAACCAGGCCTAGTTGGGAACCTGTACGGAGTAGGCATGAGGCTAGCGGCGCGTTCCCGTCGAGAGTCACGATTGCCGAATCTGCCAATGCCCAGAAACCGCGTGCCAAGCAGGAGAAACGCGCCAGAACCCTCCGACCCCGCATTTCCTCCGTCCTAATAGTCAAGCAGCCTTCAGCATTAGCTGGCTCCATCTATCTCTTCGTCCCTCTTTCCGCTCTTCATCCACTATGCTTCCGCGCCTTTCCTTTTTGCTGACAGGTTTGCTCCAGGGATCTTTTTTCTTTCTTTGTCCTGGACCGGTCCCAAGCCACCCCACGTGGCTACAGTCGGAGTGGCCCATCCCTCTAACAGGCCGTCATCCGCCATAGCGACCGCCGGCGTTGCTTTTGCTCGTACGAGTAGCGATGAGGCTACCTGTCCGCGTTGCTGAGAGTGAGTATCGGGATGGTCGACAGCGGCCTTGCACCATCCATGGCTGCCTAGACGGCGAGCAACCTTTCGACTGCTTCGGGAGAGTTGTGTAGGCCGTACACTGTACTCGGAGTCGAGCTACCATCACGGCACGCCCTTGGATGAAATGCCTCGCATGTACCAACCAACAGGTCTTTTTCATTTATGCCGCATCGAGAGGTTGGAACATAGTGGCGTGGCGGGATGGTGTTGCCTGTGATGTAAACTGGATGGCTTTGTTTCGCAACACAATCATGGTGCCCTGGAATTTGCTGCTAGCACAAGCCCGCGATGTGTTTGTCGTGCAACAAGCGCAAGGGGCCTCGGATTGAGATCTGACAGGGAGAGGCGCAGATGCGTCGGGCCGCTCGCTGCGCCTCTCCCACCTTCCGTGGCGTCTACGCCGAGCGCTCAAACCCAAAAAAGGCGCTTGATCTCCTTCGCCAAAAAGAGATACAGCATCTGAGCGACGCGGTCGATATCGGGATGTTACGCCCTGGCCGTACCATCGTTGCACAGAGCAGATCTCCGGAACTAGAGCAGATACGAAACTTGCAGCCGCCTTCGTGATGTGGTAGTACGGAACAGGTCGTACGGAAGAGGGGGAGCTGGCTGGACAAGAGTTCGACCGCGAAAGCGAGAAGTCGAAGTATCGACGTTTGAGCCTCAAACTGACAAAGGCATCTAGCGCGCGGTTTAGAGTGTGAACATGCTCAGCGAATGACCTTGAGTAGTCGTTCTTTTTGCGGAAAGCCGGCGGTGCTGCACGTCGGCTCTCGGTGCTGCCTGGATCCAACTACTTCGAGCCATCCACCGTGATACCAGACACATGCCATCAAGCTGCAGTGCTCCGTCGCACGTGGACACATCAAAGCCATCCGTCCGCGTCGCACAGGAAGCCCCCTCAATATATACCAGCCCGCCCCTCATCTCCCATTTTCGCCCGGCGTTACCCAAGGTCGACTCTCTCCCTGCCGTCGCGCCATCAACGGCCTCAGAAACACGACGAACGCGGCACTCTATCACTCTGTGCGATGCCGCCTTTCCCGGGACATGAGGGGGCGCGCATGCTGTGTCGCTAACGAGCCAACTTATACCGAAGATTGACCTTGCTCAACGTGCCGATTAGCGGGCAACCTCTGAGTGGTTGGCCAATATGACGAGTCTCGTGGCGATGGAGGAAAGTAGCTCCAAGATGGACGAGGCTCTCTTGTCATCTTTTGGCTCCCGCTCCGAGGCTTGTGCTTGGCTTCGTCCCCCGGCCCATGATCACCGTCCGCTCCTATCACATTAGGCTGGCGGCAACGGCCCCTTCGTCAACCCTGCCAACGCGGGGATGAGAAGTGACGAGTCCCATTTACACGGGCCTCTGCTATGATGGGAGCACATGGCAAAGGCGCCCCGTTTGCGGCCCTTGTTCCCAATCACATGCATCCGCTCTGCATTCGCGGGCCCTTTCTGCTCCCCCCCGGCCGACCGGACTCAAGCCGTCTCGACGCCTGGCCCTTTGAACGGGCGCGCCTAAATCTGCGACAAACGGTTTTTAGGTGCCGAGCAACTAGCGGTAAACCCACCGTCGATGGCGCACAGGCGGCTGCTGTGCATCATCGCGGACGCGCATCCCGCACTTTTTTGGCAGCAATGCGAGCCCGAGTGTCGAGGAGCTAGAGACGAGCCGGCGCGGTCATCGTTTGCTGAAGCCTTGACGTTGGGCGCGGCATGAACCTTTCTTTTTCTCATCAGATAAAGTAAATGAGGGGGGTCGAGTGCCAACAACGCTATCCATTTCGAGGGAAACACACAGGTCGAAGCCGGCCACGTACCATTTTCAGAATACGGAGTACGCATCGACAAAGTATGCAATACAGGCGCCGCGCGTAGACCAAACACTTTGAAACATATTCAGCCAGGTCAATGATACCCGTCTATTTGTCATTGCTCTCCCATCATTTCCGCGCCCGCCCCCAGAGGAGGGGGGGGGCCGCCATCGAAAAGCAGCTGCCATCGCAACGTGTCCCGAGGCGGAGCGAGACACTAGAACAACTGCCGTGGGTTGATGGAATCGTGGACGGCGCCGGTCCCTTCCTTGCTCAGACAAGCAAGCAAGTCATCGAACCCATCCACCCACTCGCTGTCGTTGCCGTCTCTGGAATTCCTCCTTGGGCCGGGAAGACTCGCCGCAAATACGCGTGAGACATGCTGCCCGTGGCAAGCGGGTCTCCTCTTGAGCGCATGCTAGCCTCGCCAAGCCGTATCCCTCGCGCCTCTGCGGACCATTCTTGCCCGTCTCTAAATGGCACGAACCTTTCGTACCCCGTACCTGTCCCGGTTTCTCTCCTGTCAATGGTCAACGATCGCCCCGTCCATGTCAGCGGGCCGAGAAAAGAAACGGAACAGTGACTCCAAGCGCGGCGCAGACGCTGCCGGACCCCTCCGCTTGGCCTTCCGTGCGTACTCGTCGTATTGCCCGCCTTCTTCGGATGTCTTCCCCGGCTGCAGCAAATCGACTGTGCCCGCAACAGAAGGAAAGAAGAATGACCACCTCTCCTAGCGTGCCGAAGCTCCATCATTGTCGTCTGCACAAGATCCGTTGAGATGTGCTGGCCTTGAAGATCTCGGTTTCCGGCTGCGTTAGTGAAGAGAGTAGCGCAAGAAAGCGCGAGAAATGGAAAATATTAAAGTAACAACCTGGGACTCATGGCTAATCAAGAGATATGCGCACAAGCAGTGCTAGGCAGCAGAGGCCTGTTGTCCCTTGTAAAAGCCTTTCGATTTAAATACTCTGTCGCGACGTGCGACCAAAGTACGAAGGTGTATTTGTCTAGAAGCCCAGCCCAATTCCCTTAGCATAAATCCAGGGCCATGTTCAGAAGTGCGATTCACGCAACATTCCCTGCCCGAGTCCTCGCGGTAAATAACGCCTAAAATGCCTGCCCACCACATCCTGAAAGGACCCAAGGTATCCAAGAGTTGAACATGTGTACAGAGAACGCTTTGCGCCGACGTAAAAAAAAAAGACAAGTTTTCCGGTGGGCCCCGGTGATGGCACGCATCAGAGACATGATGCTCCATTTCGGGCTCGGCGCACCCGCTTTGGCCCTTTGTGAATGACACCGGATAGATCCCATCTGGGACCCCTCCGCCTCGGCAATCACTGAACCAAGAAGGAGTATGCGTAGGATGCCACAAGAATTGCGGTGGCGTTCGCAAGGGGTTGATATGATCAGCTGCCGATCTTATTCGCTCGTCGTCCTCTCTTTCAAGCTCGGTCCTCCGGCTTTGGCCGTATTGACCGTGCTTCCAGCTGACGTTTCCTCTCCAACTTCGCATAATGCAGCCCACATGCATTGCAGAGTGTCCTAGCACCATCCGGGCCGCGTCTCCATTCGGGGGTATCAATCCTGTTGCAGCTGTGGCATCGTCCAGGAGGCGCAGCTCGCTGCAGTCTCCAGTTAGTGCAATGCTCTGGCCGTGGAAAGAGCGAAGAACTTACTCCACGCCTCTTCTTGACTTCATGTTGCATAGCGTACTGGGGCTTCATTCCGTCTCCATACATGGAAACGTCGTGATCTTCTTCATACGCTCCCTTGACCTTGGTCCCTTCTCGAGCCCTCTCGCTCTGGATGGAGGCTTGTACCGCATCCTTGACTTGCTCAAGCGAGCGCTTGATCAGATCGACGTTTGCGAGCATCTCGGAAACTTCCCGTTCTGTGGGCAGGCGCTCGGGAATGGGTTGCGATCCGTGCTGCTCTCGCGCAATTCTCGTATACGCCTCTGCGAAGTTGAAGATTGTTCGAGAAGAAGATCCAATCTGCGAGCCAATTAGCACAGGTTCCTGCCATTTCGTTTATGCAAGCACATACACGGCTCAGTGAGTCCTGATAGCTCCACGTCTCGAAATGCCTACTCAGCGAGGGATCATATCTTGCTCGGTTGGAATAGTCCGCCTCCTCAGGGTGAAGCGGCTGTCCTCGCGGGTCGTAATGGCCAGGTGCAATGGGTACAGCGTGGCGTGGAGAAATGGGATAGCCGGGAAGCGGGATCTGGCCGGGCGGAAGTTGGCCCGGTTGATAGGGGTGAGAAGTAGGCGCTTGTGATGGCGGCGGCGGTGGGTGTGCGTAGCCACCATTCGGCGGGTGGGAGTCCGAGGACTTTTGCAAATGTTGGGGCGGTATCTCAGGCTTGCCTGGAGGCGTAGGACGTCGGTCAGACACGGGTGGCAGGCTGTGTCGTCCATTGAATGGCGGCCGTGGGGAGTCCACGAAAGCAGATAACGTTTCCTGTCTGGGGGGAAAGGACGAGGGCGGGTGATGCGGCTGCGGTGACGCATGTTTGTCGGATTCGGGATATTGATGAGAAGCTGGGGTGAAAGGTGATGGCAAGCCAGAGCCAGGTTGCATGTTTGCTTGCGCAGGAGGGTACTGGCCAGGTCTCGTGCCGGATATGACCTCGGAGATGGACGGCAGTGACTGGCGATTTGAGGACTCGTTATCGTCGGATGACCTCCGAGGTTCGGAAGAAATCATGTTGACGGTGTTGGCAACCGAGTGCTGAGGGTAGCCAGAGGAATAGGACGACGTAGGAGGGTAGTGGGCGCTCGGAGCGAGAACGGTGGCCGTGGCCATGGCAAGCTGGTCTGGTTGATGGCGCCTGTTGGGCTGCTCTCGCGGGCTGGCGTACGGCGGAGGAGGTGGTGCTTGTTGCTGTCGTTGATGGTGGTGATGGCGTTGCTGTGGATCAGAGACGGTGGCAGAGGACGAGTGAAGACTGAGCGCGAAGGGGCATGTTAATATGTGAGGTGGGACGCACGAGACAGATGAAGGCGGAGCTGGTTGGAGGAATGTAAGACGGACCTTTGCCGGGATCCAGAGTCACCCGGTTCCATAGCGCGCGTGGCAAGGACCAAGGAGGATCTGGCGCAATCTTAGGCCCGTAGATACATCTGACCTTGGCACGATTGCTACACGAGGCGTGATGAGATCGGTCGACGGACGCACCGACACGATGCGACGACCAGTCTGGTGGGCTGGCGGAGGAGTCCAGGAGCGACAGGGACGACGCTTCGGTTTCGGGGGTTGGGAAGGGGAAGAGGCAGGGGAAGTAAAGAGAAGGAGGGCATTCGATGGATTAAAGAGGTAGAAAGGCAGAATACGGGATAATAACAATAAAAGGAATAATGAAAAGTACCGATGGTCCAGTACGAGTAAGCCACTAACTTGGGACTGGGGCTAGTCAAGATCTGACGCGATGGCCACTCCTCGTGGTGGCGTTGGCGGGATGCTGGACAGCACGAGCGGCGGCAGGCTCAGCTTGATCCAGAGGACCGGGGTCTAGGAGACGCAACCCGCTTGAGGGAGGGGGGGTTGATCCTGGTCAAGACACGACCAGGACAGCGAGATGGGCGGAGTGGAACCCCCAGTCCAGAGATCCGCGGCACTGGATTGCACTTGTCTCTCTGAGTTGGGGGGTAGGCTACCGAGTTTGGCCTCGCGGCCGGGGGTCTGGGTACAACGTGGGAGGGACGATGAACGCCGCAGGGCCGTTTCCCAGTAGTGGATTCGCCTCGCCGTGGACCGCAGCAGAGGCGTGTGGCGTGTGGGGTGGGTGAGAGTGGTGTGGTCTTTTGCGTGATGGCCGAGGGTGGGGTGGACTTAGAGGCAGCCGAAGGCGCGGGACGGGGGGCGTATCGACTCGTACGGCGGGTGCAAAGCGGGTACGGGGCAAGCCTAATCGCACTGGAATGTCGGGAGTCGGGCGATGAGGATTGAACGTCGCGTGCAGCGGGCGCGCTAGCTAAAATGACGGCCAAGAATGTTGTTATTTTTGCGGTTACGGGCAGCCAGACGACGCACCGCCCGTCCCGGTGACGGCTTGCGACGTGGACCCAGTGCCTCGAGGCTCTGACGTCTCTGATCGGTTGAGGATGCGCGTCTTGACCGCGAAACAGGCATGCAAGCCTCGCGGGAGAGGCTGCGCAGAGATATGTATGTCGAGGCCGGCCTGTATGACCACGGCCAGCCCGCCCTCGTTGCTTCGATCTGCAGTGCGAGTGGTTGGCAGATGCACACATCCGGTGCTGGGCCAGTGCGAGACGCTCGAGCGGAAGGGGATGAAGGGCAATACG
Source organism: Tolypocladium endophyticum (assembly GCA_024339985.1). NCBI lineage: Eukaryota > Fungi > Ascomycota > Sordariomycetes > Hypocreales > Ophiocordycipitaceae > Tolypocladium > Tolypocladium endophyticum. Next base: position 148,505 of record JALHBW010000152.1, read on the forward strand.
AGCACGAGGCAAGGTAACGCAGCTCAGCCTGAGGCAACTGGGGGTATGTGAGTTCGCCAGGTAGGAGCTTGTCTGAACAGGCAACTGCACCCGTCCAGGCCTCTGGACGTATCTGTTCGGCTCCATGCCGACTCCAAACGCCCCGCGGCTCGCTCATGTGCTCGCATACGCTGGGGGCCAAGGCCGCTACCAAGAGATCTTGTCGTACTACACTGCAGCTACGAGTAAGGTAGCCGCACTCGGTACCGTGCTCGTCACCATCACGCACAACCCAGCATCAGCAGGCATGCCTGCCTGCATGAGATGAGATGCGGGTTAGCTTGGCCGTCGACGCACGTCCATGTCGATTGGTGGTCGACGATGAGGGGCAGCGTCACCGCATCATCACGCCCCCGGCTATCTTGTACGTCCGTACGGAGTGGCCACCGCCGAGAAATTGGACCCGGCCGCAGCTACGTGCAAACAGGCGTCAAATAACAGTCACCCACCTGCCCGGGGACGGTAAGGGCAATGTCCTCCTTCGGCCGCCGTCGACAGGTCCTCTCGATGTATATGCCAGCAAGAGGACGTGCATTTGGAATCTGGCCGTGAGACGAGGCAGTCTCCTGGATGGAGTCCGCGTTGCCAACCAGCTATTCACCCCAAACAAGTAAAGCCATGCACAGACTCATATGGAAAGGGCATGCACCGACGGGCTGGGCGTGAACCATGACTCCGTGCAGTAGCGTTGCGATCCCTTGGGTGTTCATGAGATCTGCTCATCTCACCCACCAGGATGGTGTCACTTGAAACTTGCAAGGGACGTCTTGGGTGGCCTAATAGCTCCCGGCACGCGGACGCGCAGAGACACCGCAAAAGTCGAAGCTCCATGTACTCCGTACGCTGCTCCCCAGACACATGACTGTGCGGACATGCGCTGTGCTGAATAGATCGAATGCTGGAGAAAGGACGGTTTGGGAGGCCAGACAGCATCAGAAACCCAACCCGAACTTACCCAGCACTGGAGGCTACGCATACTCGAACAGATCGTGCTCATACAAAGCACGTACCCTCCCAGGGGGTCCATATCGGTCATCATTTGAAAGAACCACTCGTGGACGCTTTAAGCGACGGCCGCAGTCCGCGGCTTAAAGGGCCTGCAGAGAAACAAGACATTTGCAAGTCCCAGGCCCCAGCGACGAGCAGGGGAGCTCGCCCAACTCGAGGCATTCATTGCTTTTTGGTCGCGCATCCACACACCACCGGCGCCAAACTAGGAGGGGGGGCTGCCCCAGGCCGAATGGGGGGTCGATCGAATCTACCACCCTGTCGGGCGGTGCGTCCGGTTGTCGCTGATGATGGCTGCTATGCTGAAGGGGGGGGAGGATTCCCGACGTCAGCCAGACCGCTGGGCGTGTGTGTGGGCGGTTCCATCAAGATACGGAGCGAGCAGGTCCAAGCGCCTCGATGAGCAGAAAGGTAGCGCCGCGTGGAACGCAGTGCTCGTATGTGTACTCCGTACTCCGTACTCGTACTTCGTGCTCCATCTCGTACAGGGGAGACGGAGGACCAACGGGCAAGTTGGGACTGGGGTGCGTCGCTTTGGGTGGCGGGCAACCAGTTGCAGCAGTTGCGAGATGGGGCCCGTCGACCTAATCTCGCCCAGATCCAGATGGGCCCTCTCGATTCGGGGTGGATCTTGATCACGCCAGTCCCTTGGCTGGCCTCCCCCCCCGGTTGGCTAGATTGCGCCCACCACCTGGCGAGTATTCATCGCACCCCCCAAGCTTGATTTGCCCCGGGACCGGACGATGTGGGCACAGAGGGAATGACAGCGCCGAGGACCAAGCGACGGTCCCATCGGCATCAGTGACAGCCGCCGCGTCGACGCCTACTATGCCAAGCGAGCATTTCCGTTTATCCTACTATTACTCGGGGCGTGATCGCCGTTGATCCATGGGTACTCGACTGCTTTAGGTCCACTGTAGCGGTCAAGCGGCGAGATCAAACAGAGGCACGAGCGTACGCCCGGAGGTGTGGTGGGGGCCCGGCGTCAGTGTCCTCGAGTCATTGCATCGATTCTGCTGATCGTGGCCTGAGAAACACCAACCACGACCCCAGCCGATTCTCATCTCGCTACCGACTCCTGGCTCTGTTCCTTGGATGGCAAGGGGGCGGAATGGGGGAGAGCGCTGGCTTCCAGAATGGCTCTAATGCGACCCTGTGACGACTTGTGTCCAAGGCCCGCCGTCGGCAAATGGTTAGCCCATCGAACCGTCGAGGAATTCGAGGCGAGTCACGGTCGTACGTTTTAAGCCTCCGCGGCGCCGATGACATTTGCTGACATGCTCGGGCTTGGGCGAGGCTGTGCAGACAACGCCGCGGGCTTAGGGAGCGTCTGCTCGGCTTGCCAGCTCGCAATGGATCTCGTCCGCGCCCTGGACAAGCACGAGTAGGCATTCTCCAAGTCGCCGCAGTCCCGCTGATCCGACGATGCCACCTGGCGCGGCAAGGTGATGATGGATGGATGGGGTAGCGCGCCGGTGGGGGGCTAATGGAGTCTTCAGGGTCATTGCGTGAGCGGCAATAACCGGCGGTTGCCCTCTGCCACGTCTCGTCTCCAGTCTCGCTACGACTCTACGAGCACCCGAGCTACTTGCAACTTCGATTCGGTTTCGAGTGCCGTGGCCAGCTGCAACTTGCACTCGGCAGTAGAAGTTAGGCTTCGCGGATCCGCCGATCCGCTACCAGTCCGGCGCCCCTTGTGTTCGGGTTTTGCATCTCCTCCCCAATCGTCGGGTGCTCGGCCTGCCGGGCTGACTGCTGCAGCGCCGCATCCTGAAGGGCCCTTGGCTAGACGCCGTCCTGGCGTGGCCTCGTCATTTTGCCAAGCATCCTTGTTCCTTGTCCCAGTCGCTTACGCTGGGCCATCTTTCTCCAGTGCTTGAGGGCACTAGCCTCGATCTTCCCACCCCATGCCGGCCCAGCCTCACGCCAGGTCCAAGACTCTGGAGACACGAGGCCGCAGGCGGTCGCCTGTTGTTGGTCGATGCTGTGCCTCAAGGCGACTGCTGACTAGCCTTCCTCTTCGTCATGTGATTGGACCGTCTGTGCATCGGGCTGGTTTGGGCTTTCCGAGAGCCGGCACGAGAACATGTGGTGGCTTGCGCTGTCGATTGCCGTCGCTCTCGGTCGTCCGAGTGCCTGGATGCACGAAACATGCTACCCGTTTGATTTGCACAACATCGGAAATTTTGCTTATCTACGAGTGCGAGTACTTCCACTGGTACCTCTTACATACGGTGTAACCAAATTGGAAATCTCGTGGCCCTGTGCGGCGAACAAGACATGGTTGTGTTCCCACCAGGTCACGCAGGCCGGGAGTCTCCGCGCATGCGTAGGGTCATCGACCCCGATCCGCTCCTTGACAGTTTCTTGGTTCATAAAGGTCTCCACCCGCTCCAAGGTTGACCGGGGAAGGCAATGAAGGGTTCTTGATAGCGTCATGGTGTGGAAAGGCCTTGAATCGACATTTCTTATAATACAGGAGGTCGCACTGCTGTACTGCATTCTGAGCTCGATTCGCCAGGTTTTTACACCCAGCTGCGTGATATTGCGACCCTTGTTGCATCGTCATATCGCGTCGCATCCATGCGGCTTCCTCTTTACTTGCGGGTCCTTGAAGCGACAGTCTCTGATGGAGGCTACTCGCACGGAGGGGGTCGCTATCCATCATGCCCGGCATTGCCAACAGCAAACTCGTCGACTCTTGATGCGTGTTACTCGTACTACGAGTACTCCGTGCTCCTGACGGAATGGTCCGTCGACGGGCCCTCTTTCGTTCGTGGGCCTGGTACGAGTATCCGTACTGGGCCCAACTCTCGTGAGGGTCCGCTGACAGTTTCCGAACCTGCCAAGCCCGGACTAGGGCTCCTCGCAGTTCTTCGTATCCACGGACGATGCCAAGAAATCGCCTTTTGACCGCGATGACGGCCCTGGGCCTTGGCGAGATTGTTGATGAGCAAGGGCCTTTGTGCATGAGCGGCGCAGGAGCGGCGCAGGCATTACATTGTGCCTCATCGGGATGTGCCTCTGTGGCCTCCAAGGGTCCTCTGCTGGTCAGCATTTCGGGATCCCTGCGGAGTACCTTAAAACGCATCTGGTGCCGTGAGCCACGGCCCCGTCGTTATATGATCGGGAGGGCTGCCACGCCGGCGAACCGCGTTTTCAAGCGCCAAGCCCATCTCGTCGGCCGTCCTCCGAAGGCAAGAGCCCGGCAGCGGGCAAGGCTCGGAGAGAAGTCCGGTCGTCGGCAAAATGGCAATGGCTCTGGATCCATGCAGTCCGTAGAGCTTGCGGCGTTTCCGAGAGCTTGCCTTCATCGTGGCGGTGAGTGAGGTGTCCATTCCATGTCATCAGGTTTCCCTTATCCTGCTCCGCTAAATGGCGACGCGCTCGTTCGACTGCACTGGCTGCACCAAATCTGTCCTGTCACAAATTGCGGCTGCGGACTGTGTCAGGCGGTTGGTTGGTTGGTTGGTTGGTTGGAAATTTTCTTCAAAGCGGAAATTTTGCTTGATCCAGATTCTGCCCCTATCGTCAACAGCAAATCATACGTACATACATAGTCCTGTGCCACCCACGAACAACAAGTTCATGCCCACTGCATGGCACCGCTACGAGCCAGTGTTACGAGCATGTTGACGTCGCTTCGGTGAAGCACCAGGCAACATTTACTTTTGCCTTGTCTCTGGGGCACAGGCTGCATGCGCGCGTGAGCGCGTGTGTGCGATCTGACTCGGGCAAGGGATCCCGCTCGCCCACTCCCCGACAGGATGCTCCCCTGGACTTACTCGCGGGAATGGGCATGCCCCCCGACGTCAAAGCATCTTGGCCGTCTCTCCCCACGATGAAGCGACACGATTAGCTTCGCGCAGTGGTGGGTCCAGGGTTTCTGCCCGAAATGCGGTGAGTGATTGGTGCATGTTATGTTGGCTTGGCTTGGACAGGGGACAAGGTTGTTGTGCCCGTACGGCGAGCACCGCTCGGAAACTCGAAAAGTTTCCGTCGAACTTCCATGGTCCATGTCAGCCTGTGGCACCGCCGGTAGCGACCACTGCTACGCCGCTGGTGGCAGCATTGGCATCGTGAGCCCCGGAACCATGATGCTCCTCCGATGGCTGCGACCCTCCCGGTGAACTTTCGGCTGCTCATCAGAGTATCCCGGGGGGCCGCACGACCCACCGAGCGGTGCCAATGAGCGCACCCTTGTCGGACATCACAATGAAAGCATTGGTCGGGTTGTGCTCGAATCCGTGGATGAGATGAATTCGTCGTTGGGCGTGCGTGTGACTGGGATCCGGTCGGCCAACTCACCAACCACCGATATCCACCGCACATTACTGGCTGATCTGGCTCCTTCGCGCGGCGCTTTGCGGCACAGCGTCATGGCTAACAATTCCTCCCTGTCTTGCGCCTCGCCAGATGTTGTGTGACTTCAAGCGACCTGGGGTCTACGGGTTGGCTTGGCCGTTGGCCATCGCTGTTGTCGGTGCCTGCTTCAGCAAAAGTGCCTCGCATCTCGAGCAGTGCATGATCGTGCGTACAGATTAAGGATACACAGCCACCCAACTCCATCGAGCATCCATCATCGTCCCCACCACGATCAGCCGCTGCAATGGGACACTCTTGTCGTCCAGAAGGGAGCGGCTTGGGAACATGGGACCCAACCGAAGCAAGTAGATGGGGCGTGAGCTTCCCGATGGAGCAAATACGGCAGACGTGGCGTGATATTGCTGCAGTCAGAAACCAAAAAAACACCACGGCCTCATCTTTGGAAGAGGGGCCGATCTGGCCGAAGAAATTGAAAGCTTTTTCAAACAATCTCGTGCCATAGCCCCATTGCCCCAGATGCGATGCCGCAAACCCAGGACCCTGTCTCTCCGGCTGCAAGAAGTGCAGCCGAGGCGGATGAGAGGACCCCGTGGTGGCGCGTGCAAGAATCGAGATTTTCTGGACCCGCGGCAGTGGTTTGCCTAATGCACGGCGGTATCCAGTCGCAACATGCGAGGCCAGGTGCCTGTCCCGTCATTGAAAGGGGGTGCCCCGTATCTTAGGAAAGGGACGCCAAAGGCAGTATATTTATACTCGTACGAGTACGAGTACATACGGAGCGAGGCGTGCGAGGAATGAAACTCAGTCTGGAAGCCCTTCGGGAACGGTCCGGTGCTGGGACAGAGTGGTCTGGAGAAGAGCCGAGAAGGCAACCCCCGAGGAGGTGGTCAGCGGCCTTACGATGACATGGTATCGACTTGGCGCATTCCAGGTGATGTCACGGGACGATTCGGATCGTGGACGGTCCGCCGGGTACGAGATCCTGACCACATGGCCGTTGGAGAAAGTTTGGAGACTGCAATGTCCGTCCCCTGTTGCCGATGACCTAATCGCTGGAGGAGCCCGCCTAGCAGGCCCTCCGGCGGTCTCGGCGCTGGCTGGGCGATCTCGCCGGTTGGCTGCCGGTTCGAGGATAAGTGGACGGCGGAGCATCGTCGAGCTCATCTTTAGCCGAACGCGCCAAGCGCGACACCTGGCTCGAGCTATCGGCAGCCTGACAAGGAAGGACTGGCAAACGTGCAAATATGCCCACGCTCTTCGACCACCAGGAGGTCCAGGGGCACTAGAATGGGCCTCGATCTGACACTAATTCGTACGCTAATCGCGAGTGACAGGCAAGCCCATCGATGGATATACAATCATTCGGAAAAGGCACCATGCTCCGAACTTTTACTGAGAGATTCGGTGGCAGGGGCCTGGGCGGGCCCGCCTCGGCGTCTGCTGCTTTGGGTATGCGACCTGATTTGTTTAGGGTGGATCCAAGCCAGCTCCATCGCCACGGATGTCAAGACGGAAAGCGATGTTGGCCTACGATGCTCAACATTTGCGCCCGGGCAAGGCAGGCAGGGCCATGACCGCCGTCCGGCCGGTGCACGGGGAGCATGGGTATCGGCGGTTGCAGAATCTCATGCGAGGCGAGGCGAGGTTTCCCGTTTAACAAGTTATCCTGCATGCATGCGCCGCCGACGACAACGCACGCTCCCCTCCACCCACCCTTCGAAGGCATGGCTAAAGGAAATGGGGGCCGCAAGCGATGCTGACGACTGTTGGCTCGAAACTTGGCGACAGGAAGCGACAAATGACAAGATAGAAATTCGTATACCTTCGCAATGTCATGTGACGGATGCAACCCCAACTTCCAAGGGAAACGTGTCGCGCCCGGGACCAATCAACACGGTAAGAAGACAAAGTTCGGAAGCAATTTAGTCATGTTGGCTAGCCTCTTGAGCCCTGAATGGGACGCCGCCAGCATCGAATCATCTATGTCTATCCATTTTGTCAGCCGCCAGCCGCCAGCCTTGAAAGGCGACGGCAAGCTGTGTCATTTGTGGTGACCGAGACCTGCCTCAGCACTTTATCTATCCGCTTTTGCTTAGGCCCACGCCTAGCCGCGATGGCATAGCTCCAGGGCACTGCCGCGGGCGTCTGCACATCGACCGGCGAATGGTGGAATGAGGATTGCATCGAGGATCGGAAGCGTGGCTTGCAGCAAACACCTATTGTCAGGCGCACCATCTTTGCCCGTGAAAAGGATGGATTGGTCGAGCATGGCGCTAAGGCTGTCGCACCAGCACTCCCGTTGGCTGCGACCTGACATTGCATGGATATTCGGTGTACCACCGAGCTGACAAATGTGCCAGCATCGCTCCAGTACAGCCTCGGGTGAGAGCAAAGGTAGCGGAGCTTGCGATGCATGGCATGGAGGTGTGATGACACCCCACAAGGGCCTCATCTTCCATGCCAGCAAGGCTGACGGACGAGACCGGTGAGCGCGGTGTTACTTTTTTGTCGAAGCGTAACACGCAATGATGTTGGCCCCGGCCTGCGCTGAGCATCAATTGTCCCCGTCTGTGGCTGCTGGAAAAGGCAGATGGTCAGGGAGGCCCTTACTTGGTTGGGCGGACCTGTCTTCATGAGCCGGGTGGGTATTAGAAGGAGAACAGACCTTTCCCGTCAGGTGAAAATCAGAACCAACGCGTCGGATCCCGACAAGTACGAGGTACCAAATCTGAGGGGCACGTTCGCCACAGACCAGCCCGCTGGGATCTGGCTGACTGTGGAGACATCCGATCGACTGATCTGGGACGATGCCAGATCGGGACGGTCTGGATTCGATCATACCACGTCAGCACGGCGCCATGTGATTCATCCTGTCACGAGGCGGGCCGAAAGTTGCCCAAAGCAAACCCGGTGTAGGGGCACTGCGCTGAGACGAGGCTGGGCGGTGTCCGCTTAGCGCCTGACGCCCGATTCGCAGTGTCGAGACGGAGGTCTAGACAACGCCAGCGACGCCGCCAGAGGGAAATGGCATGAAGTGGCGTTTGACCACGGAGACTCGGGTCTCCCCAAGCGACCGCTGTTTGCGCCCCAACCACAGAAGCCTCGCTGAGGCTCGCGCTTCGCCAGGGCTGCTATCGAAGGCATGCGCCGTTGGCGAAAACATGACGATGGAAGAGGCTGTTGGCCGCTGTTAGCCGACGGATCCTTGCTCCTGTTTGACGTTGTGACAGGTAGGAAAAGCGTGGCAAGCAAGCATCGGAACGCCAGCACTTGTGTGGTAAGGCAGAGCTGTGCCACGCCGAAGCATGGAGACGAGGCAGCATTGCATACGCTCGAGGCATCCAGGCGTCGGGCATCAGCCAAAGGCAGCCTGGCTGTGCTCGTACTCGTACATGAGGTACTACGAGCACTCGGAAGCCATCAAGCAAGGTAAGGTAACTTACTAGCGACTCCCACGACTCTTACTGTAAATAGTTGGATGGTCCCTGCCCAATCCATGCAAGTGTCGCGAGGTTCGTTGGCGGTTGCCCAATTGTACGACATTCGCTAGGGAAGGGACGCACATCCTCCCCCAGGCTGCATCAGAAGCTCTCGTCTAACCGCAACAGTCCAGAATTCCTCCTTCGCAAGCCCCCCAAGCCCCCCGCTGATCACGAAAGCCCCGGCTCTCCGAACATGCAGAGCCGCCGAACGCGCCTATGCACGAGGTGCGAGTAAGTGCTCCGTCCCTTTAAATAATGGCGTCCACAGATGCACCAACTTTAGCTATTCAGCCTCCCGTACTGCCAACAGCTCCGGACATGGCGTAGATTGCCAAGCTGAGACTGGCATCCCACGATCCCATCATCGCACAGTTGCCCATGACAATGGACCCAGCAGCTCCTGCCGGCCGGAGCCTGAGAGCTCATTTTCGCGGTGAGGCGTCTACCAGGTGGATCGGAAATGCCCCTGGTCCTTTTGTGGCTCAAGGAGGGATTATCCCAATCCGCTGTCGATGCGCTATTTGCGCCCCCACTCACAGCCGGGGCACGCGCCGTTGCGAGATTCACGATTCAATCCTGTGCAACTCGCAAAGTGCGTCAGCCACAAGGCGCTTGATGCTTGTATTGGGGACGGACCCTGCGCCTGCGGAGGAAGCGGCACGGTTCAGCAAAGGGCGGGTGGCTTGATACACCTGATGTCCGCGCCCCATGGCCCCATGCACAGCTCGAGTCAGGCAAAAAGCCCTCCATGCTCCGTGGTGTTGCATATTATCGCCTACCGAGTTCGATGCTGCCGTGTTGGATCATGCATTTCGGTTTCCGGGCCCGAAAGCAAGTGCTTTGTGACAGTTCACATCACGAGTTGTCGCGTGTAATGTGCTGCCGATCCCGTCATTTCTGACATTTATGGGCGGGCGGATCATGTATCCCAGACCCCCGAGAGACAGCATCCACGCGGCCCATGCTGGGGCTGTAATGCCCCGGAGACAGGCTCCTCCCTGGGAACGCGGCGACACGCAGGCAGGCCGTGGAATCCAACGCACTGCACGGCAATGTGACGTGTGGTGTATGGTGTGTGGTTTCTTGATCAACTTCGGGACTAGTAAGCCGATCCGGTCCAGAAGCTGTCAAGATTTCAATGACAAGCTCGAACTCGATAGCACTCAGCAGAGAAGAACAACAGCGTAAGCTGTTGTAATACCTTGCCTACAACAATACACCCGTCCTCGTGCGGGGGCGAGTTGTAGGGGCGCTGGGGGCCCGCAGCCGAATGAGGCGAACAATGGCATTGTCCTGCGCGGGCGATGTGGAACAGAGACCCGATGCTGATGCAGTGGCGGCTGCTGAAGTTTTCGGTACGGAGTAGATTCTGCACGTATTGCGAACCTTGCATTGTTGTTTATTCTCCTCCCGCACTTTTACGAGAGCAATATCCAAAGACATGCCTTGCGGTCCTCCGCACCGAGGTCTCAGCCCTGCCGACAGCCGGAGGTGACAATTCACAATGGTCGGAGGTTATCCGTACGCCGCATCTCCTTTTTTTGCTTCTTCTGCCCCTGACCAGCGAGATGAGTTCCTATAATTACAGTGGGCACGAAGGATTCGTCCAAATGTTTTGTACCACGCAAGCGGATTTCGGCCTGAGGGGTACCTTTTCATGCCGAATACACGCTGCGCTGGATCGCTCCGACCATCTCCATCTTCTGAAGCACGCGCTCTCTCCACAAGGGTGCAATCTTCAGCCCTTGCATCTCTCGGTCTCGGATACATCTGCAAGTCTCCCTTGCGGAGGCCGCTTGTCCGTGCAGAGCCGGAGCGACCAATCGGTCCTGCTCTAATATCAATGTGATTGCTCGTATATTGGATGGATAACTTGCCTCATTATGCCAAGTCATCCTTCTGCGAAAATCCAGGAGAGCAGCTCTTCATTAATGATCTGTTTGTGTGAGAGCTGTTCGGCAGCTTGATCCTTGGCGCGTCCTTTGTCAACCTGTAGATGCGCCATCGCTTTGCCCAGGCAGAATGCACAGCCCTGTTCCAGTACCGCCATCGCACGAGGCCCGAGTAACGTGGTCCGCAAAGCCTTGTGCGAAGTACGACGTCTGTCTTTCTGCTACCAAAGTATCCAAGATATCCGGGGTATTGCGATCTCTTGGTCCACGACTCGTGCTCCTCGGAATGTTCATGGCAGTTGCGAGCAGGGTCGTCATATAACCCCCGATCAAGCCGAGAAATGGAATAATGCGAGTAGTAGGGATCGAATGCGTCGATGATGGCCATCGTCACAGGCTTCGGTTGTGGTCGGTGGGTTCTTCCTTTGAAAATGCTGCGTCCAAGCTTTGGCTCTTCTTCCCATTCAGTCGGACGTCTGACGGCCAGTTGAATCATCATGTGCGTAATTCATACAAAGCAATGGCTGCCGACATACTCGCGCTCGATGCAACAGCCACATGTGGCCGATCCAGCAGGCCTTGTTTTCCCCTAACCGTACGATCTATTCACGCTCAGGCTCTCGAAACACTGCTACCCGTACTCCACTGCTTGGCCAGCCAGTTCCCGGAGATGCGATATGAGAGCTGGTAAATAGCAACAAGCCTAGCATGTTGCTGGTGCCTGGTATGTTGCTTGTGCTGCAAGCCCAGACAATTCGATTCGATACAGCTATTTGTAACATCCACGTGGGCGGCGAGGTTGTGTAAGCGGTCGGAGCGTCCAAATGCCAGCACCGTACCGCACGTAGCTTGCACGATCGAGTCGAGGGAGCCTTGCGCAGCTCGATAGCTTCTCATCGTTACCTCCCTTCCAAGATTTTCTGTCAAGCTTTACGAGATGGTAGTTACCAGACCTGCGACGTACGCTGGGCACCGCATTAGTAGGTACGTCGCTCAAGTATATAACTGCATCCGGATTCCGACCACCAGAGGAACAAAGAGAGTTGATCACCTCAGCAATGAGGTATGCGAGCAAACGCAAGACAACGCAAGGTTCAGTGTCGAAGCTGACCCAGCGACGTTGCTAGTCCATCCAGCTAGAATAACTTTACGACCTCTGACATACGAGCCTCAGTCTATCTCTTGAGCGCCGTCTACTGCAGAGGGGTTGGAGCAACGCGATTGTATCGGCGAGGGATACTGCAGCTGCAATAAAAGGGGTGGCTGCGGCGACCAATTATATTGCCTTGAAACTCTCTGCTTTTGTAGGTTTCTACTGTGCAAGTCTTGTATAAGGAAAGATGTGTGCCTGAATATGTTATGACGTTCACAGCCGAGCCTCTTCCACTCCATCCGCCGGCTCTCCTCATGGCGGTCCTCGTAAAGCCGGCAGCACGCCAGGACATGGCTCGTCAGGTCAAGCGGTCAGCACGACTACTCTACCTACTTTCGATGAAGTGCAGCTGTAGTCATTGCATCCCAATTTTGGGGCTGTACGGTGATTGTTCCATACATGACTCGCTGCATCAGCAGGGAGAGAGCCGCGCGAAATGCCGCTCAGCCGCACCTCGAGGTTGCTTTCGATGACGGTCATCACGGACGGCTTATGTTCGAGTACCGCTCTCTCCAATTAGCCACCCTACCTGTAGCTCCCTGAGTCGCACAGGAAGGTCCAGCCCCCAGATCCTAGCTGCCGGCCCGAGCCCTCCCCACACCCCCTCTACGAGTGCGTGGACCGTTGCCCTCCGAGACCAGTCTCGCTGAAGCCAGGTTACTGGTGCTGCTCCTCAAGCCTCTACCTTTGCTGCGCCGATCCTTGACTCTTGTCATCGGCCGCTGCTGCTTTGAGAAGCCAGGTCGTTTCACACTGCCAGCCCTGCCTTGGAAGCGGGCGCATCGGAAAGCATTTGCTGGACGTGGAGCCGTCGTCTTGATAGAGTGGAACAGGTGTCGATCCTGGCCGCGGGGCATCGCGAAATCAAGATTCCAGAGTTCAGGGGGGGCCTGCAGGGCTGCGTTTGAGCTCCCGTCTGCTGAGGAAAATGACAAACAGCTCACCTTACTCCGTACATCTGTCAGCAGTCCGACGGACTGGTAAATCGAGACCGGAGCACCTTAATCGCTCGCATTTCCCATGTGCCGGGAGGGGAGGGGGCGAGAGAGACGATGAAGGGGAAAGAAAGTAACGATGGCACGCCATGGCGGTTTCACCCCCATTCACCAGGACGCCTTGCTCCGACTCTGGCTTCTCCAGTAGCGGTGGCGTGTCGATGAAATATCGCCGGTGGAGATTTGTCCCCTCTTTCGGGGCCCTGATGGCTTGGCGATGGAGCTCCGGAGGGTCGCGCCAGCTTCCCCGACCGACAATCATGATCCTCATGATCCGAGACATGTATTATCCTGCGAGGTTACGAAAAAGACAAGCCACGCCTATGCCGCGCCGTCCACGACGCCGCAGGCATTCGCTTGCAACAGTCAATGTCTTTGCGGGCACGCACTGCGACGAATTCGCGACCTTGCCCACCCCCTCCCCCTGCTTCAGGAGGCAGCAGAGACCGGGCGGGAAATCGCCAATCTGCAAACGTAGATCGGACGCGCCCTGGGATCGCGGGGACGAGGCTTGATTGCTGCCACCGTCGCCCCTGGCCCGACGGACGAACTGCTGCCAAGGGGGGTGGCTTGTTTCGTGGTTGGCCTCGACCCGAGGATCCGTCGCGCTCTAATCAGGCGATGGTCGTTATCGCCGGCCGGGGGCGTTAGGCGGCCGACGGGCGTCTTAGTCGTTGCAGCCTGCGAGGATTGCTGGTTGTTGGTTATTAGCTCGCGAGAGGGTCTTTTTGGTCGCTTCAATTGTTCGGAGAAAGCGAACGTCGCCGGAGCCTAAAGGGATCAATGAAACAGGAAGCACAGGTGTGGACATTAGCGCTTTGCTTGCCTCTAGGGTAGCTGGGAGCGATCGCAAGTAGCGTCGCCTTGGACGAGATATTGGCCAGGTTTGAGGATCCCAATTTTGTTTTTTGAGAGGAAAAAGTGCTTGAAGAGCACGCTTCCTCGACGCCGGGGCTACGTGTTGTACGTCGCAAATTGGAGCATCCTAAGCTGGACCACAAATAGAGGCCATTCACAACCGGTTGCATCAAGAACAGGTAGACGAAGGCAAATGCCGCCTTGGTGCTTATCACACAGCGTCAAGGAAATTAACATACACGCTGAAGTGAAGGTATCTTTGTACAACTAGGCGCTCATTCATGTCAGCAGCAGGATATGGCTACTGTTCAATGCCCCTAGCCTCGAGGGCCGAAACTCGTCCAACGCTGACTATGGTTATCACGAGAATGACACCATTCACCAGCATCGACCAGTCGTTACCCATGCTGTTCTGCTCTTACAGGCTGAGAAGCCCCTGAAGCGGCAAATTTCGGCTGCTGTTGCCAACATGTAGTTCATACTGGCCTCTTTGCAGCCGCCACTTCTGTGCCGTGGTATCCCACTCGCTCAGGTCCCGACGCGTCAACTCAAATGACACCGTGCGCGATTCGCTAGGCTGAAGCTCGATCTTCTCGAAACCGCGTAGTTGCTTGGCTGGCCCGCCGGGGATGCCGATGTACAGTTGGACAACCTCGGACCCAGGTATGGCACCCGTGTTTCTCACCTCGACGCAGACATTGACGATGGCATCCCACAGGTCTGACTGACCGCCGGCGATGACGGCACCGGAGGGATACTCCGTTGTGTTGGCACCGGGTAAGTGCTGAATGCTAATGTTGGACAAGGCAAAGGTTGTGTAGCTAAGCCCAAAGCCGAACTCGTAACGAGGGTCGATAGCGTGCTTGTCGAAATACTTGTAATCGTGGAACACGCCCTCGGAAAAGTCAGACTGCGGGAAGTTCTCGTACTCGCCTTTCGGCTGGTCAGGGTCGAGCGCATCCCCGTAGTCGGTGTCCCTCTTGGCCACCGTGTAAGGGAGCTTGCCGGAGGGGTTGGACTCGCCGTAGAGCAGCGAGACCAAGGCATCACCGCTGTCGCGGCCAGGGAGGTGCGCGAAGATGATGGCAGTGACATTTGGATGGTCGACAAAGCCGTCAACGAGGCGGATACCTGCGTTGTGGAATACGACGACCGTCTTGTTGCACTGGTCTGCGACCTTCTTGATCAGGGTGTCGGTGTAATTGTCCTGGAGCGCGGGCCGATCATACCCTTCGCAAGCCCAGGCGTTGCCAAAGACTATACAAGTGTCGGTGAGCGGGTCGACGACGGGCTCAGGTGTAATAAAGTCGTGGAACAAGGGGGTGTCATCTCGTGCCGCTCTGACTTTCAGAGACTCAAATGGAGAGGTGAACACAGCAGGCGTCGTGGCACCGGATCCGCAGCCGCCGATGAGGGTGCCGTTCCTGCCAATATTCGCTTGACCTGAGAGGTACTCATCGACCTCTATCGACTCAGCACCGAGGATCCAGACGTTGGAGTAGATAGGCGCAGCGCCCGGGGCGAAGAAGTCAGCTGACTTGGCCGAGTAACCGAACAAGGACAGCATGCGAGGAGACTTGAGCGGGAGGGTATTTTTGGTGTTCTTGACGAGGACATGGCCTTCGATAGCGCCTTGGAAAAGGGTGGGAAGAGCGGCGGGTTCGCGGCCCTCGACGGCGTCATGTGGCTTCGTGACATCTTTAGGCATGCCGACTCCGGGTTTTGTGAAGAGAGAGTCTTGCTTGAACTGGTACCATGTGGTGATGACTCTGGCCCTAGATCAACATCTTGCTAGAGCCACCAAGCACTGCCAATACTCACCTGGTAGCCATGTCAGTCACGCGAGACTCTGGAATGGAGCCGTTCTTGACTGCCTCAACGAGCGCGTTGCCCCAGAGCCCATCAGCGCTGGGCATCGCCATGTCCAAGCCGGCAAGAGCCGTCGCAACGCCGGCATGCTGCGCCCCCCAATCCGAAACGACGAAACCCTGGGGGCAGTTAGCTGCCTGAACTAAGCTTTTTATACGGCAACGACGTAACGTACTTGAAAGCCAAGCTCAGTCTTGAGTAGACCATTGAGGGTCTTGCTATTGGCACAGCCGTATGAGTTGTTGATGCGCTGGTAGGAGCACATGACGTTTCCGGTGCCAGCCTTGACAGCGTCTTGAAAAGGCCTGGCATGAGACGTGTCAGAATCTGACCCCGCTAATGAAAATAGATGCTGAAGACATTGACTACTTACCAGAGGTAGACCTCGTGCATGGTCTTGTCATCGACGTTGGAAGAAACGGCCTCCGTCGCACCAGACGAAACCCGATGAGACTCCTGCTCGTTGGCAATGTAATGCTTCAAGAGACATTGATTAGCCTGCTGGCTTCGACAGCGAACGGCCCAGGAACACTCACCTTGACACTGGTTTGCACACCCTGACTCTGGATGGCCATGATGCTCTGGGACACGAGCGACCCGGACAGATATGGATCGACTGAAAAACCCTCCCAATTCCTGCCGCCGCGGACAACGCGCCACGCGGGGCCAACAACGGGGCCGAGGAGGACGTTGACTCCCTTTCTCATGAACTCGCCGCCCATGGCGGAGCCTCGCTCGAAAGCAAGCTCCTTGTTCCAGCTGACACGACAAAGTCAGCCTGAGACCAGCAATTTCTGGGGTTGGGGACGCGTGAACCTGGCGCCAACGTGGATGCCGCTGGGATATGAGTTGACGAGGTCGGTGCCGCGCAGGCCGTTGCCCGCGTCCGACAGACACATGCCTGGGAAACCGAGACGCTCGATAGGGGCGATGCTGCCAGAGCAGCCGGTGCTCAGGTCGACGCCGCCAGTGAGGTTTACCTGCGGCGCACACACTTGTCAGTCGAGATTCGGCTGCGCAGAGTGGCGGTTCATGTCTTGCCGCACCTTTTCCTCAAGCGTCATCTGGCTGACCATGGCCTTTGCCTTGTTGTAGGCATCTGTCCACTCGCCGCCTACCATTTCCGCTTTGCCACGCCGCTGTCAGCATTTCAAGTAGCACGGCAAAGCAGCTCCAAAGAGACTCACGCGACGGGTATACGGGCGGCGACTGGCCGTAAAAGTGTGTGTCGTCCTTGATGACATGGTCGTCCCTCGTCACCTTGGAGCCCCGAAAAGCGGCCAAGCCAGCGAGGCTGGACAACAGAGCTTGCCAGGTGACCATGATAGCGAGGATGTGCTGCCGATGAGAGATGGAGAGTCGAGGAGGAGACGTCGACTGCGCGCGCGAGTGTCAGTACTGGGTAGGGTGGATGTCGCAGGCGCCCTGCAGAGGAAGAGCGAAGGGATGTATTCGCGAGCCGGCCTTTATGCATCTGTACGGACAGTGGCTATGAGCATTGCAGGAAGGCAACGGCAACCTATTGCACTTGCGCTTGCTGGGCCGCTCCTCGTGTTCGCGCTCGACCCATTCGTGCATGGGATGCAACGGCAACAACAACAATCGACTGGCGCCAGTGAGGAGCTAGGCCATGCTACGTCGACGTTTGGGTTGCCCGGCCGGTTGTTGTGCCTGGTTGCAGCAGAGCTCGACTGCAGATCGATCCCGAGTCGCGCGGGGGAGGGGGCCGCTAAGGCACGGGCTGGGGGCCGATCCACCACCAGCCTGCGAGGCCGATTCGATTTGCACTGGGTGCTATGCTGTTCCTGGCAAATTTCGTGTTCGCGCGGATGCAAGATGAAGCATCTCATGGATCCTCGTGCGGACGTTGCGAGTGACGAGACGGGCAGCTGAAGCCAGCAAAATGCTCGACGCAGGCAGCCTCCGGCACCATAAAGTTCCGACGCATCCACCACGACGTTCGTCTGACGTCGCCGAACCATCTGTTGCGCGGGCCGCACCCGTTTCCAAGGGGCTTGTGGTACGCCGATAGAGCCTAACTTGATGCGGCCTGCTGTGGTGACCCCCACGCCAGACACGCCGTTGGCGCTTTGACCTTGCACGGAAATGAGTGCAGTCGCGGCCAAGGAGTTGACTCGCGATGATTTTGGACGAGGGCATCGCGACGCAATATGCCTCCTTTCCATTTGAGGCTCGGCGTGCTGGTAACGTAACCTGGCATGTATACGGCGGTTAGCAGGGAGAAACAGATAAGTCCTGCCAGTGTACCTGAAATGGCTCGATGTTGCCAAGAGTTATGACGTCCAGGGAGAGCTGCATAGTGCAAATCGCAGCTTCTGGAGCTCATAGCCACGCCGCCAAGTGACGTCGGTGCTTGGAAAATATTAGTCAGTAGCCAGTAAGGAGAAACGACGCTACCTAGGGCACGGCGGCCTGGACTTGGCTTGGATGTGTTGAAATGATGGAGCGTTGGCTTCGTTCTAGCTATTGGCTAGGTCCCTGAACCTATGGGTCCCTAAATAAGACTGAATAACTCACGTGGCCAGGCAATGGAGACGTCACACAGAGAGCTCCAGTCAATGATAATTACTGTATGGGAACGAGCCGAAACAAAGTGAGAGAAGCCTCTCAGCGCAGCAAATCCGGAGACGTTCGCCGTGGAGGCTGAAAAGCTTATTCAAACCTCAAAGCCGCATTGAAAGCAGCGAGGCTTGCCCGATGAATGAAATACGTAGCAGGAGCGCATGCAAGTGGGTATCGGTCATGTAAATTTGCGTGAGCGCTAATGCCCGATCGAGGAACTTGAATTTTGCCGCCCTAGTTTGCCTGCCTTATATTCGTATTGCAGATTGTACTCGTATAGGAACACATGTGCGCTTGGCAAACAGCTCATTATGCGACTCTGGTAACCGATGGCGAGCTGAACTGCTTGGCCAACGGCCATTCCGCTCTGATCAACTGCTCCCATCAACGCCATATGATGCATCAATTTGTCTGTGAATGCTCCCTGAATCCGCTTTGACGTATTATGACAGGATATAGCAACGATCCTTCCGTGTTATGGAAGGGCTACGCCTTGTGACGACCATATTGAATCGGCAACTCCGGGACTTTCATAATTGCAGAATCAGCTTCGCCGCCATGGCAGATATAAATTGACTGCAATTCCTCCTCTCGCAGCTCATTTTGAACACATCGGTACACCAAGAGTCACAGCATTTCCTGACTATTTCCCGACTATTTCAAGTAATCCAAGATGCGCGCCTCTGTCCTCACCAGCCGGGCCGTTGGCATTGCCTGCGCGATCCTATCCGCCGCGCCGATCGTCAAGGCCAATGACTCAACCCAATATCCAGCGTTACTGGATGCAACACTCGACCAACTCCGGGAAGGGCTAGACAGCGGTGCTTTTACGAGTGTCGACCTGGTCGATGCATATCTCGCTCGCATTGACGAGGTCAATTCCGACCTCCATGCCGTTACCGAAATCAACCCGGATGCTCGCGCCATCGCTGAGCAGTTGGACGCGGACAGAAGCAGCAATACAATCGTCTCGAAACCTCTCCATGGCATTCCGATCCTTGTCAAGAATAACATCGCTACCTGTGACTCTATGAACAACACGGCAGGCTCATATGCACTACTAGGAGCCAAGGTGGCCGAGGACAGCACCGTCATCAAGAAACTACGCCAAGCCGGAGCCATCATTCTGGGAAAGGCGAATTTGTCGCAGTGGGCAGGCTTCCGAAGTACCAATTCCTCCAACGGCTGGTCAGCCTACGGCGGCCAAACTATAGGCGCATACTATTACAACCAAGACCCATCAGGCTCATCCTCAGGAAGTGGAGTGGCCTCATCTATCGGCCTGGCTTGGGCATCCTTGGGCACTGAAACCAGCGGGTCCCTTATAAATCCCGCTTCATTTGCTAACGTGGTTGGCATTAAGCCCACCGTAGGTCTGACTTCCCGACACTTGGTTATCCCTATCTCTGAGCGTCAAGATACCGTTGGCCCTATGGCAAGGACTGTCAAAGATGCGGCCCATCTTCTGTCGGCAATCGCAGGATCTGATTCCAGTGATAGCTACACGTCAGCCATTCCCTTTTCGCAAGTTCCCGACTATGCGCAAGCCTGCAGCGACACTGCTCTGAAGGGTCGGCGCATTGGCGTTTACCGAAACCCCGACATGAAAATGTCGGATGCGGAGTTGGACACGTTCAAGAGGGGAGTCAATGTTCTGCGCGGTGCTGGCGCCGAGGTTATCGAGGGCATCACATTGCCCAACGCGACCGTTATTAAACAGAAGACTCAATATGCCGACCTTATGCTTCTGTTTTCCGACTTTCGTACAAATCTGCCACAGTACATGTCGCACTTGATTTCAAACCCAAACAACATCAAGTCCGTTGAAGACCTTCAGGATTACACACACAATAACCCCGAGGAGGAATTCCCGGAGCACAGTACGGATATTTGGGACCTCACGAAGAAGTATGGCGTTGACAACACCTCTCCTAAAATATCCACCTACGCAGAGGCCATCGAGTCCGTAGCTGGGAACCACGGCCTGACCGGTGCATTGAAGAACAATACTCTGGACGCCATCGTTGCTCCTACGCAGCACTTGTTTGAGATTACTGGTATGTTGGGAACACCGGTTGTGACGGTACCCTTGGGCAAAGCCCCCGACGATGTTCCCTTTAAGAAGGATAAGATCAACAATTTGAACGAAGAAGGCGCCAATAAGCCTTTTGGACTTGCATTTGCGGGTGATAAATGGAGTGAGGAAAAGCTGATCGGTATGGCCTACGCTTTCGAGCAGAAGACGAACGTTCGGAAAAGCATCAAGCCATACACCCAGCCTCGCACTGATCTGGCAGATATTGTATCCAAGAGACTCAACAATGCTTAGCGACAGTGCTTTGTCGGAAAGTCCCCAGATATCTAGCCAACGGTACTTTGTTGGCTCATCTCAATATATCTGGTCAACTGCCGCTATTGTTCCATCTCCAATTATCTAGCCAACAATACTCCATTGGTACAATTTTAAATAATATCAGTTACTGACATAATCTCTTGCGAATACGCTTCCGTGTCGTGGATTTCGTATACATTCATCATTCCACAGCATACGAGTACAAGTACTTCCTTAATGTGCGGAACAGTCGCCGGCAATCCTTCCCTTACTAGCTTGGTGCGTATGCAAGAGAGGGTGCCCGTACCTCGGTTGCTACCCTATTTTTTGGCTCGAGCCGTGGTGCACAGCTACAACGTAAGTACTAATAATAAGCAGGCACGGAACATAAAATCTAGAAGCCTGATACGTTATGCTACGGCAGTGGTAAATTTCAATCAACATTTGCATGCCGGGTTGCATCCAATTCTTAATTGCGAGTCCAGGATAAGGTGAGCCGCGCCCCCCATAGGAGGACTCCTATAGACAAGGGCATCGCAAGCGTTTAAGTTCTCAGCCTACAGTAGGTAATCTCAATTGCCCCTAATGCTATGTGTATACCGATCTGATCAACCTTGCACCTATGTAATACAGTAGTGCTCGCAAAGTGAAACAAATATTTGACAGCTTATCGCGGTATAGTATGATTGCTCCATCCGTCTAGCACTGCGGACGAGGGATGGTATTGAGGGCGCCGGCCCTGGCCTTGATGGTGAATGCGCCGCTGGGTCCGCTGACTTCGACTGAGATTTCCTGAGCGTCAGAATGATTTTCAAGAGCCTCATTGAGACTGATACGAACGGTATCGGCCTCGGCCGTATCAGGACCATTTGTACTGCATTCCGTCTTGGTATTCTGGTTGATCTGGCCAGAGACAATACCGGCGATAGCAACACCACCTGCGTTGGCGACGAAGGGCGAGTTGAGGAATTCAAGTAGACCCGAGCCCGCCTTGTCCCCAGCATTCATCTCGATGCTCTTCGCAAGGGTGCAGATGTGACACTGGCGAAGGCGCTGGCGAGGGCGCTGGCGAGGGAGTACTTGTCGCATGTACTCCGACTACTTCAAGGGAGCAGAGACAAATATACAATTGAGGCTCATTATCTGTTTTTTCTTCTTGGGAGATTCTTGCTCGAAGACAGACGTTTTAATGAGGTTTTCGCATCACTCACAGCGGTATGCCGATGGGGGGGAAAGCACATCTTCCCGAGGAGGACCCAGGCCGGCTAGCATCAGAGCATGCACTCGCAATGGTCTACCTCTCGGATGATCCGCATCATCAGATCGACAAGGCGATCGAAATGCTCGAGCATATAGTAACGATCCAGGGGAAGATATTAGCCCAAGAGGACCCAAGCCGGCTAGCATCAGAGCATGAACTCGCAAGGGCATATCTCGAGGATCACAAGGTCGACAAGGCTATCGAAATGATCAAGACCATAGTAACGATCGGAAGGAAGATATTTGCCCGAGATGACCCTGCCCTGCTGTTTCTTGAGAAGTCACTGGCAAATGCATACTCAAGGCGGACTTGAAGAAGATATCAGCAAAACAGCATCACTCCTGACTAGTTCATATACTGAGCAGAGAATTACGAAGGGGTTCACTGAGAAGAAAAGAATACATATGGGTAGACCAGGAAGTAAGAATGAGATAAGACTACAGCGTATCTTCGTCAAGCACTACGCAGAATGTTCGCTCCCCTGTACACACATTCGCACGTGACATTTTCCATGTCCTTGATAGAAATCATCCTCTCTGTCAGAGTCATCTATCACGATTTCGCTGTGTTCTCGCAGCTTATCGGAGTGACCAGGCAGACTCCTCCCCAGGCACCTGAGCCACGACCAGATCACGTCATGTCGAGGTGCCAGATGAAACCCCAAGATCCCGTTGTGGGCACCGGCTATACGTAATGCGATGTCGCGGCAGGCACTGTCACATCTCACAAGATAGCTCCAGGCACGCCACAACCACGGCTTTGGTAAATGCAATCAACGTTGGCTGCGTCCCATCCTTGGAAACGGGCAGGTGGACGGGGCACGGACTAGGATTTGCGCATTCAGCAAGTGGTGAGCCGCGCCCCCCACAAGGGGACACGGACGATAGCTCCATCTGGATTGCGATGGGCAGGGGTGGCACTCGTGTGTACCCGCTGGGGAAACCGATGACCTGGGGCCAAAAGAAAAACTCTCGCGAGATGCAACCGGCACATTTCCCTCTTCAGGCGGATAGTCACACCTGCTGGTGAAGGTCTCGCTGGGCTGGCTGAGCTCAGTACAACGTAGGTTACATCGTTAAGGTTAAATCGGATGCTAGCCGTTTAGTCGCCGAGGCCCAGTTGCTGGCTTGACCAAAAGGAAAGCCAAGCCCGAGGCAGCGGGTTGGCTCCATGCAATACTTCATGCACTATCTGCTGGAGCCGCACTGACGAATGACAACAGGCATGTAGTTATGGGTTCGTAACGCGGTTTTCTTCCCACGTCGGTAGGTCGAACTTCTGATTCGTCAGCTGGAGATTAGTTGTCGCTCCAAGGGCTCGAGAGCGAGGCAAATCACGTCTCATGTTTGCATCCCCCGCAAAACAGGGGACCAATGAATCACGTGCGGCGTTTTTGATGTATTGCGTCCTTTGGAGTATCATGAAGCGGACGAAACATGGGACGAACGGCACGTTCATCGCTCTCGGACAGAAGGCAAGAAGCTTAATGCTTTTCAGGTTGCAGCACACCCGGCGCAGCTGAACTTGTAGCTCGATAATGACTCGGAATAAGATGAGGAGGACTCGTGACTGCGGTGCGTTGCTGTGGTCCAGCGGAGCATCTGCCCGTACCAACACAACGGTGCACCGCTGCATCGCAATCTAATCGTACATGGCTCCGCGCATTGACCATTGCGTTGCCATGTCGGACGGGCCACCCAAGTGTGGCCGATGATCGACTTGCAAAATGCCAGTTGCAGATGCTGCACGGCTAAACAATGGCGTATTAGCTGCCGTGGTGGCATGGGTGGCTGCCAATTCGCTGCGCGAACAGTCGCATCTTGCAAAGGTCCAAGCAAGCAGGTTTCTTGGCTTGGTTCCGGGGGGACGGGCAGCATGGCAGTGGGGCCCAATCGCAGTACTGCCTGGGCGCCAGCCCAACGCCACCACGACTTTCTAGCGGGCTTCATTTGAGAGTCATGGGTGGTGACCCGAGGAGCCGGACGCGGAGACGGCTGGCTTCGCGGTACCAGTTTCGCGGTTGTGCGCACGTTCATGCCGACTGAAAGTGTCCAGTTCATCCCATATCTTGACGTGAACGTCTGCTTTGCACGAGGCATGCGCCGAGGTTAGACGGCATCACGGCCACCCTCAGACTTGTAGATCACAGATCACCACCGCTACGGCGTCTGTGGGGAATTGGGTAGTGTGAAATACTCGTGCCGCCCACGCAGCCACGGTCCGACATACGCGTGCGCCTCGACACTTTGTGTTCACACGGACCGTCCATTGGTTGTGGCAGTTCACTTCACATGCTGTTCCGCGCCGTTGCCGCGAGACATGTGTCTTCAAGGGCGGTCCGGCGCCGCGATCCGAAACAGGGCACGGCACGCCAGCCTGAACGACGTCTATCGGCACCTTACGAGTAGTCGTACGAGCCAGCAGAACTGTGCCCTCGCATTGCGTGCAGACTTGGGCGCTCCCCAGACAGGCGATGGGGAGCATGGGAGCCGTGTGCAGGTCCTCAGGGGCCCTGGGAAGGTGGGCAGGGGGTGGAACCGTGGAATGGACCCCTGCCGCCAGGAGAATTATTGGCGGCCTAGCCACAAGTGTCCATCTGCTAGCGCACCACGCCTGTTATTTTCCTCCTGCACACTAATGAGGTGGGCACCGGGGTTGCCAGCAGCCAGGCCGATGCCTCCGTCCAGTCGACCGACTGGACATGGCGTTTGGGCCAGATGCCATCGGCCAGCGGCTAGTCATGCCGTTTCATTGCGGTCTCCATCCAGCGTCCATGGCACGGTTCGTTTCCATGCCACGACCGCTTGCCTCGCCTCTCCTTTCAGCATCGCCATCCTCCTCCTCGGCTGCTGCTGCGTCCTCCTCCTCCGGCATCTCTGCTCCGTTGCTTCCGTCCTACGAATACCCGCCGTGACGAGTGCGCCCTGCATGCCAGGTACGGCTCGGCAGTCCTTGGCGTCCCTGGCCCGCCGGATCGGCCGTCCGCATCTGCAGATTCCTTCTAATTAGACTGTGGGGACGCACAGTTCCGTCGCTCCGACCAGCATTTTCGGACCTCCGTTGGCCCTGATCGGCCTCGTTGATGGCAGTATTTCTTCTTTCCTTCTTTCACTCTGGTTTGCTCCGGCACGGCCAGCAAACCTCGTGCGACAGGGTTGCTATCTGCGCAAGGGACCGGGTTTCGCAGAGACATTGCGATACCTAACCAGCCGTTCGCACGCGACCCGCTATAGGAGCGACTGTCAGGTCGACGCTTTGGAATTGGTACCCTCGTCCGGCTGCCCCGTCTTCGTCGCATTAATAAATAATTGCCGTCGGCGCATCCGGGGGGAGCGACCAAGGATCGAGGACCCTGGCACCGTCTTTCTCTGCCCTGGCTGCCTGCTTGCATCTTCGCATGCTGCTTCACACCATCAACCACTCTGTCTAACGACGCAACGCGGGAAGCTTTCACGGCTTCTCGACCCCGGGGCAGAGGCCAATGGCGCGTTTTCCATTCTCCATGACCGGGCGTAGGAAGCAGCAACCGGCGCCCCAACTCACCGTCACGGAACCCACGAGCAAGGCACAGAAAATCCTCGGGACCGCGCCGCTCAGCATCGACGCACCCCCCAATTGGGACGATGGCGGCTCGTCGGCGAGCGATGACAGGTCCGGAAGCACAGCCCCGAGTTACGCAGACTGGGATGCGCGGAACCTCTACGACTATCACCCGGTGGGCATTGCAAAGTCGGACAACGGCTGGGGAGACGACTCGGACGTCCTCCCGCATCCTCAGAGGCTCAACACGGCCGACATTGGTGACGAGGCCGAGGTGGGAAGGACCTCTGTCTCCAGCCTCTTGAGAAAGAGCCACTCGTCATTAACAATCAGGTCCTGGTACGACAAGACGAAGATGCCCCTGTCCATCTCACAGCAAACCTCTGCCTCGGCGATGGCCAAGGGTCTGCCGTCCGCCAAGGCCGCAAGGCTGCTCGATGTCAACGACATCCACGGCTCGGGCAAGACAAGGAGAAAACCTACCCACTTGAGTATCATGCCGGTGCCACGGACCTCCAAGAAAGGCTTGCAGCCGCATAGAGAAGAAGATAATGAGCTCGACCTGAGCCCCAATTCAAGAGTCAAGTCGCCATTCAACTTGTCTCCCGATAGCTGGACGCTCAAGGCACCTTCCGCGCAACGTCTTCAAAGACGACGCACGAGTGAGAGCCTGCAGCGAGGCGCTGCCGAAGCCTCTCGACCGACGACTAGCGGCACCAACAGCGGCAACCGTTGGCCACCTCAGAATCCCGCTCTCAACGAGCTGCCGAGCTTGTACGACCACTACGAACAGATGTCCCTGCGAGAAGTTATGAGGCAGGACCCAAAACCGGGCAGCCCCCAGGCCGTACCAATGACTGAGAAAACGCTGTCGGTGACGCAGTTGGAGGTGCATCCGCAGAGCCCGCGAGAAACGAAGGCATTCGACTGGAACCATACCGATACTGCGCCAACCGCACCGTTCAGCAAATTTCTAGAGCCGTCCTCGCCAGCAAACTATGCCACAAGTGTCTCGAGTCGTCTTACCAAGACATCCAGGGCTTCTAGGAGCTTTGAAAAGACTTTGGGATCGACCGATCTTCAGCAAATGAGTGTGTTGATGCTTTCTTCCGATTCTGAAGATGACAGCGTCGACGAAGGCACTGTTCCGCCCATAATTACCAACAAAAACCCCGTGTCGGCAGCCGTATTGCGCCCCTCCAACAGCGACAAGGGAACTCCCCAGCATGGTTCTTCCCGTCTGAACATATCGGAAGATCCGAAAAGGTCCGAGAGACGGTCAAGTATGTCTATTAAGTCCAGCAAGTCTGGCATATCCAGCAAGTCCAGCAAACGTGCCAGCTTTGCTCCTTCCAACACCTACATCACTATCCCCGGCGCATCTGGGCGCTCTCAGGCGTCAGTACTCGATTCTCGTTCCAGCATCCATTCTGGCCGTGTTTCCCAAACAACGAATGATTCGTCCTCCCGAAGGGCATCACTCATGTCGACCTGCTCTGGAACTTCGGCAATGACTTGGCAGAGCAAGTCTGCGTGCAGCATCCAGGAAGCTCGCGCAGTAACCATGGTCACGACTCGCTGTCCGCCGGATGCACAGCTGGAAGGGAAAGAGGGAGCTCAAGCAACGCAGTCTACGGGATTTGACCATTCGGTCTTCAACCGTGACTCCACCAGCAGTGTCGCTGAGCAGCTGACGCCACCCTTGAGCCCTTCCTCGGTCGACTTCTACATCCGATCGGCTCACTCCTCAATCGACGGGCCTGGAAGCCACAACCGGCTCATGGCCGTGACGCTCCGGGAGGAGATGCTCCTGGCCGCGCTGCGACAGAAACAGAATTCTATTCGAGGCAACACCCTCGCACAACTGGCGGAAGACGACGAAGAGGACGAGGAGGATCAGGAAACGAAGAGAGAGTCGCCCATTCAAAAGAGACGCTCGAGAGAAAAACGATCTTCCAAGGCATCACAGGCGACGCTTACAGAGTCGCCCTTTGGATTTGGGTTTCCTGCCCCCCCTACATTCAGTCATGACTCGCAAAGCAGCTCGTCCAGAAGCAAATCACCGCGAAACCGATCATCAAGCCGCCAGTCTTCGCGGGGTCGCCGCCCCTCATCAGCTGTGCTCGTCAACGGCGATGCCCAGGCTATCAGCATCGACAATGGTCTGAACTCGCCAAATGATATCCTCCCTAGGTCCACCTACGACTCAAATGCGGAGAAACTACGAGTACACGAAGAGGTCCCGGTCTACCTTGATGCAGATCCCAGCCCGGGCTTGGCTGACTACCAGGATTGGGAGGAAGCCATGTCTTTGCCGTCGGATTTCGATTCCATGGCGTGGCCCACTCCCTATAAGAACGATTCGGGAAGGAGACGTAGCAGCGCACGGTCTGCTTCCGGGTCGCATACCTCGCTGCTATCAGACACTTTGCCTCGTTCTAACGGAGGGCGCCTTGCTGGCGTCTCGGAAGAAACGCCAGTTGAGATAGAAGAAGAGCAGGACATCCCCCGGCCCGACAGCCCTATTTCGCCGGACAGCTTCCCCGCCGTGCCGGAGAAGCGAATAACGTTGAACAAAACGGCACGCCTGAGCGCTGTCGGGCCGGGCCTCTTGGACGCTCTGAATAGCGCTGAGCTGGGGTGGTGGGGAGACGACGACTGATCCAGCATGAAAAGTTACGAGACAAAATGTATTTTTACACTTATTTCTTAATTCGCTAATCATCGGCTTCCGGGCGCTTAGCCTACGACGAAGGGGAGAGAGACGGCTAGGGGGAGGGATCTGCATATGTTGCATTCAGACAAGGGTCAGGTAGCTGGCTTGGAGTCCGGCACGCCGGTATGGCGCTCGTTTAGAATCTTTCTTCTGTTACTCCGGCGGCGGGCGAGGTTCCGCGCCCGGTTGGGTGGTCACGGGCGTTAGATACTCAAGGTGGGAAGCATCGCAATCGTATCAGGTATAATAGCTCACATAATAGAGTGAGGTATGGCACGCGTTTGCGGAGTGGCAAGTGGCAAGTGGCAAGCTTGAGCGCAGTGTATCTTGTGACGGCTTGAAGCCAGCATTGCACAGCAGATGACATATTTCCCGGCTTCGCTGAGCCTCACGGGGCGGCGCTGTTTCCCCACGCCCATTTGGTGACTTCAGAGGCAGCCTACAGACAGGTCAACCGCAAAAGCTGAGGAAATTATGCTTCTTGTATCTTGGCTAACTAAGTGATCACAAAGGTTTCGTCATGGGACCGGATGCCGGGGCAGCGCCCATGGTTCATGGTCTTACGTCCCCATCTACCTTCTCTTCCGGCACATTCTAGCAACGCATCTGCCCCCGTATCTTTGCTCGCTATTCGCAGATATCATGAGTATGTCGACCCCTCGGGCGGCTGGGGAATCTTCTTATTCGACGGAGCGGCCATGTATCTGCGGAAATCACAGTCAGATCTCTGTAGGCCTTGAACGAATCGTGGCAGGCGAGGGCAAGGTGGATCTTCAGGGGACACACCTCCGCAGCTCGATGAGGACCGTCTCCATGGTGTTCTCGCGCTTCCACTGTGCCAGGCAGGGCAGCTGCTTGGGGTCGACGACGCCGTTGCGCGGGTTGACGCAGGGCAGGTTGACCTGGCTGACGAACTGGATGGTCGGGGGCTCGTCGGGGTACTTGGCGCCGCAGTGCATCTTGACGCTGTAGATGCGGTTCTCGTGGACGGACTAGAAGACTCGATGCGTCAGCCATGGCGGTTCACATGACGATGGAGCAGCCTCATGTCCCAGGTAAACTGCCAACCGAACGACGGCGGGCAAGCACGTCCGGGCGCATATGAAGAATGGAATGGGAACCTTACGTGGGGAGGGCCCAGAATGGTGCCATTCCAATTGCTCATGAGCAGGTCCTCGGAATCCTCGAGGCCGTAGCTGCAGGCCTCCGCGCCGAGGCCCTTCTCGCCCTTCTCCAGCTCCTCGAGCAGGCGGAAGTTGCGCGGGACCTTGGCGCCCATGGTTGCGGTTGCTGTATCACCGGCTTCTCGGGTTCCCCTCACAGCTGTATCTGCCTCAATGGGGGTCGTGATGCCGCGGGCAGAGATGACTCGGGGGGCGGGAAGACGAGGAGGGGTGGTGGTCGTTTACAAGCAGTGGTGGGATGGCCTGGCGAGACAGGCGGTCGGCACCTGGCGCGGGGCAGTTTCGCTGTGACTCGGTGCTGTGGACCTGCTGGCTCCACCCCGCTATTGGACCGTCGGGAGCGCCCTCAGCTCAGTAAACCAATATTGCGTACGGGGCACGGCGCCAGGCGGCCAAACGGCGGGAAAATGTCGGCCCAGAGCTGCGCTCGACAAAGCTGCCGTCACCAGCTCTCGCCGATTACGTAGAGCTCCTCAACCACATCACGCAACCAACCGAGACACGACCCGATACGATTGAACAGCCACGACCCCCTCGCCCTCTCCCTGTGGCCGATGCGCGGCGCCATTCGCACTCTGCGGCTCTGACGAACGCCCCGCCGCATCATGGCCGCCTCACCGCTCACGCGCGCCGCCGTCCTTCGGGGCCGGGCGCCGCTGCTGTTGTCTGCGTCTTCCCTCTCGACCCCCTTCGCGGCAGCGCGCCTCTTCGCGACGACGTCGCGAGCCCTGCTCCCGTCCAACTTCTCCGGGCCGATGCCGTCCTACTTCCAGAAGCCGCGGCTGCCCGCCAACACCATCGTCCGCTTCGTGCCGCAGCAGACGGCGTGGATCGTCGAGCGCATGGGCAAATTCAATAGGATTCTCGAGCCCGGCCTGGCCATCCTGATGCCCTTCATCGACCGCATCGCCTACGTCAAGAGCTTGAAAGAGGCTGCCATTGAGATACCCAGCCAGAGTGCCATCACGGCGGACAACGTGACGCTTGAGCTGGATGGTGTTCTGTACACGCGAGTGTTTGATGCGTACAAGGCGAGGTGAGTTCTCCCAAGAGTGTACAGGCCAGCCTCTATGTGAGAAGGGAGCATTACAGGATGTCAATGCTGATACAGGTGCTTCTCGTAGCTACGGAGTCGAGGACGCCGAGTACGCCATCTCCCAGCTCGCCCAGACGACCATGCGTTCCGAAATCGGCCAGCTCACGCTCGACCACGTCCTCAAGGAGCGCGCGGCTCTCAACACCAACATTACTGCCGCCATCAACGACGCCGCCGAAGCCTGGGGTGTCACCTGCTTGCGCTACGAGATCCGCGACATCCACGCTCCCGCCGCTGTCGTCGAGGCCATGCACCGCCAGGTCACTGCCGAGCGCTCCAAGCGAGCCGAGATTCTCGACTCCGAGGGTCAGCGCCAGAGCGCCATCAACATCGCCGAGGGTGCTAAGCAGAGCGTCATCCTCGCCTCCGAAGCTGTGCGCGCCGAGCGCATCAACACGGCCGACGGTGAGGCCGAGGCGATCCTGCTCAAGGCCCGCGCCACGGCGGCGGGCATCGAGGCCGTCGCTCGCAGCATCTTGGACGGCGAGGAGGGCGCCCGGGGTGCCGTCAGCTTGACCGTCGCCGAGAAGTACGTCGACGCCTTCGGCAAGCTGGCCAAGGAGGGCACCGCCGTCGTGGTGCCCGGTAACGTCGGCGACATTGGCGGCATGATTGCCACGGGCCTCAGCGTCTACAACAAGGTCGGCGAAGCCCAAGCCAGATCAATGGCCCAGAAGTCCGTGGCCGCCGCGTCTGCCACCGAGTCTGCCACCGAGAGCGACCACCAGAAGAAGGCTGTCGAGCCGCCCGCCTCGGCTGAAGAGGTCGCGGAACTCCGGAGAAAGGAGATGAAGGAGACGATGCTTGACGGGTTCAATCAAACCGCCGCCAAGAAGTGAAAGGCGTTCCGCCAGTCTGACAGCGATTCATCCTCGAGCGCATGTGCCGTCGCCTGCGCGCAGAATACGCAAGCCTGGAGTTAATGGGGCGAGCCTGGGTTACATGCGAGTGGTGGCTGTGAATATGTACTTGTATCTTAAAGGCGGCTGTGCAACTGCGATACGAAAAGCTTCTTTCTTGGCGGTGCGAAGCGATTCCTCTCAATGCGTCTGGTGCTGGGGAAGGGGCCGAAGGTGTATGGACGAATGGCGCCGCCCTCGCGGCGCGTATATTGTACTCTAGGGACGTCTTATGTATCCCAAAAAAAAAACTCTTACGACATGAAAGTGACCTGCGCGGGAGGCACTCTGCGAGCTATCAGACGTTGACCCCTGTGGCTGATCGTCGCCGATGGATTGGGGTTGCGTGCTTGCGTGTGCATCTGCTTGCATTGGGGACCCTTGAACTTACGACGTCTGTTACAATCAATTTTAGCTATCACCTACGCAACCTCTCAAGTGTCAGTTTTTTAAGCTTCGTGGGCACAGCTGTTGAGCTGAACAGTACATTGGTATCGAATGGTATATTTATGCGAGAAATGAACCCGCCGTCACTTATACGAGCCGCCTCGTCCGCAAAGTCCAAAGACCCGTGGATCCGACTCTCGACACCCTCCGTACCACACTCTCATCCAAATCCGTTGTCATTATTATCGTTTCCCTTCCAAACCTTACATTACAGAACGCAGGGGGCTTCTACAGCAGCAAAGGAGCAGCAGCCAGGATCCCGCCGACGAGCAGCAGGTTCGGCGCGTTGGCGGAGCCGGCGCCGGAGCCGCCAGCGTTGGGCGGGCGGGTAGTGGTGGCGGCGGCCGACGATGACGACTGGGAGTTGCCATTACCAGAGTTTCCGGAGCTGCCAGAGTTGCCAGAGCTGCCCGTGGGCTTCGAGCCGCTTGAGCCGCCGGCCGTGGTGGGGCTGGAGCCGGAGCCGAACCCGGAGTCGGTCGTCGACACGGGGGAGAGGGAGTAGCTGGTGCTGCTGTCGTCGCCAAAGAAGTCCGAAGGCACGGGAGACGCAACGGGAGCAGATGTCCGGATACTCTGCACGGGGATACTCATGATGATGGATGAGACACTGCCGCCGTTGCCACCGCCGCCGCCGACGCTGCCGGCGAGGCGGCACTTGGTGCCACCGCTGGTGCATAGCTTTCCCGGGTCGCACCATTGCCCCGTCGCGGTATTGCAGCAGTCGCCGCCGGCGTCCATGCAGTAGTTGCCGCACGAAACCTGGCCGAGGTCGCAGGTGCTGGCGCCGGTGCCCGGGCGGCACGTCTTGCCGATCGGGCAGCACCCGCCGGTGACGCAGTACTTGCCGGCCGCGCAGTACTTGCCGCCGCCGACGGCGCAGCACGTGCCGCTCAGGGGCACGCAGTAGTTGAGGTCGCAGAGCTTCTCGCCGGGATCGCACGAGCTGCTGAGGGCGAGGTTGAACTCGGGGGAGACGCCGCTGGGGTCATCGATGGTAGGGTTGCGCATAACGCTGTAGCCCGACAAGTCCTCGGCCGCGGCCAGGCCGGCGAGGAAGAGGAGGAAGCCTGAGGAAACCATCTTGTGGGAAGTGAGAAGCCGATTTAGGGTATCAAGGCGGATAGCAGAAGCAGGCCACGTCCACAATGGCTGGCTTGAAAAATGAGAGAGTCCTGAGTCTTGAACCAGGTGCGCGGGCGACGCTCTCCATCATATTATACGCGAAGCGCCCCGGGGGCATATCCCGGCTCTCAAAGAAGCTGCCAAGACTCTGTGCTGGCGAAGCTAATAATAAGCGGCACTGCAGCGGTGAAAGCTGGAATGACCCGTCCGCAAGGGTTTGGGGCTCACGGAAGAGTTGAACAACGCCTTGGGCTAGCCACAAAGTGAGAAGCCATCGTCAGCCGCGACGGCCTAGCCAGGGTCCATGCAGCTGGCTTTCACAAACCACCAATGCCGTCCCTCACGGGGCGGAGGGCTGAGGAGCGATCGTCCGACGGCCAACAGCGTGACTAGCTTGAGCGTCGACAAGTCCACGCTGCAGGGGTAGGAGCTGGTCAACCGAGTTGCCCGGCAGTTTGCGGCTTTTGAAGCAGAATAAATTCTGCGGGTATTCTGCAGCTGTACAATCAGCCTTGCAGCCCAATATTTGGCGCCAGATCTGCACTGGCCTCAGGGGGGTCCTTAGACGAGGGCACAGCAACCGATAGAGTGCTAGGAAGCTGCTTGGAAGAGCAAGGCATGTATTCTGGGAATGTTCAAGAAAACCAACAGCGGGCATTGCCGGTGTAAGCCCGGTGCAACCTCTCGCCGTCTCTGCGGCGGATGGGTCCGTGGTGGAGATGGCAAATCAGTGTATCCCGGGCAGCGACGCGGACAGGCTTGTTGAACAGTTAGACCATGGAGAAATTGTGGGGCCGAGGAGTTTATACCTGCATACGAGTAGGGCAACCAGGGCGACGCAGGCCAGGGTCCAAGGCCCTTGTCATTTCGATGAGGCTCTGCTTGGTGTCCTCGGCTGATCTGATCTCCCCATCATCTTGTCGCCTCGTGTCGCGGCGCGGTGGGTACAAGGCACGAAGCGGCCATCGCACCAATGCCCAAGAGTTCCGGCATTTCTTCCTCTGCCTATGGCAAACCTCGTATAATTGAAAACGCTGGGCAGAACAGGGCTCCGCGGCCATCTGAGCCGCCCGTGGCTGATGGGAGCTTCGGGGTAGCTTGGAGAAAGTAAGCCTAATATTAAAGTCGGGCTGACTGGCGCTCGACTAATAAAACGCCACCGTTTTGAATCCGACCTGCAAACAATGATGAAGATCGGCACCGAATAATCGAGCTTTGCATCGTTTGCTCGATTTGCAGTTGCAGCCACGGCTTCAATGTTCCTTTGTGTGCGTAATCCGATACGTAAATTCCGGCAACAGGCTCAACGACCGCCGAAGCCCTATGAGTCTGCAAATGCGATGGTCAGGGTATCGCATCGTTTTCAGCCGCTCCCGTAGCAAGGCGGTCAAGACCCAGAGGCATCGCCCCACGCAGCTTCTCCATCATATCGAGGCGCAGCAACATCGGTTATCGAAGATCGCTTTGGTGTGTATGTAAGATCTCCGATGATATCAGAGTTGCAACTTCAGCAAGCGATGGAAATAACATGTCGCCTCCGATGAGAAACCCGCTTGCCAGCCGCATGCCGCCTTGGAACCATGATTCACACCTGTCTTCTCTCATCCATCTCTCATGCTTTCGGGTAAAATGTTTTGGGGGCGCATGTCATTACGGAGCGGCAATTCGACGGAAAGATGGATTGAGATCTCGACTCACATCAAACATTCCTTAGTACAGCTCGAAACCAACTCATGATCCCTGAGAGTCCATTCAGCTCAGGCTCGAAATGTGTTGCGAATTGTTGTGCCCACGATTTCCTCGCATGCAAAGGTGACCTTGATCTCTTCCCCCTTGTTCACGTTCAAACCAACGATCAATTCCTTTCCGTCAACCAATCTCTTAACGCTGCCTCGCCAAAACCATATGAGCTCTCCGCCCTGGCCCTCAAGAACAATAGTTGCCCACGGGGCTTTCTTGTTCCATGAAGGCAGGTCCTCATTCTCGTACCCTAACACCACGCGAGCAATCCATAGTGGCTTATTGAAGGGCTGAACGACCACAGGGTCACCGGTACTCTTTGTTGCGCAGCCGTCTGCCGCTGCCTGCTGAATCGGACGGTACTGGTCGACAATGTCGAATTGTAGTCTCAGGACTGGAAAGCTGGCGATCTGGTGCAGAATCTTGTTCCCAAAGGGAGGATTTCGGCTTAGGAGTCGCTCGATATGGTAGAACTCGAGCTTTCGCAGCTGTTTGATGTTCTTGATGCCGGCTCGTACCAGCTTGCCCATCGATGCCGCACCAATTCCTTCCACCTGCAGCAATTCTTTGTCGCTGCCCTCCCAGACGCCGGCTTTTATGCTACGCAAGACATCAAGGGCGACGCTGATGCCTCGACCGTCATGTCGCTGGCCAAGGATGTCGACCAGGCATCTCAACACAGAGTCGAGAAGCTTGTAAATGAGGGGCTTCTCCTGGTAGATGTCTTTTCTCGCCTGAGCCGAAATCTTGTTGGGCCAACCATCTTTCTGGAGATCAATCTGGACGAGCAAGAACGCTTTGTGCCACGGCTGCGAGATGGCGCCACTAATAGGATACGGAATCCCTGTGTGATCGTTGACTTCTCGGAAGAACCCCCTCTCAGTCTGCTTCATCGGGAAGGATCGCAGCTCTGTTGCTTGGCATGCTGTGTGCAGCACGATTCTTCGATCTAGTGGACCAGAAATGCAACAGATAAGTTTGAACGTTGACGAGGAAAGCTTATATCGTGACTGTATCTGGCGCAAGTCTGGTTCGGCTGACGGCGCCTTGGGGGGTGTGTTGGTGCTTGGAGGCTGGGAGCCATAGGCGAAAGCTTGCATCGATGCTCGGGATGCTGCGTCACCTTGCGCGACCATTTTGTCAGAGAGACGACAGTTGCATGCAGTGCTCGTAGAAGGAAGACGATTTCCGACTTGCGGTCGTGCGTCCTGGAGACGAGGGCATGGCTGCCTAGATTTTCATGTCAAGCACAGAAACCGCTACTGCCGTGAGTGACACGAATGGCTCGCGATGGCGCCTCTCATTCCAGGTGGCAAGAGCTGGATGGGAGTACAAGGACAAACATCTAATTCACCTCGTGAGAAGCTCGCCCAGATCCTCTGAGCATCTGGTTGAGCCGGCGTTAAATCTGGCGTGTCATCGACTGCCTTGCACTTGCCCACCAGCTGATGTTGCCATTGTGCGCTTTACCTTATACTGTCCGTCCAGCATCAGCAAAAGAAGAGTTCGTGCGACGCCGTAGATTCGGTCCGCAGTCTGGCGGTCAGCAGGCGGTGGTAAGTGAATGGTGCGATAGCAATGACGGACAGGGCAGCTGAACTTGGTCAGGCAAACCACCTGTGTGACCTCAACAGTGCTGCATAGCGCTCGACCAACGCAACTTCTGACCATTTGTAGTCGCTCATTCGTGACGGCAATTTCCCAAACGAGTTGTCGTCTGGCGGCTGATTGGTGGAGTTTCGTGCGGCTCCTTACTTTCGAACCTTCCTGTGAGTTGTTCGTACGGCAACAACGCCAGCAACCTGTCACGTCATGGCATTCACCATCCGTACTTCTGACATCTTAGCCCGTCATGCGCGAAAGTTCTGCTTCAAGGTGGCCTGATAGCTTGTGAATCATGGTATCCGCGCAAGATGGATCCAGCCAGCGGGTTATTGGAACAGCTTCGCGGGCTGACCATCAGATGAGATGAACGGGGTAGTAGTTAAGGTGGGCAGTGCGATGTCTTGCAGAAATAAATCTTATCTCTGCAGTCTCCGTGCTAGATCGATGAGCATTCCTCCCACTGGTGTCAGAGTGAAGCTCAAGCGACTCATCGGTTAACTCGCCTGTGCAGAGGCGGCAGGTGCACACACTTGGCAGGCAAGTGACACATAGTCGACTCGTGCAAGTTGCCTGCCTCTGCCTCGCCAAACTCGGTCCAGAATATCATTCGCATCTTCCTCCCTCTTCCTCTATCTTTTCTCATTCTCGCATCCCCACCACCACCAACTCCTACAGGATCGACTTCCCACTACTCTCGACCTCCCCTTTTACTGTGCAAATCCAGATATATTGCCTTCAAGATGCCTTGTCGATGCTTCATCGTACCGCCTCACCTGCTTCGCGGCATCGCTGATTCGACAAGCAATCCTCAGCATGTCCGTGATGCGGCCAAGGCGTCTCTCGCTGCTCACGACCGCGTGAGCGGCGCTCGAAGGGAGCGCATGGCATCACTGAACGGGCCATCTGGCTCTGGTGCTGCTCAACTTCGTACATCGCCATTCATACCAGAGAAAGTTTTGGCCCGGCTGTCTGTGTCTGAAGCTGTTGACGAGCCCACTCGCGCTCGAGCCAAGAGAGACCTAGGCCATCTGCGAACACTTATGGCCAAAGGCGCCGCGGCGCAGAAAGGTGAGCTGAGGACTGGTGCCTGTCACTCTCAAAGTCGACCTGCTAATGATCTAGTAGCCTTGGCCGCGGAAGGCACCGACAAAAACGGGGACAGGCCCAAGGATGCACCATATCGTGCCGTCTACGACGCCAAGAACATTCAAACTGAAGCTGACCTTCCTGGCGCGCTGAAAAGAGCCGAAGGTGAGCCCGATGTCCAGGACAAGGATGTCAATCTGGCCTACGACAACGTGGGCAAAGTTCTGGCCTTTTATCTGGAGCATTGTCAGTGGCACTCTATCGACAACAAGAATGCGGATATCATCAGCTCCGTTCACTTTGGAGAGCACTACCAAAATGCCTGTGAGTGGTCCATGTACTGTCGGGTGATCCAAGAGCTGACGAACCTAGTTTGGGACTCCGAAAAGCTGCAAATGGTCTTTGGCGACGGCGGCGAGTTCCTCACGAACTTTACCGGATGTATCGACGTTATTGGGCACGAGCTGACCCACGCGGTTACTGAGCACACCAGCCCACTCGAATACATGGACCAGCCCGGTGCCTTGAACGAGCACATCTCTGATTGTTTTGGCATCATGATCAAGCAGAAGATCGAGGACGAGACGTCGGACAAGGCGGATTGGCTCATTGGCGAGGGATGTCTTGTGCCTGACATCAAAGGGGTCGCCCTGCGAAGCATGAAAAGCCCTGGAACGGCCTATGATGACCCACGATTTGTAAGATCATTGCCAGCTCCCCTTGGCTCAGCAACTGCTATTGACACTCCGTAATGTGACAGGGCAAAGATCCCCAGGTGGACAATATGACTATGTACGAGAAGACGTACGAGGACAATGGCGGCGTCCACGTCTATTCCGGCATTCCTAATAAAGCGTTCTACCTGGCGGCCAGGGCCTTTGGAGGCTACTCGTGGGAAAAGGCTGGCCAAATCTGGTGGAAGGCAATGAACAGCGGCAAGGTTCCCAAGCGGTGCAGCTTCAGCCAATTTGCGGATGTCACCGTCGATTGCGCTGAGGAGGAGTTTGGCGAAGACGCTGCGAAGAAGGTGCGGCAGGCTTGGACTGACGTTGGCGTTACGCGACACATTTAGAAGAAGCAAAGATGGCCATGGGAGTCCTGCACAACTCTGTGAAAGCAGGAGTCGACCCTTGTTCCCAGACTGCATGCGCATCCATAGCTTTCCTAAAGAGTTTCTTTTAGCAGTATTCCTGCCATAGCTATGACGCGATGGCTCCGGCTAATTTGTCTCATGTTTGCATGGTCGTAGCATGAGAAAGTCTGGTACAGGGTGTGTAGTTGCGACGTAGTAGAAACTCCCGTCCCCACTCTCGGGGAGTTCCGAATGTGGCCATTGAAACTTGCCCCTACTCGAACTCCATACAGAGTGCCCCATTGGACAGGCGCTGGACCCAGAGGACCATAGCAACTCCGATGAGCCCGAAAGAAATGTAGATTGAATTAAGTCATCCGGATTCCACAAATCACAAGTCATTCCGGTATGGTGTAGTGGCTAACATCGCTCGCTCTCACCGAGCAGCCCAGGGTTCGATTCCCTGTACCGGATTTGGCATCAGAAACCTCGCTTTGGGTTTCAATTTTTTTTTTCTTTTTTTCTTTTTTGGTCGCGACTTGGCGTTACATCTTCAAGCGTTTTTGGTGTAAGACAAACGCCTCCCGATTCGTGCGTGGCATCGAAGCTTCATGGACGTCTCAACCGTCGGCAATGTGAAGGATCCCTGTCCGGCCGACAACCCAGCCTTTCTTGGCCCTCGATTTGTAGTTGCATTTGCGTGAGCCTCGCAAAGCCTTTCAGAGCGGCTATCTACTTTGACTGTGAGAGACGGTCGGCGATGCGGCTCAATTGCAAGGCCCATCCGGCCGCCATGCACCTAGCCCGCCCCCTTGCAGCGTGCATTTCTCACGACCAGCATGACACCATAACGTCGGCCCATTTGAGGCCTTCGCCAAGCCGGGAGAAGAATGCGGCCCAGCACTGAATCCAATGACGAACTGTGCCCCCCGCTCGGCTAGGCGTCGGCGCCGACCGAGCGGGCAGGATGCCATCGCAATTTCCCCCACAACGGTGGGTGGGAGTCACACGGACGGGCGTGCCTGCGGGCTTCGTCGCAATTCGCCTGTTGGGCGGCGCGGCTTTAATTACATCAACCCGCTCATTTGCTTTGCGGCTCGTGAGGCTCAAGCGCGGAGGGACGAGAAGTGAGGCAAATTTCGTGCAAAGTTGTGATGCGTTGACTACGGCCGACGCGGGTCTAAGCGCTCTATCATGCTAAAACAGACTTTCAATCAATCAAATCAAGGTATCTCTCCGCTCTCGTGTCGAACATGCCGATCCACATGACCTGCCCAGATGCGTGCGTGCCCATGCTATCCTGGCTATTCCAAACAAGCTTCCGTCATATTAAAAACCAACGTAAATGTCTATCGTTCGAACAGGCGAATCCATCCAGGAACAAGCCGCCGAAGGGAGGTTTGCGTTGCGGTGTTGCATATGTGCTCGGGCAAACAAAGAAGGCTCGGTCTCCAATTGTATAATATTAGATGATCTGCCTCTTTCGCGTGCAGTATAGATTGCGTTGCGCACACATCTCTCATACTACATGCGCTCCTTCGTTGACATTGACAGAAAAAGGTACATGCAGAATATAAGAAGTGGAGTTTTTTTGCGACATCAGGCCCCTTACAGAAGCATCTGGGCGACCATGGCGCCAGCGCCGGCCAGCAGGACGCTGCCGACGGCGACAGCACCGCGGGAGGCACCAGAGCCAGGGACGGTGGTGGGCTTGGCGCTGCCGCTGGCGGCGGCGCTGGAACCAGCAGCGGAGCTGGAACCAGCAGCAGCAGTCGTGGCGGTGGAGTTGCGGGCACCGGTCGAGGCAGCAGCGGTGGTCAAGGTGGTCTTGGCGTCGGTGCCGGTGGTGCTGGCAGCCTTGGTGGTGCTCACGGCGGTGCCGGTGGCAGACGAAGCAGCAGAGCCGGTCTTGGAGGAGCCAGAGGCGGTGGAGCTGCCGGAGGCGACGCTGCTGCTGCTGCTGTCGCTGGAGTCACCGCCAACAACCTTGATGCTCTTGTAGGTGCCAGACTTGTCGCCGTAGACGTACTCCTTGACACCACCGTTGGCAGGGCTGTCCTTGCCGGCGTAGTCGGTGATGACGAGGTTCTTGTAGTGGGCGACGAAGGGCTTCTTGGAGAAGTCGGGCTTGCCACCAGCCCACTCGGCGGTGCCGTCGGCAGTAGCGGCCCAGGTTCCCATCTTGACCTTCATGGGGGTCTGGGGGAAGGTGCTTCCACCCTTGGCGGCGTCGTAGGTCAGGGTGCGCACAGCATTGCCGTCGATGGACCAGACAACAGCCTTGGAAGTCCACTCAACAGCGTACTTGTGGAACGACTGAAGAGGGTCGCCGCCGACGGCGTGGTAGGCACCACGGTCGTAGGTGGTGGTGTCACCCTTGCTGAAGTAGTTGCTCTGCGCCTGGGCGTGGTCGCCGCCGACCCACTCCCAGTCGATCTCGTCGAGGTCGTCGGACTCGAGGACGACGCTGGTGACGATGCCCGGGCCGGGGGCGGCCTGGACCTCGACCTCGATCTTGCCGAAGAAGATGTACTTGCCCGTCTCGATGGTAGGGGCGTCATTCTTGGTGCTGATGCTGAAGAGGGCGCCGTTGTCGTCGTACTCGAGCGTGGTGCCGTCGGCCTCGCTGAAAGAGTCACACTTGCCCTTGAAGTCGCAAGAGACCGAGGAGCCGAAGGCAGGGTCGGGAGGGCAGTCTGGATGAACAATGTCAGTTTTGCTGCTCCGGCAATGAGCTGGGCAAAGACAGCGGCAACTTACCCTTCTTGGTGGGGTCGCAGTCCGTCTTGGTCTGAGCCGAAACGAGAGTGGAAGCGGCCAGGGCCACGGCGGCGGTGGAGAGAATCTTGGGGAACATCTTTGCAAGATTTGAAGTTGTTCTTTGATGGAAAGACGCAGCTGTGATGGCTTGTGAGCGGTTGCGCCAAAGGTACGTGGTGACGGTGGTGGCAGTGTTGCAGCTCACTTACAAGCAAGAGGCCAAGAGGGCCGAAAGAAGCGACAGTATTGGTCAGTAGCGAGAGACAAGAAGACGAGGAACAAGAAGGCAACAGATGTTGAACGAGGGCAACGAGAGTAGATAACAGAGGGAGCAGGATCACCTGGGGGCCTGAGC
Organism: Tolypocladium endophyticum; assembly: GCA_024339985.1. Lineage (NCBI taxonomy): Eukaryota > Fungi > Ascomycota > Sordariomycetes > Hypocreales > Ophiocordycipitaceae > Tolypocladium > Tolypocladium endophyticum. Next base: position 189,928 of record JALHBW010000152.1, read on the forward strand.
GACGAGACGGCGTTTTATTGCCTCCCTGGGCAAAGGGACCAGCGACAGGGGCTTCTTTGTGTTGCCTGTCCCAGCGACAGGGGCTTCTTTGTGTTGCCTGTCCCCATCGTCGGCCAAGCCACCGCACCAGGCACGGCGAGACAGGGGTCGCATTGTGACCCCTGCCAGGACCCCTGCGCCTGTTCACGGAGGTGGGCCAACGAGGGGCCAGCAGGTCGAGGCCCTGACCTCAGTCTGTGACGCTGAGACAATTGACACGCGCCCGGCGCCCAGCCACCCTTGGCCGCTTTCGGTTGCCCGTCGGGCCCCATTCGTCGCGGCCTCTGGGGCAATACGGCGCTACTCACTGCTGATGCCAGGGCCCAGCCGTCCGTTGCTGGGGGCTTGTTAGTCGTCGGCTGCAACGTCTCGGTGCTTGTGCCTGGATTTGCTCGCTGCTCGACCCCGTGCTCGCGAGCGTCGCGCCGCCGGTCGTGGGATCGGCTCGAGCGACGCATGTCGATCTCGTGTTTGCTGGGCCTTTTCTGGGCCTTGCCACACGATGTGCGCATGGCTGATAAGCTGCTCGGTGCGATCGATCGCGGTGTGGAGAGCGCTGTGGACTGCGGATTGCGAGGTGGACTGTGGACTGTGGACTGTGGACTGAGAACTGTGGGTTGTTGACTGGCGACGGGTGGGTGATACGACAGCTCCTGGGTTGTGCCTGCCCGGGCAGCCGGGCCCTGACCCGCGGCGTGGGCGGCGCTGCCACATGTTGTCCGTCCACCAAATGCACGCGCACCTGCTGCCCTATGCACGCCGCGCTGCCGCTGCATTGGACGCTTTTACCCGAATGCATGCTCCCGGACGAGATCAACAACAGATTGCCAGCTCAGGACGAGTTGTATCAGCAGCAAAAGCAGTGAAATGCGGATCCCGCGTCATCGGTGGAGTGCAAAAGGGGCGCGGCGCGAGACGGTACGAGCAGGATGCCGCTCGCTTACTTGTAGCGGACAGGTACGAGGGACTTTTAGCGCTGCGACGCACATCTTGGCAGCCTGCGCAGTGATTGACGGTGCTATGATGCATTGTTCCAGCAACCTTCCCCGTGGCGCGGCTGCGCCCCTAGCGTCGAGTCCCTTCTGGAAGCATCGCACGAGAGGCGCCGTGTCACCGCCCGCCACCATTCCTCGACAGCCGGGCGAGAGGCGCTGGAACTTGCATGCAGCGACGTTTCGCCTGCTGACCGCAACCCGCGGGCCCTGCCATCCAGCCGTTGTCAGACGCAGACGCCTGTGCGTCCTGGCCCGACGGCGCTGACTCTCGTACCGGCCGCCCAGCCTGAGGCGGGGAGCGACACTGAAACAGGAGATGAGCCGGCCGGTGAGTGGACGGACCCAGCTTACTGCAGATCGATTGAGGATTGTTTTCTCTCACTCTGTCCCGCTCTCTCCAAACCCGTTGGACCTGTCGCGGTGCCTGCAGCAGCTGGCCGAGCAGCTGCCACGGCCAGGCCTAGAGGTGCTGTATTACGTTGGCTCAGTATTTCGGCATTCGTGAGCCGCCGCCAGTGAGGCTGAGAGCCTCGTCGGTGCCGAGATGCGCGGCAAAGCGTCACTTGTCCGGCGCGACAGCTGCTCGCTATGATAGTGACGCCTCGTATTCATCCTGGGTGCCGCCAAGGAGCCGTTGCCGTGGGGCGGCGCGACACCTACTCGTACTCGTACAGTAATACCCGCCGTTCGCGCGACGAAATTTCTCTCATCTCGCCCTCGTGGGCCACCGGCCCGGCCGCCGCCGTCCATCACGCCGGCGATACGGCAGACATCATGTGGCCCTGGGCGAGGCCGGTCGACTGTTGGCTCCCGCCCACGGGACCTGGATGGAGGCTCTGCTGGGCTGGCTAGCGACCCTCCTTCACGATGGCGCCGTGCCCTCCGCACCGCCACCACGCTTGCTCGGCGCTAGCTCGCTTGTGCTTCTAAATTTACACTCCCGTCGCTATTCCCAGAGCTGCAAAATCCAGTCGCGCACGCGGGCATGCCGCCGGTCGCCTGGTTGGCTGGCCTGCAAGTCTGCAATCCTGTGTGTGCATCCTCGTGGGAGACGTTACCTCTCGCCAAATCGTCCCAAGCGCCGATCAAGCCTTGGTGAGTCCTTCGGGAGCGTTTGCCCACCTGTCCACTTTCCTGAAGAGGCAATTGTTGTGCGCGCCTTGAGGCTGGACGATGCGACTCCGCGTGCCTCCGCCGAGTCAGGGCAGCGCCGACGAAAGTGTGGTCCTCAGGGTCACCGATTAGGCAGGCCTGTGCCGGTGTGAAACGTCCCAAGCGGGCGCCGGCTTGCCTGCATGACGGGACGACTGGCCGTCAATGGCTGTCAATTCATGCACCAATTACAGGACGCTTCTACCCGTAACTGACGAGCGTCTCAGAGATGCTTTCTAGGTCCTCCTGAAATGGCCGCAACGCCTAAACACACCAGTGTCCCAACCAATGTTCGTCCGATAGCAGCTTGGACTGTGGATGCCAGCATACTCGTACGACTTTGCCTTTCGCCGCAGGCAAATTCCAGTGGATGGTCTCAAACGCAACGTAAGGTAAATGCTCCGACGAATCTCTCCGACACCCGGGTGCAGAAGACCAAAGGCGACCTATTGCCAGGCAGCTTGGCCGGCTGCTGGAATGCGACCTACTGCTGGCGTCATTGTCTCAGCTAGCCATGTGCGCTCCCGGCACCCCTACGTCGATCTTCGGAGACTCGTATCGTCCTGCCAACGTCAAAGATCCCCGACCCCCCTGGGCCGCAAATACGACATGCGTATCCTGCTGCTTGAGTACGAGCAGATCGTCGACTGCGATATTTCAGGTAAGCGAGTCTGCGGGAAACCCGTGAGATTTTCAAATTCCAATCAATTCATACGTAATTTACTGTACATACGATGATCAGGCAATTGGGTACTTACTTGACTGTACATAAATGTCAGTTTCCCCGACGACTTACATACATACACGGCCATCCATTATTATGCTTTTCCCGGCGTCCATGACCATCCAATCCTGTCGAGAGGGCATGGCAGTAGCGTGCGGCCAAGGCCAGGTACCCGCACGTACAATTCCGGCACAATGGGTGGTTGGGATATGTGGCGCTCCCACCAACAATAGCCAAGAGCCAGGTTCGAATTGCGAGCGTGTTTATGAATAGAACAAAGCGAGGTCGTGACAGGGGCCGTTTGCATGGCTCTAGCCCATCCACTAGATGCTCGACACTATACCCAGTCTTTTCCCCTTTCTACAGTGGAAGGCGTACTGTACTCTACTGACCATCTTCTTAAGTGTTAACTATTTTAGCAAGGGCAGTTTCTGGCCAGGTGGTGCTGTGAGCGTGTGCTTCAATATATCTTCTAAAACGGTTTATTAACGGTCAAAGACGGTCCTGGCTTATGCCCACCAGCTGATCCTAGGGCAGCAAAGCAACATCTAACCCGGGCCTTTTGATAATACTATGTTGTATCTTCCCCCCCGCGTATGGCAGAGGAGCGGCGGTAGGGGAACCCTCGGAAAGAATTAGAGGCTGTCGTGCAGCTTGCCTTTAGGGAGACAAACCTCCGCAACCGGTCACCGTGATTGGAAGCGAACCTTCCAGATGCCTGTACTTTATCATTTCCAAGTGCCAGCAGTCGAAATGGTTATTACTACGGGGCTTGGTAGCGAGCTAGCTCAATACTCACTCTTCGCCTATTGGCCTTACTCCTGCTGTGATTTGAAACCTTCCTGACATCGTCTGCCATACTGCTTGTCTTTAGCCTCGCGCAACATCTCGACGGCTACTGCTTGCCCGTTTTCCGCGGCCCTTGAGAGCGCAGTCCGGCCTGAGTAGTCTTTAGCCTCGATATCTACCTTGCTATTGTCGAGTAGCATCTTGACCACTGCCGCATGCCCGTTTACCACAGCCCATAAGAACGGGGTCTGGAATAACTTGTCTCTAGCATTGACGTTTACCTTGTCAGTATCGAGGAGTATCTTGACTATCGTCGGATGCCCATTTATCGCGGCTAATAAGAGCGGAGTCTGGTCTAAATCGTCTGTAGCATCGACGTCTACCTTGCCAGTATCGAGGATATCTTGGCTATCGTCGTATGCCCCTTTTCCGCGGCCCTTGAGAGCGGAGTCCGGCCTGAATCGTCTTTAGCATCAGTATCTACCTTGCCAGTCTCGAGGAGTATCTTGACTATGTTCGTATGCCCCTTTTCTACGGCCCATAAGAGCGGTGTCCTCTGACTAGCGTCCGGTGCATCGATATCAATATCAATACCAACCTCCTTAATTTTCCTAAGAATTGCTTTAAAAAGCCCGAGAAGCTGATATCGAGAAACTAGATGCATCATTGTAGTCCTTTCTGGTGGACAGTCGTACGACCATGGGTCGAGGAGTGTCCGGCAAACCCGGGTCCAGAGTTGAACGAGGCATTCTGATGGCCACAAAATATATTCCAGAATATCATCTTGAGGAATATCCTTCTCCCCACTATTCTGGACATGTGTTACCCATGACTCAGCGGCATAGGCAAGTAGATCAAACTTCTTCAGGGTGGAGTGGTTGCCTGCAAAATTTTGGGAGATTTCCTCCATGGCCAAGTATCGGACACAGGATCTTGCTAGCCCGAAATGTGCCACGCCAGCCATATCGGCGGCCGTGATTGCACTGTTGCTGCCTCCTCCCATGTTAGAAGCCAGAGCCGTCAGGCCTTTGTTGATGAAATAGTCTTTAACGGTCTGGTGGATGAATTGAATGATATGCCCTTCGGAGGTAGCTACGACCCCTGCAAGCCCTCGACTAAGCGCTTTGAGTCTCCTCTTCATCCGTTCGTTATCAGTAATGTACTCGGGCTTGTCTTGATATTGTTTTAACGTCCTGAGAGAGGAACGGAAATCGAGAACCATCGCCCATCGCATCTCGTCTAGTGATAGTGGCCTCGTAGCGAAGCATATCCATTGGACAAGTTTCAGAGAGGCTTCTTTGTCGTCCGCGTCTTCAACAAGCCTTGCATATAGCTTATCAAGTTCTGGTGGACAGGATTCGATGCTAATTTTGATAGCTGTCAAACTGTGTCCGTCCAAGTCGAGCCCTAAAGCATTCTGCACCACGAGACGGGCCCACATGAAGATTCCGTTGGCACGCTCTGTGATCATGGTTGGGATGGCAGACTCCGCCAAGTCGGAAGACTGAGACAAATGGGCTCGCACATAAGTCGCAATATCATGGGCGTTCTCTTTTTCAAGGCATATGTCGAACCCGCAACCAACGCTCAAGATTGGATAGTGACGACAGGTGAAGCAGATGTGGAATCGACCGCCAGCGCCAGGAGATGAGACCTTTTTCAGCAACGCCTCGAACTCCTGGATAAGTTTGACCGCGTTCTCCTTCCCCATTTCGTCCAGTGCATCTACGAAGAGCCACAGTGAGCGATGTTTCAAGATCTTCGAGAGAGACCCCTTGAGGAAACCTAGGAGCTCTTTTTCGCGCCATCGTTTTGCACCTTCTCCACCAATTCTGAAGGCGGCAACCATATCCTGCATGGCAGCTGGAATCTGGCTTAGGATTTGATGCAGGACCGCTCGGAAGAATCCAAGCTGAGTTTTTTGCAGCTCTGTACCACGACCGTGGAAGAAGAAGGATACAACAGCGGCTCCATTCCTGACGGCGGGGTTCTTATAAAGTTCAAGGGTGTGTCGCAACAAGGTCGACTTTCCAGAGCCGGGGTCCCCTTTGATCCAAAGCAGCCCGCTATCTGCAGATGACCATGCTTTGTAGACGGCATGATCACGCAGCCAGCTGCACGTGCCGTGAGCGGCGGTGTCGATGTCGTTGGGTCGGTCGTCCATCTCCGGAAACGCCAGCGACTTAAGGCATTTCTCTGTCAAAGCATCAATTGGGACCGGCTGCAGAGCTGCGTACGTAGTCTGTCAATAACTGCGAAAGAATTTTGAGCCGAGTATGAATGCGGTTCTCATTTTGAGCTTGCTCGAAAGCTTGCTCGGAGTCCTCTACTACGTACATTTGGCTCTTACGGCGCTCCAAGCGACGATTCGCAGTCGTCCCCGAACCTTGTTGTATTCGTGGTCGTGTCGACCGAACTTGACAATCTCGGAATGGGAGAGCGCGATCCCACAGGCTTCGTGCGGGCCGCATTCTGACGCGCGGCAATGGGTAGCGGAGCTTTTCGTTACTAGGATTGCCATCTTACCGTTCATCTCCCACATTTCATTTGCGCCCTATGATGCCTTCAGCCCTGTACTTCGCGATGAACCATAAATAAAGCAGAGGTGACATACCTGCCGTGGGGTATTTGACTTTTCAGTCTCGTAGAAGCTGAAGGTCTCAATGTCGCTAAACACTTCCAACACCTTGTTGAAGTCTCGTCGCAGGCTCGCAAGGACTGAGGAGTTTTTGTCACTGAGAGATTCGATTAAGGAGCGGTTTAGCATGTCCCCAGCCATCCTGTTCAAACCGTCGATGTTCATGCCGTCGTGTGGGACACCAAAGAAGATGAGTGCCTGTGTTGCTCTAGCGAGCCTTGTGAGTACTTCATAGGGTTCTTCTGACGGCGATGGCGGTATTATGTAAGAGCCTATCAAGCTGTCAGGCATCCATCCCTTCACACACTATTGATTAGGGAGATTTACCTGTTTGATTATGAGCCCTCCCAAACTGTGGCCGATAAGGATGACCGGTTTCAGTGTTGGAGCATCGGTCAATGGAAGAAGGCTTTCACGAAATGAGATGGACAAGTCCTCCAAGTTTTGCATGCTATTGCTCTCTGCAACACGCGAGTCATGGCCATAGATCATGATTCGAGCCATGGGCCGCTCCGAGGCTTGATCGGTAAGATCGTTCGGGAGAGAGTCGCGCAGCCACATGTGCGCCCCCTTGCGATCTTTGAAGGATCCATAAGCGTGAGCGCCAAGGCCAGACACGACAATTACGCTAGAGGGGGTCAACACGATGCCTCGTTTCCAAACTAGTCAACGTACTCTAGCTTATGGTCGCACCGAGGCGGAGCGTAAAGAGTTGTAATGCCGAGGAAGTCGTAGTCTATAGTCAGGTACTGGCCGGGACCAGCTTGATCCGGTGACAATTCGAGCGAAAGCTGTTGCGGGTATCTGCCTGACAAGTCGCTGTGCCCGTGCGAGATGTGCCGTCAATCTCAGTGGCAAGGGACTTCACGATGATGGAAGCCGCCCCGACATGTTCCGCCAAACAAGACTGCAAACGATTCACATCCCAGTCGATGGGCACACCGCGGATACGACATGTCAAATACTTCGTGACCGGTCTGGTGGAAGCCGCCGGCGCCGGGGTGATATCGAGCGATGCCATTGTTTTGAGCAGGGGTAAGCCCCGCGCGGTGGGAGAGGATCAAGCTCAAGGGCCCTTGTTGACCGTAAATGCTCTGGAGACCGTATGTATCGCAGCCCTTTCCTCATGCCCGCGGACTGGGCTTGCTTCCCTTGGATGGCGTTCGGGTGGAGACGATGTCGAGATCGTGGAAGAGCAGTGCAATATCGCCATCGTGAGGCGAGCGGGCCGTGCCGCAGCAAGGGCACGTGTATGAGGGGGATTTCTCGAGTTGGCTTTAGATGCCACCACACGGCGTCAGCCCGTCACCTTCGGCCGCAACCAATCCGCTCAACGCGTTCAAAGCGAACGTGCAGTCGGCGGGGAACCTTGCCTGATGGCCACCGGTCTCGTAAGTGCCATCCGCGCAACCAATCGTTCCTGCTCGCTACACCCTGTGGTCAAGCCGTGCCGGTGTGGCCCTTTGCTTTGAAGGCATTGCGTCCAATACGGCTGGGGTCCATGTCGTAATGCAGCAAAGGCAATTGACGTGTCGCTGCGAATCGGGCACCTGCCGCCCAGTGGCTGATTCGATGCACTTGACGCCCAAGTATCACACCCGCTGTACCAGTCGTTCCTGCCGCCTGCCCTGCTAATGTGACAGCGACAAGCTAACTTACTCATAGAGCATCGCATTCACTCTGCGGCAAACATCAACGCGTGGCGATCCAGGGATCGGCAACCAGCGATGGCTAACGACTCTCGAAATATAGGCGAGAAAGGAAGGTAGCAGAGTCGAGTATTCTCCCCTCCGCTCTCCGCCGCAGACCCCTCGGTTAACTTTGAGTCTAGAGCACGGCCAATCAACCTTTCGGATACGCTTACGTTAAAATTGTCCTTAAAGTATGCCTATATTTTGCGTTATTCTATGTCCGATCGAATGTCTTAAAATCTCAGCTCACATGGCCGAGGTGATCCTGCTTAGTCGCCGACAGGCTTTGACATCGTAGTAGGCCCTATTCTACGCAAATTCCTTGGACGGTTCGCCTAGTACAGCATAATACACAAGAGAAGTCTTATGATATGAGTGAATCTGACATGCCGGCCATAATTCCGCGCAGCCCCTTCCAGCTTATCTCGTGACCCTTTGGTCGTGCTCGGAACATGTAGACTCAGATAGCTGTAAGAGTTCCAGTTAAATAATCCTAGATTAAGTAATGCAAGCTATGCAACATATTCATCGTAGCTATCACAACTCTCGGAGCCTCTGGAACGCTAATCCCGGTCAGCGTCCCTTTTCCCCTGGATAAGAATGTCTTCACATTGCGTCTCCAGGTCATCGGGGTTATCATGATAGGCTTGTCCATCAAGTTCTCGGCTACCTGCCGTTGAAGTGCTCCGTCTCCCGTTGGAGAATCTTCCAGCAGCTCGCCTTGGCCTCGAAAGTTTTCTCCAGCGCCTCCTGCCTGTCTCTCTTCAGCTCAGGCCTGTTGAGTGGCGATTTTACCTCCGATATGATTCTTTCCGACGGACTTATTACCGTGTGGTCGGAATAGAGATCGACAACGGCTCCCACAAATTCGGCTGTCAGCTGTTTTGGAGCTGAGACACTGACCATCCCGCTCTGGTGTTGGTGGCAGGCGATTTTGTTGAAAATCGTCAATCAAATTTGATGTGTACAGTAGAGTGGGTTTCCCATCCCTCTCGCAATACACACATGCGGGCACAAATCAGTCCCCATCATCCTTGCATTTGAAATATTACTTTCCGCGAATTGGGCTAGGGCTGTCCTGTTATGAGCACAGTTGCATTGTTATTTGTGAATAGGAAGTCTGAAGGGCCTGGGGTCATAGTGCCCACAAGTTGAACCGTCCTGTCTCGGGCCCGTGTGCTGAGGCTGATTCGTTCTGGCCTGCAATCCACAGTAGAGACAACGTCGTTGTCAAGGCAAGACATGGCATTTCATGTGCTTGCAAGACCTGCAACCGGCTGGCATTGTGTCGGCCTCACCGGCTGCGGGCGTGAGGGCAAGGACTGGCGGAGGGCCTACCTGTGCAACGTCTCCGCACATCTCAGCTTAGGTAGGCTGGCGATCGTCTCCCATCCTGGTCGGTCTTCAGCTTGAGTTCGCTTACAGTTACTTGCACGATCTATCGCGAACAGAAGAGTGCCCGCACAGAGTGCGCAAACTCACCCTGAGCTTCCGGAGGGTTCTGGAGCATTGTCACAGCCTGGAGTCATATCTATTAATACTCCACCCTCCACCCATCGTATTATTATTGCGCACCTCTTTTGTTATCGGCCAACATAACTAGTATATACGCATCACCAGGACTCACGCGCGTTATTCAACACAATGCATTTCTTTCAACTTCTCTCTGCCGCCGCCTTGGCTAGCTGTGTTCCTGTTGGAGCAGCAGGCATAAGCCCGAATAGGATCTATGTGAGTATAGAAGCTGTTCTTGAACCCTCATGTCGCTTTGACCTATATCCTTACTAACAGCTTTTGGCTTCGGGCAGGCCTCCCTCTACAAGCATGTAAACTACCAAGGCCAGCGCGTGGATATCACTAGACTCGTCTCCTGCGTTCGAGTCCCAGATTCATTGATCGGAGAGACTTCTTCTTTCAGGATTATGGACTCGGAAATCTCGTGCAGTTTTTACAGGTCAGTCTCTGAAGGCGTCCCTCCCGTCTCGTGGAAAACCCTAATGTCGTTCTTTAGTGATACAAGTTGTCTAAATTCGATCTACGATGACTTGGAAGAGGATGAACCTGACCTGGACACTATTGGCGCGCACGATAATCTCGGAAGTGTGAAGTGCCGTGAAAAGTAGAATAGTGTGGGTGGACGCTGATGACGGAGAAGAGATAGGTGGTCTTGGCTTGGGTTTTTTCCTCCTACAGGAGGTTTTCCCCTTAGCTGTGACGCGAATGCGAAGGCCGTGGGAGTAGACGGAAAATAAACACAGCTTAGGCTATGCTTAGCTTACTTGCGTGACTCTACTATATCAATCCAAGCCATTAGCAGCTGTGGTGGCCTGTCTTTTAGATCCCCCTCCCAGTATCTACGGCTCCTGCCCTTAGGCTATTGTAGAGGGAGAATGGGGACATCGTGGTCCCTTTGATCAGATAGTTTATGAGGCGTCTTGCGTTTTCACGAGCTTTTCACCGGTGTCTGGTTATTAGCTAGGTTCTTGAACTTGAACTTTCACTACCTCCATAAGACCGAATTGGGTTACGCGATCAAATAAAAGAAACACGACATAGCGAGTTGCAGTCAATAGACTAATCAGAATCGATTCATACTCTATGTGAGACAAATTGGAATGAAATGAACGAAACTTGTCGGCTGAGCAAGGTTGAGGACGTTGACACTTATTCGTGGGTGTCCGGCCGGGCGGTGAATGTGGGATGCTGGGCACGGTGCGCAAACCCCGCAGACCGCCGCCCGGGCGACGGCTCCTCGAGGTGAAGAACTGCGGGGAATGGTCTATCAATAGGGTATGTAATCAGACGTACATACATTGTGGCATGTTTTCATCCGAAGAGGCTGGCCAAATGGCGGTTGCTGGAACCGCCACTAAGGCACGTCATTCTGGGGCGGCACTCCAGGGGGCCCCCATGATGCGGTTGGCGCCCCCAGAAGCCCCTCCGGACTAAAGTAGCGGGAACCCTGCGTCGGAGGAGCTCCTGGTGGCTGTTGCGCCTCCACTCTGGCTCGTACTCGATGCGAGCGAAGGATGTTGCGGGTTGTCACTCCTTGCTCGAGGAGCGTTGGGAATCCGTGGCAACCAACGTTGCGTTGGACTGAGCGGTAAAGCGTTGGTCTTGGCCAACTTTGGTAGCGGTGGATGCAACAGCATCAGTGCGGCCACCATGGTTGGCTCATGACGGGCGCCGCTCCATGGACGGTGCGATTTGCCTGGGACCCGAGGTGGCCTGTTCGAGTCCCTCAGCCTCCGACTCTCTCCCGCCGACCAACGGGCAAACCTTCGCTCTGGCTTCTCTCCTCCATCGCACCCTGCCCTTATTAGCGTTAACCCGCCGCTTCACTTTACACTGACGACACCCGCCGCCCTGTGATCTTCCGTTCTCATTGCCTCTTCGCGTGGTGGCCTGGTCCAGCAAGCTCTACCAGCCCGCGCATCCGGACACCAACCAGAGGCCTTCCGCCCGCAACAGGACCTCGAGATCGAGCCGCCGTGCCTCCTCAGTTGGCCCCCCCTTCCGTGCTCCAATGGCACCCCACAACGACGTCGAGAGCTTCCACGAGGTGCTCCGGTCCAGCCGCCGGGTGCTCGCCCTCTGTGGGGCCGGTCTGTCGGCCTCGTCCGGGCTGCCGACATTCCGCGGCGCCGGCGGCTACTGGAGGAACCACGATGCGACCCAGTTGGCCACGCCGCAAGCCTTCAAGGCGGACCCGGGCATGGTGTGGCTGTTTTACGGCTACAGGCGCCATGCGGCCCTGCGGGCGAGGCCCAATCCTGCGCACCAGGCGCTGGCGGCGCTGGCCAGGGAGAACAAGGACTTTCTGTGTCTGACGCAGAACGTTGACAGTAAGTGGCGCAGCGACGTGTCTCCTGTCCCCCCTTGTGATTGGAACGCTCTTATGAGGGTGCTTGTTACTGATGTCTCGTCTTGATAGATCTCTCACAACGTGCAGGGCATCCGCCGGAGCAGCTGCGTTGCCTGCACGGTTCCCTCTTCAACATCAAGTGCAGCGCCAACGGCTGCGACTGGATGCAACGCGACAATTTCGACGATCCCTTCTGCCCGCCACTGGCCCCGGCCTCCGAGGACCCACCGCCTGGTGAGACCCTCCCGCTCCTGGACCCGTACCATCGCATCAAGCACATCCCTGAGGACGAGCTGCCGGCGTGTCCCAAGTGTGGGACGGGTTTGCAGCGGCCGGCCGTGGTGTGGTTTGGGGAAAGTCTTGACGGCGACATGCTTGGGGGCATCCAAGGCTGGATGAACAAGGGCGATGTAGTAAGTCTGAGTCGGCACCCTGACCAATTCACGGTTTGCTTACTCGATGCCACAGGACCTCATGCTGGTCGTGGGCACGTCGGCCAAGGTATGGCCCGCCGCCGGCTACATCAACGCCGCCAGGCTGCAAGGGGCGCGCATCGCGACCATCAATCCGGAGGCTGAGGACGAGGCGGAGCTGCACAAGATTAAGCCCGGCGACTTTGCGTTTGGCCAGGACGCAGCCGAATGCCTGCCGGTGTTACTGGCGCCTGTGATTGGGACGCTGCAGCAGGATGGGCAATTTAAGAAGGATGATGTCTGAGGCGTCGAGCGCGCAGTCAGATGAGTAGTACGTTGAAGGGTTGATAATATCTTGGTTGCTTACGCGAGGGAGCGGCGAGGAAGACACGGCGGGATACGGCGAGCGACATGGGATTCGGATCATATACGGCCATCTCAATTGACAAAGCGAGGTTTATTAGGCTCCTAGTATCAGCGTGACCTCTCTTTATAGAACTACTGCTCGGTTCTATATATAAGCTGCCCGACTCTACCTTTGCAAGGCGTGATTTACAAGATTATGAGGAAAGGATGAGAGAATCAAATTTTATATTCGGTAGCGACTGAATCAAGCAATCCCACAACTTGGACCCAACTACACCTTGAGCTTGACCTGCTCTTGCTTACCCCTACCAAGTCTCAACCTCATTGGTAACTGGGCGGCCGGCCCAGGTACTGTCGGTCGTGCCGGCCTCATCGTAATCAAACTTGTAAACACTGATGTTGGGGTTGCCATACTTGTTTTGCTGGCCCTTCCCCGATGCAAAAACCCTGAGACTCAAGATGGTGGGATACTTATGGACCGCGGCCGAGATGGACGAGCCTTCGGCAATCTGCTGCAGCTGCGAGCCCGGCTTGCCGAGAGAACCCTGTTCCCACTTCCCTGGGTTGTTGCTGCTGTGGCAGACCTCACTGAGATTGCCTTCGGGGTTGACGTAGTAGACACGGATCTGCGAAGTTGGCGTTAGTGCCATCGTATAACTTGGCGTTAGATTATCAGCTTACCTGCTTGGTTCCGGTGAAGTCCTCCCAAGCGATGGCCGCGACCTGTCGGGTTTTCGGGTTGACTTGGACATCTCGCTTCTTTTCGTTTTCAATCACCTCGGAGGTGAAGTCTCCGGTGGCCTTCACGTTGGGGGAGAGAAGGTAGCAGAGCTTGTTGTCGGCATTGACGTAGAACAAGTAGCTCCTGTCACCAGAGTCGACGGCAACGATATCCTCAGGAAGCTTGAAAGCTGGTGTTAGCAACGAATTCGGCAAGCTTTGGGAGATTCACTTTACAGTGTGAGACATGTTGACTGTTTGTAAAGGCTGGTTTGGAGGAAGACTGCTGGTTGGAGTAGCGCAATGAGAAGGCTGCGAGTTGGTAATCTCGAGGATGAGAGAAGTGTCAGTGATGGTTGTTGTGAGACGTTTCGATTCTGAGTCGAGGGAAACGTCGAGCTTTATACGCGTTCCGTCAGGCAGAGTCGTTTCGAAGTTCATAGGAGCCTTCCTCTTCATGACTGCGTGTCTACAGGGTATCAAGGATCACTCGTACGTGCAAAGCCGATGGCCTTCTTGGCGCTCTACCGGAGATGCAGCGATTATCGGAACAAGCACGCCGTTTAAAGAAAGGCCACAGCCAATTGACGGGTAAAGCAAACATGTCTCAGGACAAATATGCGCCATCACCTCTGGCGTAGATGGTCTCGGCCCTGCCACGTTGAATCTTGGCTGATAAATCGTATGAGGCTTCCAGACTTCTCATCCACATCTCCAGGGCTGCATCTTCATGCAGCGACCAACTAGGCCTGGGAGAGGTCAGTTGAACAATATTGTACGGAGCAGACCTTCCGTCAAATCCTTGGACCTGCGTCAAAACGGTGCCTCCGCGTGCTGTCCAGCCAGCCATGTATCATAACCGCCAGCCACGATGAATATCAACCAGCTATAGGGAATATCCCCTAACCATATCGAACGCATACTTGCCTGAAATAGAAAGAACCATCTGCTAATCCCATTCTGCCGGTTTACTAGTCTCTTCAGCCGCGTCAGCTCGCGCGGGAAGGACCCGCGCATCCGCGCTAAAATGGCCGATCCCGGCCGGCAAGACCCTTGTCATACGTATGGACCCTTGTTGTTCGCTGGATATCACATTGTTCGTCACATATTCGGATTCTCTTCGTTTTGCATCAAAACGCCTCTGTCTCTGTAGGCCCTCTGCCTTTAACTGGATCCGGCAAATATCATCTGGTCATTCCATCCGACAAATAGCGCCTTCTGCAATGTTCCATGGGCCCAGGCTCTTCTCAGCTGAGCATCAAAGGCAGACTACTGGTGTTTATTCGGAGGTAGCGAGACATTACAATGGGAGCCAGGGCTTTTTCGGCTAGGAGCTAGTAGTAGCACAAGAGGCCGCCTACCGTTCTGACCCATTGTTCGACGATCCCAGCTTGCTTTTGCTCTCATATTTCCTCATATACTGCCCGCTCCCATCAGATTCTTTCCAAGGCCAAGTGAAACGAACACAGCCCTCATCGCAGTCCGCCAATTCGAAACATTACAAGCACTGGCAATCCGTCAGTCAGCTGCGTCTTGTCTTCCTCTTGCTGGCCCCAATCTCCTCCAATTGGTTTCTGGATACCTCTTCTCAAGATGCTGGCTACTCGTCTCTTGCGAGCAGCTCTTACCACGCCGCTATGGCTCGTAAACCTGGTCGCTGCAGCTGGTAAGCTTCATTGTTTTCCACGTCAATTCCAAAGTGTGGTAATACTTGAAATCATGGTTTACTAATCCTACACCGAACAGATCCAGCAGTCGTGCAGCAACCTCTGATGTCTTCGCCCGCGTTGAACCCTGTGGTAGGGAAAACAATGGGCTTTTGCGACGATTCCATCTCTGTATGCGGAAAGACGGCCAACGTTAAAATAATTCACGAGCACAAGTCCACCATCTACAGCACCTCCTTCAAGGTGTTTGAAGAAACGACGGTACGTTCTTTGCGACGGCAGCACAACTACTTCACAAACGCAGAGACTCACGCAGAAACCAGACACTTGAACCAGAATACATAACCGTCACTAAAGTTGAGCTAAAAACAGTCACCACGAAAACCGAGGGTAGGTACACACCGATCTGGACGAGCGCAGACGAACAATACTAATAGACATCCAGGTCAATGTCGCCAAACCACGACCATTTACGACGAAGCCCCCCTCATCGTCATGGTCGACGTCAATGTCACCAACACCCGCGAATTTGTCCCCATATTGACCAGCACCTTCACATCGACCAGCATCACCGAAGCCAAGGCAATCGAACAATGCATTGTAAAGACCAAGTCTTTCCCCGTACCAGGTCCTTCCCAACCTATTAGTATCGTGCCCTCCGGACAGCCCTCTGGACAGCCTACCGCACGACCATCTGGACAGTCTACCGCACAACCTTCTGGACAGCCTTCCGGACAGCCTTCTGCACAGGGAGTGCCGGTGGGGAGTTCGTCCACCGGGGGGAATAACCCGTCGCCAGGGTCGAATTCTGGCAGGAGTTCCGCATCTCAGTCTACATCAACAGCTAGCAGCTCATCTACGACATCAAGTTCTTCCAGGAGGTAGTCCAGCCAAGTCATAGCATTACATGTGTTCTATATACATAATGAGAAGGTACGATAGGTCAGGGAAGAAGCTGAAAGGAGTTTTGATTAAAATATTTACACTTTGTCCCTGAACCCTAGAGTAAATCTATGTGCGTCGTAGCGCTGTGAAATAACAGAATGCAGATTAAGATGAGGAAAAGCTATTGAGCTTACTGAATTAAGGAAGGTCCGCCGCATTTGGCAATCTCGATAGTAGTGGCATTGGTAAAGCCGATGATGAAAATGCCGAGCAAGACGCAGCCCGTCAAGTTTTCACCAACGGGTCCAACGCGTCTCAAGCAATGTCCAGTCTTGTGGGGATTGGCCGAGAACGTGGCGTTTGTGGGCTTGATAGCCGGTGGCGGTCGCGGCCCGTTGCGCTTCTTGATTTGACGCTTTGACCGCGAGGTGGCGCCACACGCAATCGGCAGGAAGCTTAGGGGGTTGTTCAAGATCTGTCGAGATGGAAGTTCGTATTACTGAGCAGGAAAGCCATACAGCTACCCCTGAATTGCGTTTGAGACGGCTTGCAGATTATTTCAAGCTTATTCATCCACGATAATGATGGGTTCGGCTCTGTTCTTGCCAGTCGCTATCGTATTCATGTAAGTATGTGCTGGATGCTGCGAGGCTGAAAGCATAACCTGCGCCACCCAAGAAAAGCGCTTTCACATACTGCGTCTTTGAAAATAATTTTAAGGGAGGAATACGTCGGAGTGATGATGAGCTGACATCTTAGCTAGGCTTCTTGGCCTTCATAAAGCCAAGGATTGGCCCTTACCCCCGAATACTTTTCATGGCATTACCCATCACGGCACCGACAGCCATCATTATCTCACGGCAGTTTTACAGTGCAGAAGGCTACTTAAATTCCAAATTTTATCACGATGAAGTTTCTAGCCTTCATAGTTTCCTCCTTAGGCACCCTCACTGCTGCCATGCCTGCCGACGCGACTGTCGAGTGCAATTATGGCGACATTGAGTGTAAGACCCATCCGCAGACTCGTACGCCAGGCTATGCCTGGTGTAACCCCTATGGGGTATGGACGGTGAGTCCCACTTCACGGAATTTCTGGCCGTAGCCGGAATCACCTACGTTTCTGACAAGTGTGTTAGTATTATGACTGCCCTCCCGCGACCATGTGCCGAATGTGGCAAGCGAGGCGGTTACCGTATTGCGTTCCCCCCCAGTTTCCGGACTGCGCTCCCCGAGACTATTCAGACTCGCAGCTTTAGTTCAGTGGACGGCTCTGGATCAGATCAGGATGAACCATTGTCTCCAATATTTTGACTGCAAGTCAATATTTCATAGGAGAGTACTTGAGGTAGCGAGGGCCTGCGCCACTAAGAAAGATGCTTTCCTAAGCTACGTCTTTCAAAAAAAAAAATTTATCCGTGGCAATATGAAGATAGCACCTGGTAACATGAATTATAACTAATGAGCTGACGTCTTGGCCGGGCTTCCAACCTAACTTAGGCTTCATAAAGCCAAGCCCAGCCCTTGCCCTTGCCCCCGGAGACTTTGACATAACATCAATCGCTACGAAATTGACCACTATCCTCTCGCAGTAGTTGACGGTACAAAGGTCCACTTAAACTCCAGCGAGCATTTGTGCCGTCGTGCAGCCCCTTCGTTTGAGTCGCATGGATGAGCACGTGTGGGCCGCCCCAGCCATTACTGCTGTTCACTTGGCCAATCCAATGACGGCTGAGCCATGCGGCTTTTCAGCTGTCCGGGAGATTGTCCACGGCGACCAATGCCTGCGAGTAGTTATATTTTGGGAATTGTCAGCAACGCGCTGCGGCCACACCCCTGGCCCCTTCACTGTGGACACAAATAGGGCAGCAGCTCCGTCGGCGGGAAATGATGGCCGGACCTATTCTTTAAAAGTCGCTCGCATTAGCGACACTTATTTTGCTGGTGTCAGCAACACTTCTCTGCTCCTAACGAGCGCGCATCGGTCGTGATCTCGCCGACTTCCGCCGCCACTTCCCTAGTCGAAGGACCCGCAATCGGAACGGCCCGATCGCTCTGCTAATGGATCCGCTTAGGGTCATCGAGTCTGTCATTTCCATTCTCGGCGCTGTTCACGGCACGTACCAAACCATCGACAAGATCTCCGGGCTACCCAAAGCTTTCCAGAAAGTCGAGAGCGATCTCCCATTAGTTCGAAGGATCTTAGAGAATGCCCAAGTGCGCCTCGATAATGCCGCTACGACGAGAGAGCAACGCAAGGCAATCCTGGCGATCGCTGAGCCTTGTAATTACAACGCGGACAAGCTCAAGACCATCTTCGATAAGCTCGAGTCGAAATGCAAACACAGCCCAGGCGCCAAAACTTGGGCTATGGCGCGTATGTGGTACTGCGATGCATTGCGCGGCATCAAGGCACATCGAGTAGAAACTCTTATGAGTGAAATAATGAAGGGGGTGGAGAAGTTGGCATTGAACGAAGTCTTCCAGCTAGCGACGCATGAGGATCTCCAGGAAGTTAAAAAGGCTATCCTAGAGCTATCAAATGTTGAGCCATCCCTAGACGACTCCGAGATTGACGCCCAATGGGGAATAAAGGCCAGCCAGGACGTTGCCACCGGCGCCACCGCTCAGCAGAACAACGTTCAGGGCGATGGAAATACTTTCCACTCAGGATCAGGAAGTGTCTTCTCTGGCGCTGTCAACACCGTCAACATGGGTAAGCACTCCGAATCTGATGGACATCTGGCAGAATAGTAGCCATAGCTTCTTCCATAGTGCAATACAAAACACTGATACCATGATTGCCAGGTCCTCAAGAAGATAAGCGCGTCGACCTTCAATCGCTTGATGAAGCGGCTTTCAACGATTCCGGAAAGGAACACATGCCTGCTTGTCTCCACAACACGCGGCAAGATGTTCTGGCGGATATTCGCCTATGGATAGAGAAAGAGGAGAAGCGAGTATACTGGCTGAAGGGCATGGCCGGGACTGGCAAATCAACTATTGCCTTGACTATTGCCCGCGAGTACAGCCTCGAAGATCGCCTTGGAGCAAACTGCCGCCTTGGAGCAAGCTTTTTTTTCTCTAGGGGAAGTGGTGAGCTTGCGACTTGCCGAAGGTTCGCAGCGACCGTCGCCGCCCAGATGGCAGATGTGTTGCCAGAACTGCGGCGACATATCAACGAAGCAGTCGCATCGAAGCGCCTCATCAACAGTCTTGGGTTGTACGATCAATGGAACCATCTCGTTCTGGAACCGTTAACTCGTCTAAAGTCAAGCTCGCTTCAACACTCTCTATTGGTTGTAGTTGACGCTTTAGATGAGTGCGAGAACGAAGATGACGTACGTTTACTAACCCACTGCCTCACAAAGGCGGCTACCATGGATGATCTCAATTTGCGAATCTTTGTTACCAGCAGACCTGAACAGGCAGTTACCAATGCATTCAACAGCACCACGTCCAATGCCCATCACGGCCTGGTTCTTAACAACATCGAGAGATCAACAGTGGATCATGATCTCAAATTATATTATAGGGACAGGCTGACAACGATTGAACCATATTTTGGCCATCAAAGCGGCATACCCAACGATGTCATTGACTGCCTAGTCGAACGATCTTGCGGATTGTTTCTACATGCGTCAACAGTGTGCCGATTTCTTTGCGAGGGGAAGGAGCATGCTCAAGAGCGTCTCTCTTGTCTCATAAGCACAGAAACGAAGCCTAACAAAGCAGAGATCGGGCTTGACCAGATATACAAAACCGTTTTGACAAGCTCGATGAATCCGCATCTCGACCATAATGAACTTGCAAAGGTGCAAGACTTGTTCCGCCAAATCGTTGGTTCTCTTGCGATTCTTTTTGATACAATGTCCGGCACGAACTTATCAATACTGCTTGCGCTGCGCAAGAGTAAAGTGGACTCAACACTTCATCGTCTTCATTCGGTTTTGGAAGTTTCTGACGACAAGCCAATACGTTTGCTCCATCCGTCTTTTCGCGATTTCCTCCTTGACAAGAGTAGATGTTCTCACGATGCATTCTTCGTTAAGGCAGACGACGCACATCGTCACCTGCTCAGCTGTTGTCTGAAAGTGATGTTCAGACACTTGCGGCCAGATATGTGCAGCCTGGAACGCCCTGGATGTCGCGTTAGCGACGTATGTAAAACTGACGTCGAGAGGTGCATCAGTCCACCGCTTCAATATGCCTGCCGATATTGGGTGCATCACCTGCTGCAGAGCAACACGGATCCGACAGAGCATGAGGGCGTCCAGGAGTTTTTCCAGCAGAAGTTTCTATTTTGGATCGAAACCCTCGCATTGATGGGTCGACTGTCCGATGGTATCGTCGCTATTGGATCGCTGGAGCAGAGATTATCGGTGCGTTCGGTCTGTATTCTTACTGCAAAGACAATTATCTGACAGACTCTATGAAGCGAGGTAAAATCTTGCGAATCCCTGGGTTACGCAAGCAATTTCTCGACAAGAATTCTCATCCCACGGGTTCAGGCTGGCAGGGTCGCAAGTCGTGGCTGTCGTCGGTGGTGCATGATGCCAAAAGATTCCTGTTGAGCCACGGTGCAGTAATTGGGACCGCTCCGCTGCAAGTATACAGCTCAGCAATACTGTTCAGTCCGACCGCTAGTTTCGTGAAATTGTTCTACTGGCACCTTCTACCCGAATGGATTTTGCGACCACCTTTTATCGCGAAGAGCTGGAATCCACACTTGCACACCCTAGTGCACTCTGATCCAGTGGCTGATGTGGCCTACTCAATTGATGGGAAAATACTCGCAGCTGTTCTTTCCAACGGCGTCATTAAACTTTGGGACGCACTGACAGGCGCGGAACTCCGGACTTTGCAAGGGGGTTCGAACGGCGTACAAGCCGTAACTCTTTCTCCAGACGGACGTACAGTCGCAACGGCATCATATGATGGCACTGCAAAGGTTTTGGATTGGTCTACCGGCACAGCGCATCGACCTGTGCAATGCCACCGAGCTCCGATCGTTGCCATAGCCTTCTCACCTGATGGACGGACAATAGCAACAGCATCCAAAGATAAGACCGCGCGGCTTTGGAACGTGGTATCTGGCCAATTGAAATTGCAATCTGTTCTAGAGGGCCACTCAGAATCAGTCAACGCCATCACTTTCTCGCCAAGGGGAAATGTGGTGGCGACGGCATCGGATGATAACACGGTCAGGATTTGGGATGTCACTGATGGAGCAGAGCAATCGGTCTTCCGAGATTTCTATAGCTCCGTGCTCAGTATAAATTTTATTCGCGACGGAGAATTCATTGCGGTCGCATCAGACAACGGGCTGGTATCGGTATGGAATGTTGCCACGAGCAGCAGGAGTTACTCTCTCTATGACACCCCATCCAGGCCGCTACGTCGTTTTCGGGAGGCAGGCAAGAAAGCTAGCGCTATAGCTGTTGCTCCCGGAACAGATTTAGTCGCAATTGCATCGGACAACAAAGTGCGGCTTGCATGGCGTTCCATTGGACACGGCAAGAGGTCCTCAGGTATCAGCCTTGGCATCGACCTTATCACCCCAGGTATCGACCTGCAACATTCAACTGCAGTAAAGGGCATATAT
Source organism: Tolypocladium endophyticum (assembly GCA_024339985.1). Lineage (NCBI taxonomy): Eukaryota > Fungi > Ascomycota > Sordariomycetes > Hypocreales > Ophiocordycipitaceae > Tolypocladium > Tolypocladium endophyticum. Next base: position 211,474 of record JALHBW010000152.1, read on the forward strand.
TTCTCACCCGATGAAAAACAAGTGGCAACAATATCCGACAGGGTTGTGAGCCTTTTTGATGTGGAAGGGGACTATTGGGGCGCAGATCATGCCCGATGCCCTCCCAAGGTCGTCGCATTCTCACCCGATGAGACTATGAGCGTTGTTGTTCATAAAACGGGACTCGTACTTGTTCGCGATGCAAAGGCAGAAATAACGTGGTGGGGTCTTAATTGGCAACTTATTCCGCTTACTTCGGTTGCCTTTTCTCCCGATGGAAAGCTGCTAGCCGCCACATCAAAAGATGGGAAAATAACGATCTGGGATACGACGAAGAGAAAGCGACACCTCATTCTTGGCATCAACGCGGGTTTTAAAAAGTATTGTGATATCATCATAGGCTGCATGCGACCGCCTCAGGAAGCTCCGTTGCATAACCCAACCTGTCTAGCCTTCTCACAAAATGGCGACACTATTGCTACTGCATATGCAGATGGCACTACGCGTATTTGGGATACGACAACGGGTGCAATTCTTCAGGTTTTTCAAGGACATACGAAATTTGTGAACGCGGTCACTTTCTCACCTGACGGGTCAATGCTGATGACGGGATCTGAGGATAGTACAGCACGGCTGTGGAACCGGCATCGTACGACTGGGGCTCTGGAACATATCTTCCAAGGCCACTCTGGCTCAGTGAATGCCGTTGGCTTTTCTCCTGATGAGAAGCTCGTCGCTACTGGGTCGAGCGACATGACAGCACGACTGTGGAGCAAGGTGACGAGAACGCTTCTGTGTATCCTTCGTGGTCATTCGGGTCCGGTCAAGCAAATAGCCTTCTCACTCGAGGGAGAGGCTGTCTCTACAGCATCCGACGATGGGACTGTACGGACTTGGTGCAAAGAAACACAGATATCCTCGTACAAGACTCATGTCCGGTATCTTTGTTTCTCCCGCCACGGGTATCTAACTACCGACCGCGGGAGATTATACCCATTTTCCACCGAGTCTCAGACGTCTCAGGGAATTTTCGTTTCGCAGGATTGGATAAGTGACAATGGCGAGGATGTTCTATATATTCATCGGGGTTACCAAGACAAGGTATCGCTCGTTGTTGGAAACAGAGTCCTTTTCACGAATGGCCGAAACGGCGCCTCAAATTCGGAGTTCGAGAGGCGGATGACAGGAGAAGCGCTAACGAAGGATGACCCGTGGTTTTGGGAAGGGAGATTTTGGGAAAGGATATTTTGGGACAGGAGGTTTTGGGAGAGGAGGTTCTGGGAAAGGAAGTTTTGGGATGGAAATCTTTTGGGAAGGGGACTCTGGGAGAGCAATATACACGGCCTCCTCAGATTGTATTTCGTTCAACGAGCCCTTGGGGTACAAGTGATTGATGTTTCTCCGCTTGCGCGGCACTTCTTTAGTATAGAAGTGGGCGAACGGACATGTCGGCGCCTTTCGGAGGGCGAACGAACGCACCAAAAGGACCAGGTCGACAGCAGCGACATCGGTATTGTTCACTAATAACTACTTCGCTCGTATATAGAAAGAGGAAACACGAAGCTCATGGCAAGGCTTTAATGAGAAGCCTTCATCCTGTAATAGGGACGTAAGTAGTAGCAAAAACCAACCGGGCAATAAACTAAAGGGCAAAAACACCCCCAGTTGAATTAAGAAAAGCTCGTAAAAATAAAAAGACGCAAGGGAGACCTTCTGGGTCATAGACACAATGAGGCCCCTTCTTGTCCATGCCACATCAATCCGCCCTTGGGCCTGACTCATTAAGCTGCCCCGACAAATTACCCCCTTGGGTCTGTGTGCATCACGACGTCAGTTGACGGCCGCTCGAGAATTCCAGAGCCCCATTAGTATCCCCCGGGCCCGACCACAGCCTGCCTGGCAAGGTCAATATTTCCTCACGGCTGAAGTCACGAGCTTACATGTTTAGCAGTTTCCTGTCCCTCCAACTGGGGTAAGCGTTCCTGGATCCATCCTATGGCTTGAGGCTTGTCGTCCACAAACCCCTGGCCGACCCCGCAGCCGAAGCCCGAACGGAGCGGGGGTGGAACAAGGGGGGCCCCATCTCGATTGGCGTCTAAGAGATCCAAGCTTGCCTGACGGCACGTCATGGCTCGCATCTTGCGCGATTCCCTCGCTGGTGACAACACAATCCTTCCCCCTGCAGTTGTTGTCACACGACCGCGGAGATTGGGATGGATGCGCTCGGGGTTGCAGCAGGCGGCCTGGAGGGGAAGGCCGGCGCTCATCGCTGCAGGGTTACCCAAGTGTTTCCCCATGTGGGCAGTTGAGCCAGACAATGGCAACTTGATAAAAGTGCCGATCGCCGCAGCAGTCCCTGATGGAGCTCTTCTTCGGCTTTGAAGCATCACAGGCGTGCACTTTTGCGGTGTTGCCTCGTTGCGATAACGAGTCGGGCGCAGAAGCCATCGAAACACCACGGACAACCATCCCACGATGCGGACCAGTCACCACCACCTTCTCGCCCTGGCCTTGGCCGCTGCCCTCACGGCCGGCAGCGGCAGGTGCGATGACCCCCTCCGCTTCGTGGACCCCCTCATCGGCACGACCAACGGCGGCAACGTCTTCGCGGGCGCGACGCTGCCGTACGGGCTCGCCAAGGCCGTCGCCGACGTCGACGGGCAGAACACGGGCGGCTTCGGCCTCGACGGCAGCAACGTGACGGGCTTCTCGAGCGTGCACGACAGCGGCACCGGCGGCAACCCCAGCCTCGGCAACTTCCCGCTGTTCCCGCAGCTGTGCGCCGGCGACGAGCTCAACAACTGCCGCTTCCGCATCGGCGACCGCAAGCTGCACTACCGCAGCGACAGCGTCAGGGCCGAGCCCGGCCGCTTCGCCGTCGAGCTCGAGAGCGGCGTCAAGGCCGACATAACGGTGTCGGAGCACGCAGCGCTGTACCGCTTCACGTTCCCCCGCAGCGGAAACGGGAGCCAGCATCCGCTCATCCTGCTCGACCTCACGGACCTGTGGGCGAGCCGGCAGAACGCCTCGCTCAGCGTCGACGCGAAGTCGGCTCGCATGGTCGGCAACGGGACCTTCCTGCCCAGCTTCGGCGCGGGCTCGTACGTGCTGCACGTCTGCGCCGACTTCTTCGGCGCCGACGTCTTCGACACTGGCGTCTGGGTCAACAGCCGCGCGGGCATAGAGCCCAAGAGCGTGTCCCTCACGCGCGGCTTCAATCTCTTCTACCTCGAGGGCGGGGGCTTCGCGCGCTTCAGCGGCGGCGACACCGTCACGGCGCGCGTGGGCATCAGCTTCAAGAGCGCCGAGCAGGCGTGCCGCAGCGCCGAGCGCGAGATCCCCGACCCGCTCAACGACTTCGACGAGCTCGTCGCGGCGGCCAAGGAGGCGTGGCGCGACAAGCTGAGTCCCGTCCGCATCAAGAGCGGCGGCGCCTCGCAGGACCTCGTCAAGGCCTTCTGGAGCGGCGTGTACAGAAACATGATATCGCCGCAAAACTACACGGGCGAGAATCCGCACTGGGACACGGGCCGGCCGTACTTTGACTCTTTCTACTGGTGGGCACCAAACCCCCTTGACAGGACAAGCAGCTACTTCCATATATACTGACCAGTGACAGCATCTGGGACAGCTTCAGGGCCCAGCACCCGTTGCTGACAATCGTCGACCCGCGCGCCCAGACACAGATGCTGAACTCGCTGCTCGACAGTTACACGCACGAGGGCTGGCTGCCCGACTGCCACATGAGCATGTGCAACGGCTGGACGCAGGGCGGCAGCAACGCCGATATCCTCCTCGCCGACGCCTACGTCAAGAACCTCACCCACGGCATCGACTGGGAGCTCGCGCTGGCCGCCGTGACGGCCGACGCCGAGCGCGAGCCGCACGAGTGGGCCTTCCACGGCCGCGGCGGCCTGCGCAGCTGGCACGCCCTCGACTACATCCCCTACCTCGACTTCGATCCGCTCGGCTTCGGCACCAACTCGCGCAGTGTGTCGCGCACGCTCGAGTACGCCTACGACGACTTCTGCATCGCGACGCTGGCGGGCGGCCTGGGCCAGGACGACGCGCGAGATAAGTACCTGCGCAGCAGCATGAACTGGCGGAATCTATGGCGCGAGGACCAGACATCCGTGGTCAGGGGCAAGGACTCGGGCTTCCGCGGCTTCTTCCAGCCAAAGTACTTGAACGGCACTTGGGGTTTCCAGGACCCGATTGCGTGTTCGGCTCTCGCGGGCTTCTGCTCTCTGACGACGAACCCGAGCGAGACGTTTGAGGCGAGCATCTGGCAGTATCTGTTGTGCGTGATGACCATGGGAACACTTATACACGGAAAACATCTGACTGACTGACTGCTTCCAGCTTCGTCCCCCACGCCGTCTCATCTCTCATCAAGCTCGTCGGCGGCGACGACGCCTTCGTCTCGCGCCTCGACTTCTTCCACACCAGCGGCCTGGCCGACATCTCCAACGAGCCCGTCTTCCTGACCGTCTTCCTCTACCACTACGCGGGGCGGCCGTCGCTGTCGGCGCAGCGCATCCACGGCTACGTGCGCACTGCCTTCAACGCCACGCCCGGCGGCCTGCCGGGCAACGACGACTCGGGTGCAATGGGCGCTTTTCTCTTCTTCGCCGTGCTGGGGCTCTTCCCCGTCGCCGGGCAGGACGTCTACCTCATCACGCCGCCCTTCTTCGCTGAGCTGAGCGTCCGCAACCCCCTGACAGGCAAGACGGCGACGGTACGCAACGTCGGCTTCGACCCCGCGTACGGCAATCTGCACGTCCAGCGCGCGACGCTCAACGGCAAGGAGTGGACCAAGTCGTGGGTCGGGCACGACTTCTTCACCGATGGCGGGACGCTCGAGCTGTTCCTCGGGACGGAGGAGTCGGCGTGGGGGACCAAGCCAGAGGATAGGCCGCCGAGCTGGATTGCTTAGATGCCCCGTGCCAGCTTGTTCTTAGGTTCTACCAAGTTCATCAGACACATTGAGACGCACAGGTGAGAATAGATCGCCTTGACAATGAATTTCTTATACAGCTTTGTGTTCCTGTAATTTCTCATGTCGTCCCCATCGACGGCCACTGCAAATGGCGACTCAGTCGACATCGGGCACCAATGACTGCCATCATACCTTTGACTCTGAACTAAGTTATCCAGCCCTTACATCGAGTATACACCAAACTCCTCTGCCAAGCTAATCCAGAATACGCCTCGCTGTCATGTTCCAATTCTACTTCTTCGGCCGTCTCCTGCCCTTCTTCTCTGGCACGCTTGCGCTGCCTTCGGCCACCTCCCCCTCCTCGAGCTTTCCCTCGCGCTCCAGCTCCTTGAGTTTCTCCTGGCCCGAGATGAACATGGACAGGTCCCGGTTCATCTCCTTCAACTCCGCAGTCTCGGCCTTGAGCCCGTCCAGCTCCTTCCGCACAGCCTCGTTGTCGGTGCCGAGGTGCTCGATGCGCTTCATGAGACCCTCGTTGAGCCGCTTCTCCTCCTGCAGCGCCTGGCCCAGGTTGCGCGCCAGCGTCTCCGCCTTTGCTGCCTTGGCCCTCTCGCGCTCCAGGTCGCGCTCTAGTTGCGGGGCGGTGTCGGTGCTGAGGATCCTGTACTTCTCCTCGAGGTCTGCCAGCCGTTCCGTCGTCTTTGACGACTGTGCCGCAGCGCGCTCCGCGACAGCTGCTGCCTTGGCAGCCTTGTCCACTGCTTTGCTGATCATTTCTTCGTAGTACGCGCGCTGGGATTCGAGCTGGCTCGTGATGAGATGCGTATACTCCAAGCCAATGCTCTCCAGCTTCGCTCGTGGCACGACGTCCTCGTCATCACGGTGCCCGCCGTGGTTGCCTCTCCCAGGCAGCTCAACGACCTTGCCATCTCCCTTGTCACGGATGAGTCTGTGCACCCACATGTCGCCAGCGTAGTCCCACACGTGCTGCGTCTCGAGCTCCAAGGCGAAGCTATGAGCCGTCTCCTTCCAGTGGTCCTTGGCATGGCCGCCCTTGTATCGACCGCAGCCCACGTAGCCGCAGATGAGGCAAATCCAAAGGTCGTCTGCGCAGTCACAGACGCTGCAGAGGTTGGAAACTGGCGACCCAAACGGCTGGGAATAAGGGTTGTTTGGATCGCTGTCAGAGACCTGCGACGACGCGTTCGTGAACCGGCAAACCGGACACCCGGCCCCTTTCCAGCTCTGCAGACAGGTGCAGTGGAAAACGTGAGAGCAGGGTATGGTCATGAGGCCGTTGGTTTCGTCCATACGCTCCAGGCACACGGGGCAGGTCGGCAGCTCGATGAGATTCGGAGTTGGAGGCGGGAAGGGCTTGAGACTGTTCGACACAGCAGCCGACGATGTTGATGCGCCGGAGTGATCATGCCGGCGGGGCTGTGTTGGCGTCTCAAAAGTAATGGACTTGACAAAGACGACGTGACACACCTGAGGCTGCAGAGTGTAAGCATCCAGAAGATAATGGCCCTCTCTCATGGTTGACTCACTTCCATAGAGTTGAAGACCCTGCCGTCAAACTCCCGTTTCCACAGCTTCGCTCGCTTGCTGTCCCGGAACTTGAGCAAGACGAGATATCTGTTCATCCTCGAGGTCATGACCATCCGGCAATGGCTGATATGGCTCATCCACCGCTCACCGACAAAGCCCATAAAGTCGCCGGGTGACATGTAAGCTGGCACAGCAGGTATGCATAGCGTAGTGCAATCGTCTGTCGTCGTTGCCTCCTCCTCATGCGGCCCTGACTCTTCGTCCGGCTGGTCCGGCTCGTTCAACAGCGGCGTTTCCTCTCCTTCTCTGTAGAAATGGACAACACCCCAGCCGAGGTCCGTGTATTTCGTATCCAGGGGCAAACACTCCGCCTTAGTTGCAGTCCCGGCGCCGCCAAACGAAGGTCCCAACAGTGGCGCGGCCGAGGGCCCTACCCTACTCGTCTCTCCCGGCATGGTTCCCACGAAAGCTGTGGTCTCGACCGACTCTATGCTCACACGACCAAATCGCCAGTCTCTAACGGCAGTCTGCGGCCGTATGGCCGCACTGGATGGAGGAGGCGGGAAGCTCTGGGTCCGCTGCAGCCACTGCCTTTCCGATATAATTTCGTCCCTCAGCTCGCCGTCTCGAGCAGGTGCTCGCGGGGCGCCGCAGTCGATGACGCTCGGGTTCAAGTCTCGGCGGGTAGTCTCTTCCCAAGCCGCTGACCTTTCCAGCCCCCTGTGACCGTTGTGAGAGCTATGGAGCCGGGTCAGAATCGGTGTCGTCGGTGGGGCAGGTCGAGAATGCGAGGGCAGGTCGTCAAACACGGTCGAGTCGGGAGGTGGCAGCCAAGCGCCGGTGTTCTCTGTCGTCGCTGACGCCGCGTTTCCGGTCGGATCAGGCGTCGGATACAGCTCAAATTTCAGATGGTAGAAGTATGAAGGCATGGCCCACGGCGAGCTCCCGCTGGCCAAGTTGCCGTGGTTGTTTGGCCGCCGTGTTTTGGAGACGCTGTGGCGACGTGTGCCTCGGGTCGACGTCGGTCAGCTTCAGGTGGCGGCGTCGTCCCACGTGCTCGTTGATCAAGGCGGTAGGAGAACTTCCAGAAGCATCCGTTTGCTCGTGCCTTGGCGAGCGATCATGGCTGTCGCATGTCGGCAGCAAAACAAAGCTCCGACGACCGTTGCGCTGTGCATGCCAAGTAGTCTCAGTAGCTGCTTTGGAGCTGGTGACTTGCCCCACCACTATTTCCTGCTGACATCACCAACGAGAGCACCATCTGGCTCACCTTGCACGGACGGCTGTCGAGATCTACAATGCACTTATATCACTACGAATGCGCCGAACACTGTCATGGACTGCAAAGAGTCTTGTATTGTCACGTTCCCGTGCGGGTGCGCGCAAAACTATGCTAAGACGTGATATAAAGTTGCCGTGCACACCCATGCCCGATTCCGTGGCCTAATTAAAACCACCTAACGCCATTCCGCTGGTGAAGCCCAGCGCAAATCAAGAAACCTCCCAGAGACCGTCACGTCCATTTATTGGCCGCCGCGCAGGCGAAGGACCAGGTGAAGAGTGCTCTCCTTCTGGATATTGTAGTCGCTCAAAGTGCGACCGTCCTCCAGCTGCTTACCAGCAAAGATGAGACGCTGCTGGTCCGGGGGAATGCCCTCCTTGTCCTGAATCTTCGACTTGACGTTGTCAATGGTATCGCTCGATTCCACCTCCAACGTGATCGTCTTGCCAGTCAAAGTCTTAACGAAGATTTGCATGCCACCGCGCAGGCGCAAGACCAGATGCAGGGTAGACTCCTTTTGAATGTTGTAGTCGCTGAGTGTGCGGCCGTCCTCGAGCTGCTTGCCAGCAAAGATAAGACGCTGCTGATCGGGAGGGATGCCCTCCTTGTCCTGGATCTTCGACTTCACGTTGTCGATGGTATCACTGGATTCCACCTCCAGTGTGATCGTCTTGCCGGTCAGCGTCTTGACGAAAATCTGCATACCACCACGGAGACGGAGGACAAGGTGGAGCGTCGACTCCTTCTGGATGTTGTAATCGGAGAGAGTGCGGCCATCTTCGAGCTGCTTTCCGGCGAAGATCAGGCGCTGCTGGTCAGGCGGGATGCCCTCCTTGTCCTGAATCTTCGACTTAACATTATCGATGGTGTCGGAAGACTCCACCTCGAGGGTGATGGTCTTTCCGGTCAAGGTCTTGACGACTGTGGTGAGGCTGGTTAGAACCAGACTTCTGGACTGGGCGCGGCATGACGAGGGAACACCTACAGATCTGCATGCCACCGCGGAGACGGAGGACGAGGTGAAGGGTGGACTCCTTCTGGATGTTATAGTCGGAGAGGGTTCGGCCATCTTCGAGCTGCTTGCCAGCGAAAATCAGGCGCTGCTGATCAGGCGGGATGCCCTCCTTGTCCTGAATCTTGGACTTCACATTGTCGATGGTGTCGGAGGACTCGACCTCGAGGGTGATGGTCTTGCCCGTGACTGCAAGGAATGTCAGTCGCTTGTCGGGTGCCGATGCAAACGGCGAGCGGCAAGCTCGCGGAAGGTGGCAACTTACGAGTCTTGACGAAGATCTGCATGGTGGCAGTTGATGCGCGGGTTATCGCTGTGAGAGATCAAGTGCTGATGAGGTGACAGTGTTGGGGAGATGAGGAGTTGACGAGTAGTTTGTAGGAAGAGGAAGAGGGTGGCAATAGAGAAGGGCGGAGAGGTGCTATATGTATGACCAAGCCAAGGCGGCGACCGAGGGAGGAAGGAGGCGAGCGGGGGCGCAGTGACCAAGCCAAGTGACATGCGATTGCGCCGTGCGCCTCTGCAGGCGTGGCCGGCCGACGGTGACGCATCACTCGCCAGCCAATAGCCTGTGGCACGGCCAGAAGGCTCCAGAACGCCCCTCTGTTTCCGGTACCTTGCTGGGCGCGGCGGCCAAGTGAGACACGCCGTACCGGGGACTTGGGTGGCCGGCATGCCATGCCACGCAGGTGTGGCGCATCCGAGCTCCAGGGTGGGACCAGCCTGCCCGGGCGCTGAGTCGACTGGAGGCCCGGATGCAGTCATCGGAAGGGGGAAGGCATCGTCTTGCTCGCATGAAGCCCGGAACCTGGGAATCTGGCAGATTAGTGTTTACCAATCAACACTCTCTGCGGGAGCGCTGCGCTTCGCTCCACGTGTGCAGTGTTCTCTCCTTTCGTCCCATCACGGCACCGAGCCCTCTAGTGAACCCAAACTGCTTTGTCCTTATCTCGCGCCAAGTCGGGCAGGCTGGCAAGTCGGGAAGTGGCGGGGTCGCGACGGTGTTTATCCCCCCGTGGTCGACTCAGCACGCCATTGCTCCAGGCACCCAGCAGGGTCATCGCTGCAAGCCCAGCACACAGACACCCACGCATTCGCGCCCGTCCTAGCGACGCGACGTGAGCCACAAACAGTCCATGCTACAGTGTACTGCCGAAGCGCTCAACGTTTCCCATGGTCTCGGAATGTCCAGAGGGCCAGCGAGCGAGCGCGTGCGGCGTCTCCGAGACCGCCGCGCACTACGTGTACGACTGCCCGCATGATGGGCTGGGACCCATGTCCTGTCTAGTACGACTCGACGCCCGACGTCATTGTCGCCGGCGTGCGCGACTGGGCGCCAGGTGCTGACAGCAAGCAGGTGGTGCGACGGCGCTCGCTCCAAACTCTGGTCCGTTTTGTCGGTAACACCCATCCGCGCATATTCCTATCTCACCAATAGTCACTGCTTTCTGCACCCAACTACTCCGTACATGTACGGAGTACGGAGTACCTGTGTTCTAACTGTAGTCGATCGTGGGGGAGGGGCCGGCCAAGTGGGACATCTGCCCACTCTTAAGCGCTGTCGTTGGCTTCCACACTTCCACAGCCCCAAGTCGCGGCATTGACATGTACATGTATGCCACTTATTAGTACGCGATCGTATCATGTTTGACTCCGAGGGAATTTAGAAAAGCAGTATCAGATCACCCGAAAATGACGTTCCAGTTTGCATCCTTACTTCAGTACTTATGATCGTATCAACGCTTGTATTGCATGCAGTGTTCAAGGCTTTGGCAAGTACGCTCATCTTGCCCGCATCCACCCATATCGACTGGCCCAGCTCTCCACCATCCAAGTCTCTCCCATGTTGCTCAATGCATCTGTCCTATTCAAGACGCCTTCCCATGCGCGATCATCTAAGCCGCAAAAGTCATGCTGATCCGTCGTTTCCGTAAAACATGAAACATGATCCTCCGTCACGGCGGTAGGGGACCCTCCTTCTCCCCTCCTTCTCCACCCGTGCGTCCCGTTGTCTTCGAATATGTCGCCTCCGTTCATCAATAAATGAGTCTTCTTCAAGTCATACAATCATGGCATGAAAAGTCGTTACATGGTCGTCGCACAGTTGCGCCATGTGTCTTGCAACTTCATGTCGCGCGACGATGAGCAGCCGTGAAGTGAATAGTAAAATCTCTTTCAAAGCCAACGTAGCGTGTGCCCAACAATGAATGCTGCTCAAAATCTTCATCGCTTGAAAGAAACTTGCGTCAAACGCCGTCGCTGGATGACGAGAAACCACAAGTTGAAGGTTTGTAACAAAAGAGAGGAGCCCGGCCCCGGGGAGGGAAAACGGGTGCTGGCAACTTAAAGATATCTTTAACAATGAGGTGAAATCATGCAGACGCTCAGTTTGCTCGGATGACAAGCTTGGACAAGAACTTGTTCGACAGTGAGTCAAAGTCGTATCGGTCAAACTTGCTCTCCTTGCGAGTTCGCAGGTAGGCCTCTGTGAAGCAACAGTCAGACTCTGGTCGGGCACAGGTGAGGGTCAGCGTTGGCGGTGAGGACTGCTTACCATGCTTGGTGACGTGTTGGCGGACCTCGGTCATGGCCTCGCAGACGGAAGTATTGTTGTGCAGCAAGTGCCCGTGCTGGCGAGTGTCCCAATCGGTAAAGGCTGGCAGCTTCTGAGAGATGGCGTGGAACAGGCCCACAATAACTCCGACAGGGGTCGTCTCCATGTCGTTGCAGAACTTGTTCACCGCCGCCGCGTCAGGCACGCGGTAGTGGCAGTCAAACTGCATCTCCTCCCACACCGCAAGCAGAATGGAGGCAAGCATGAAGATTGTGGGCCAGTTCTTCATCTTCTCGCCGCTGTACACGCCGGAATACAAGGACGAGAGCTCCTCAAGAATGTCCTTTTGCAGCTCGCGCCACATGTCAGCCAGAGCACACTTGATCTGGAAGTTGATCATGACGGGGGCCACGGTTCGGCCGTAGAATTTGGACTCCTCATCGTCGATCTGTCCGTCCAGACAAACTTCAGAGCCCTGGTTCTCCACCATGGTAATATGCATCGTCAGGTTGTAGGCGAGCACCAACTTTAGCGCCTTCTTGATGACGGGCATCCGTTCCTTGACGTAGAAGCGGTGCGCGGTCTTCAAGATCTCGGTAATAAAAGGGGTGCCTTCGAAGTGGTCGTCGATGAAGTCCTCAAAGGGTCCATCCACGTGCTTGTCGAGGTACTCGGCGAGGGCGTCGACACGGACACCCTCGGCACCGACGTCGAGCTTCTCCGTCCGCGTCTCAAAGTCAATTGGTTCCTGGTCCGGTTGGTAAGACTCGACCCATTCAACAGCGAAGCAGCCCTCGTCGGCGACGTAGACCTCGCGAACCATGACGGGGAGCGCAAAGCCATAACCGTGCGTGATCCACATAAGGGTCTCCTTTTGAGAGAAGCCCTTGACGTTGTAGACAGACACTCCCCGATCCATGTGCCTCTCGTAGTCGGCCTTCCAGTCCTTCATGAAGTAGCCAATGTCCTTGATGTCGATACGCGTGCATGGCACCTGCCAGAGTCGGGCGTGCGACGGCTGGCAGCCTGCACAAGGCTCTCCCTTGTCGCAAGTCTTCTTCAGGAATTTGCATCGCAGGCAAGCTCTCAGCTTCCTTATTTCGCTGGCTTGCTTTCGCTGCTCAGGCAAAAGAGGTCCTTTTCTACGGCCAACCTTCTTTTCGACGGAGCCATCCTTCTTGCCGTTGGAAATGCGGCGCACAATCGGCTTGGTTGCCTTGGCGATTGGGCTCTTCCGTGGGCCGGAATTCCTGCGCGTGTTGGAGGTGGACGGAGGTGAAGTCGATCCGGCGCCGCTACCGGGGCTATGGCGGCTGACAGGCTCGACCTTGATTGGTGCTGGAGCTGCGGCAGCGGTCGGGCTCATCGTGTCGTGAGAGTGGTTGTGGCCGTCCCTTGAAAAGCAGTTTCGGTGGCTGTTGTTGTCTTGATGGCCGTCCGAGTCCGGGGAGAAGGGCGAGTAGGGGAACGGCGGGATCTCTTCGAAGCTGCCGAATTCCAGCGAGTTGGTGCCTTCTGAAGAATCGGAGTTGGTCCTCAGATGCAGCGTTTGTGACGGATTAAAAATAGCCGCGTTCTGCGCCTGGGCTTGCTGGAACTGGTCTAGGTTGTGCTGATGGCTCCAATCGACCATGGCCCAGCCCTCGCCCGAGGACGAAGGTAGGGAAAGAACCTCGAGGTAGGTACCCGTCGGCGAATTGCTTCCGACGCTATCGAGCCGCGGAAGGCCGTCCATCTGAAGAGTGCTCTGGAACTCCTGCCAGTTGTCCATCCCCGCGTTTCCCCACTGCATTGCCTGAGCCGCCGCCGCCTCCTCCATGGAGGGCATGCCGTTGAATGTGCTCTCCAAAAGGTTCGCCTGCATGGCTTGCGTGGTCGCCGGCAAGTAGTCGAGCGGGGCGGGCTGGAAGCCGGACGGGAAGGCGTTGAAGTTCATCAGCTGGGCATCCTGGATGAACTGGGCCAGGTCGGCGGCGGGCAACTGCTGCTGCTGCTGCAGCTGCTGCTGTTGCAGGGCCCAGTCGGTCAAAGGATTCGTCGAGGGCTGGAAGGGCGATTGTAGCAAAGACGAGTGCTGGCTGTGCGGACTCGACGAATTAGAGTTGGACAGAGGCGAGCTCTCTTGCCGGTCCGGGGAGGTCGCGACGGCGCCCTGGGGGTTGGCGGCCGCCGTCGCCATGTCCAGGGCGATGGGCCAGGTGCGAGTGTTGGTCATGATGCCCGACGCGGCCGAGGGACTCGAGTGGGCGGTGTTTGCGTAAGCGTAGGCGGCGCGGTTGCGCTGCTGGTGCTGCTGGTGATGGTGGTGGTGATCGAAGCTCAGGTCCAGCAAGGCATCACCCCCGCCATTTGCATTGCCAAAGTGGAAGGTCATGCTGGGCGGAAATGCGAATACTGGCGGATATTGTATGAAGCGAGCGGGTGACACCGCTCTTTCGTCGAAGGCCCTGCGAGGAGGTGTAGCTGGCGAAGATGGAGGAGGATGCAGGGAGTCTCGGTGGACTGGGCTCTATCGCAGGCTGTCGCCAGGCCCGGACAGGATGCCGGCGTGAGGTCTTGTCCAGCGTGGCATGGAGGAGCACGGGGAGCGCCCAGCGTGAGGGGGTCGATGAAGAGGCGGTGAGCTCGCCCAGCCCCGGCCCGCGGGGGCTGCGGCCAATGGCGGCACCCCGAGGCGCCTGTGCATCTGCACGCCTGCGGGGCGCTGGCTGCTGGTCCGGCGATCCAGCGCCCCGTCCCGCCCAATCAGGCGCTGCGCTGGGGCGTCGGCACAGTGCGTCCTTCGATGGCGCGGAGCAGTCGTGGTGGTTGGCGTCGACACCACCGCGCCAGCCCGACTCCATCGCTCGACGACGGCCGTCGAGAACAGCCCGTGGCGGCTTCACCTCCATTCCTCCGTTTCTTTTTTAGCCCTACGAGCACATGTGCGTGGTATGCGCATCATCGTGCTCCCGCGGGCGCCTGCGTGGCGGCCCTACGAGCGCCTTCGTCCATTTCCACGGCCTGCCGACTGGTGCTCGAGGTTCGAAGGACTCGTACGAGTATATGCCTCTCTAGATGCTCCCTGCTCGTCCTCAGAGACGGCAGTCCCGCCCATCAGCTGAGGAATCTACGGCTATCTACAAGTAAAAACTAAGATAATCGGTCCCGAGCAAAACCCGCACAAACGGCCACCATGGTTTGCTGCTAGTGGACTAGCATTTCAGGGATGTCGCGCCACTGCTAACAGATCGAATTCGCGGGCCAAGGCCAACCAACAGAATACTCCATGAGTTCGCCAGTGGGCCAATAAGTCAACCGCGTCCTCTTTTTCCCATCTGCCCCGAACCGTTTTCGCGATCCAAGATCGACACGGGGATTTGCAGCATATCTGTCCATACATATGCGCTTCTGGAGCGATAGAGCACCGTTGCGGATTCCCCTCGAGTGGACTGCGCTACGGCCTGGGCTCCGCTCGACGGCATCCAACGCATGATGCTCTGCCGGTGGGTGGCTGGTGGTCCTATCAACTTACGCGTACGAGAGTCCCGGGCCCAGCCGCAAGCAAGCCGCCACCCGCTTGTGCCCGCCATCTCGCACTGTGGCAAAGGCCCCGCGCGGCCATCGCCGCCAGCCCGCGACGTGGATGCAGCATCGCAGACCCTGCCTGCAGTCAACTGCCCATCCGCGCCGCCGCCCGTCTCTTACAAGGCTTGAGTTTCATCATCTTAAACGGCCGCCGCGGCGCCTACCTACATGAACCTATTTTTGAGCCGTCATACGAGCAGGAGCCGCTACCCCAGCGCTTGGTCGACATGTCTGTCCTCGTCCGTTGGTGATTGTCACTGAATCGGGAGCAACGCCGGCTTCCGTCCGCAGACATCTCGGGTCCATCAAATCCGCACGGCGTCCCGTCACCTGCTCCAAGCCACCGTCATGCCCCCTGCAGCCAGCCACGCCGTGACTGGATGACACTGACAACCGTGATTGCTGGCAGGCACACGGCAAGTGGCATGCTGCAGGCCGTGTCCCCGTTCACTTGTCGTGAGGTGTCGCTTCCGACTGCTGCGGTGCCGACGTCAGTTATATGCCTCGTCTGCAGAGCGCGCAACACCGCCCACGACACGGCACTGACGAGGAAGAAGATGCACCCCAGACCAGTTTGACTCGTCTCGACAGCACCACTGCAAGCCTTCGCTGGCCTCGGCCGAAATATGGAGAAACGGAAGTCTTCCGGGCCCCGGGGCTGACAGCGACGACCTGTTAGCGCGCCTGTTGCGCAAATACTTGTGCCTGCCGCGCAAGGTTCCCTCAACAAAGCCCTCGCGTTAGAAAGGGCTCAGCCCCGGCCGGGTACGGAGCCGTTCAGCCACCCGGACCGGGCGGCGCCTCCCTAAGCATGGCATGGCATGGCTCTCCGTCAGAGATAGAGCGAAGAATGTGAGTGAAAAAGAGAACGACAGTTTGAGACAACGATGTCGGACACGGTGTTGGCCGACCCACGCGGCTCCGACTTCGACTGAGACATGCTCGTGGATCCTCCTCGTAGTGGCGTGGCCGCTAACAGCAAGCAAGCAATGCTGCGTGGCAGGCAGCCAGTCAGTCCTCAGCGCCGGACAACTCCCGATCGTACCGAGCTTAGCCTCACATTGCAAACTGCGGTACAGTCGAATTTCTAATAGCCCTGAGATGGTATGAAAAGGCATGATTCTCGGGCCTTGGATAGTGTCTTGAGCAGCAACTCTCTCGGCCATCGAGCGCGTTCGGATTCGCGCGACGCTCCACGTGCTCAAAGTGGATTGTCGCAGCCTACCCTATACATGAGGCAAATCCAATTTAGTCCAGCTTCTGGCAGCATGATAGGACTACTTCAATTGCCTAAAGGCTTCTTGAGTAGAATAGAGGGGGCCGTGAGACTCTCTCGAATGATAATGGACAACGACGCCAGGACATGCCCGCCACATTAGGTGATTCATCGTAGGCTGGCGATGCCTTCATGAAACCTGTTCGCACTATTGGACTGGAGGTTTATGACTGAATAAATGGAAAATCCCGTTGCATGAAGTGACGATTACCGAGCCGCACTGGGGGCTATGAAGGATCTTAAGGTGGAAAGGGCATTGACATACTCTTGAGCAACCATGGGCTATGAAGCTCGCACTCAGTCGCCCCTGTCCGAATGCGCCCCCGCTACCTATGGTCCCTACCCAAACCTTCGATAGGTGAAGCGTGAAAACAGAACAATGTAGACAAAATGCAGCCAAGTAAATTTGAGAAAGATGTCTTCTGCCTTACATCTCCAGAAAGAAAATAGTGTTTCCCGAAGCAAATTATGGTCTTGGGCTCGAGTCTTGTGTCAACTTGCTGTTGACTTGACTTGATCTCGACAACGTGGATTTAGGAGGTAACGCAATGCTGAAAACAAGACACTGAAATGCACAAGTTGTCCGTAGAAGGATGCCTGCAGACACATTCATCTTGTCACTCGACTTCATACGTTGCCCTCATATGATGTGTCTAATGTATAGGCATTTGGTAGCGCAGTCTGCAGACCTTCAGCCACATGGAAACGAGAGACCTCGCGCACGGTTATGCAAGTTGTTGACGATTCCATTAACGTAAAATGTCGGGGCTTTCGAAAGGCTTCAGGTTATGAAGTGAAGTGAGAGACGGCTACTGCAGAGGCGATGAGCTTCGCTCGCAAATGCTGTGAGTATATGCATGCGACAGACTGTTCCCTCTGTCGCTGGTTGAGTAGGTGACGGAGACGTTGAAGCCCGCTCATTAGGCTGTTCTCACATGAGCTGGGACACCTGTATCGCAAAAAGCAATTATGAGATCAAAGAATGAGCACCAGGAAGACTGGTGACAAGAATTTACTTCGCTTTACATTTGTTTCCGCGTTGGAATTGGGGCAGATCGAGCAGTAAGCATCTCACGAAGCAGCTACCCCCGGCGTGTGCGAACCATCTCAAGTTTGGACTTGTTGGGCGAGATTCATGAACGCCGAATAATGTTCGAGCAGACGCACTTTGCCGCGGACTACGATGCCTGTTCCTGAGAAGATGGGTCCATCAAGCGCATCATCGAGCTCCAAGTCTGCTTGTAGAATATGACACAATCTAGCAAGCTGTGCCACGGAGTATCCATATTCACTACTTTTGCAGCCTCTACGATGAAATCGACGTGGCGCAGGCCAAGTACAACATACGCCTGTCGCATTGATGGGCTTGTCGCACGAGCGTCGTATGCGAGGCATGAATGCAAGGGCACCCATCGCATCCGCGCGCAGCGTCAATTCCTAGCCACTGTGCGTCATGCTGCTTTGATCCTTCCGTCGCCTGCTTATCTGCGCGATGAAGCTTTGACTTGCTGTGACGTCGATGCCACTCTGAGGTAGAAGTGAGGTGGTCACCTTGACGGTTGGCGCGTGGAACCTAAAATGGTATCCGACCATATCCCGACGACAACCGGGCCATCCACGCTTATTTTCCATTGTTCACCGGACAATCTAAACTCACTTTACAGACACGAAATAGCACTGAATCCTCAACAATGTATCGGCTATAGATGCTAAGAGTGCGGGGTAATTGTGGCCGTTGTCGATTGTATTGAAAACCGATGGGAAACCCATCCGCTGCGTTATGAAACCTCGACCACGACCGCACCACAGCCGCCCCAGAGTCATCTTCAGACACCGCGGTTACAGAGACATGGCCGCAGCAACGCAGCCGCCGCCAATGCATATCAAAAACCCGCTGTCTGGAAGCGGCAGCACGCATCCTGAGGGTGTGAGCCCATCCGTTCCGGGACTCTTCACCACGAATCCACCGATCAGGGATGCTTTGGACACGCACAGCTCCCGGCTCCAAGACGAGACCATTGAGGAATGCATTCCGTTCTTGTCGACAGGGGAAGGGCATGGCTATCGCAACTCCCACGGGATCCCTCATTTGTACCGCGCTCGCCACGTGCACTTCTTGCAGAAGCAACTTGGCAACTTGCCAGCCCAGTTCAAGTCCGCGGACCCCAGCAGGCCGTGGATCTTCTATTGGTGCCTAGCGGGATTGTCACTCCTCGGTGAGAATGTGGACTCATATCGCTCGAGACTCATGGAGACGGTCCGGCTCATGCAGAACGAGACGGGGGGGTTCGCTGGCGGTTTCGGCCAGACCTCGCACCTCGCCACCACCTACGCAACGGTCCTGTCGTTGGCCTTGGTTGGTGGAGACGACGCCTACGATGTGGTCGATAGGAGGAGCATGTGGAAGTGGTTGTGCTCGCTGAAACAGCCCGACGGGGGCTTCCAGATGGCCGTCGGAGGCGAAGAGGACGTGAGGTAGGTTTCCCGCGGCAGACGCCCATGCCGTGACACCACCACTAACGACGCTTCTCAGAGGGGCCTACTGCGCAGCTGTCATCATCTCGCTGCTCAACATTCCCCTCGACCTATCATCCGACTCACCTGCATACGCGGCCGGCCACACGGGCCTCTTCAGCGGCCTGGGAGAATGGGTACAACGATGTAAGTCTCGAACGCGCCGTCGGCTTCTGGTCCCGCTTCTGATCGTTGCTTTCATACAGGCCAGACGTACGAGGGAGGTGTATCGGCAAAGCCGGGCGTGGAAGCCCATGGCGCCTACGCCTTTTGCGCCTTGGGATGCCTGTCGATCCTGGATTCTCCGCATCGATCCGTTCCGAGGTAAGTCGCCGCATCCTCTCAACTCACAATGTCACGTCCAAAGGAGACACGGCGCAGCTTGCATACTGACGTTGCCCGACCCGGCAGGTATCTCAATGTTCAGAGACTCATCTCCTGGCTCTCTGCTCGCCAGTATGCACCTGAGGGCGGCTTTTCCGGCCGCACGAACAAGCTCGTCGATGGCTGCTACAGCCACTGGGTAGGCGGATGCTGGCCCCTGATCGAGGCCAGCCTGAATGGGCCGCAGGGGCCCGCGACCGAGCTTGCAGACCACCCGCCCATGCAGACCGATGACAGTCTATTCAGCCGGAACGCACTCATCAGGTACATTCTCTGCTGCGGTCAGGATCTGTCAAAGCGCGGCGGCATGAGAGACAAGCCAAGCAAGTGAGTATATCTCTTCCACTCGTTCTTGGGACCCGCACCATTGACTTGTGGACAAGGTATTCCGACGCATACCACACGTGCTATGTTCTCTCGGGCTTGAGCGCTGCTCAGCACTCCTGGAGCTTAATATCGGCTCGTGCTGACGAGGCAATGATGGACGGCGACGTCTGGACTGGTTCTCCCTTTGTGAAAGGCGAGCAGATATTCGACGAAGAAGACCGAGTCGGCACGACGCACCCGGTTTATGCCATTCCTCAGCACAAGGTTGAGGACTGCCAGAAATACTTTGCCTCTAAGCAGGGCTTCTAACCTTCAGCTTGAAAATATTCCCCGATACGTTGCCATTCTTTCCTTCGCTCTCCATACAGCTCACTTTGCGGGATGTACGTCACGTGCTAGAAATAGATCGACCTGGCCACAGAGTGAAGAGAGTCGGAAGAGAAACCCCAAGGACGTCCAAGCACCGGGTGCGTTGAGACTATCTCTGACAAGGGCGGCATAGGAGACTATTGGTAAATCCGGCAGAGACGAAGCATCGCCGCTGTTGACTTAAGTGATTGGTTGATAAGTCATCAGTCCCCGTATTGCAGATCCATCATGATCTGAACGTACGGAAGAGAAGAGTCTCCACGAGCAGTGGAAGGAGAAAATCCACAAGAAGCGCTGTTGTGGGTTCCGACATGCGGTGGCACTGCTCTGGCGAGTCAATGATCGCCGAGGCAGTTCGCCCGTTCGCCCGCGGGCTGCTCGATGGCAGACTTGGCTTGCATTCGCCAATCTCCGCTTCTTGATGTTGCTCACGCCACAGCTGCAGTTGAAAGATTGGCCAGCACATTGCCTGCCTGCATACGCAGCAGGATGCCAATGGTGTCTGAGATGGAGGGGATGATGCCTCGAGCCACACCGCATTTGCCAGGGACTGCACATCATCTTGGGACTGAGGCTGCACGGATCAAGATATCTCGAACAGGGGCTGCGCATGGGGAACACGCTGGACGCATGTCTCAACCGGCTGCGGGGACTATGCATCTGCTGTGATGAAGTTTTATGAGCAGCAGCTGTCTCTTTTGACTCGCTTGACTTGGGGGAGAACAGGAGGGCTTGCACGGACGGACGGCGGCGCTGACCCTACGCACGAAGCCTGCATGGGGTCGTATGTACGCATCTCGAACAAGAAGCTTCTAGAGGCGGCCACAAGGGTACGGACAGGTCGGCCACAAGCGTGTACATTTACAGCTACGGTTGAGTCAATGCTGGACGTGGCGAGCGGCTTGGCCTCGTTCCAATGTGGCCGCATTTCATGCGGCCGCCTGGTGCATATATGCGAACAAAGCAGACGCCCGAAGAACCGGCCTTGACGCATTTGAGCACAAGTTAGGAGATAGTCCACTGTCCCTCGGATCCCAGGGCACAATGTTGTGCACGTGGTGTCGTGGATGGACGTGGAGCCCACAGGTTCGACCGAGTCCTTGGCGGCCGAGGGACACGAAATGGATGGTATAAAACGATGTATAATTTACGGACGACGTCTACGGCACAGTTCTAGGCCCTCCCTTTTCCTTGCCGGCGGCCTTTCTTTGCCGGCCGGCCTCTGGCTGTGTAAATTTGAGTGGCGATGGAAGCATGAAGAAGATGGCGGGGAGCGATAGTGAAACAAGTTGAATAATTTCTGCTCAGAGACACGATGGGCACGTTGTTTGAATGTCTCAAGTGCACGCCTTACATCATAGCGATGCGACGCATGGGGATGTCAGCACTGCCGCACGCAGCACGTCGGCACATTCCAACCGTCTGATGCACGCAACGACACCGAACAAGCACGAATACATGCCGACGTACATGCATAACTGTATAGCCCAAAACGCCACCATTGCTGGTGGACAGCGGCGGTAGAACATTGACGTGTCGGAAGCGTCGAGCCCGACTGGGAGTTCCCTGCTCCCCTTGCCTTGCAAGGAAGAAGACTGCGATGATGATCCGGGCTCGATGGCAGTAAGATGCGGTGCACGCACATATCGCCTCGAGCAGGAAGCAGGAGACGCGGAACGCGGGCGCGCCTGTCCATTTCCGGGAGCACGAGAGACACCCGAGGGCCGCTGGAAAGCCGGTGGCAGGAAGGCAGCCCCTCACTTGCCTCGCTGCTTGCCAGCGCATGGCCCATGCTACCGCTGTTCTCCAGTTGATGACTCCATCGCAAATCAACCACCCCCCCGGCGGCGGAAACGAATGGGCAATGCTGCGAGTAAGAGCCGAGCAGACACAGCCGTGGGGAGGGGGCGCCGGGAAACCGAGAGCGGGGACAGGCGAGCTAGACGAGACCGCGACGAGATGATCCAGCACCTCGGTCGGCATCATGCAACCAACGGTTCAGCAGCAATACAGAATGCGGCCTGTTGAGAAGCTTCCATGTTTCTCCCAGCAAACCAGCACCAGCCCCGGCCTGCAACGTGGTGTCTGTCGCTTGTGCTCTGGTGGCGGACTGACAGACGACGCGTGCTGGCGAGGTGGCATCGGAGGTGCTTCGCCAACCAGATCCCAACAAAGTGGATCACCTTTTCGCATGGGCCGGCCTGCTGCAGAAGCCTTCGAAGCTACGAAGGGTCTGACACACCCCTGCCAGGTCCGGCTTCTATCTGGCGGCAGACTTGGGACCGTGGACACCGTGGACCACGGACACGCCCGCCGCCTCACGCTGGCGTTGCCTCACGCTTGCTGGAAAAAGATCAGGCAATGAGTGCCGTGTTGTTGGGGATGTGTGCGATGCGGTAGTCGCGCAGGGCCCATGCACGCCGACCGCGGTCACAACAGTCCTGGGTGCCATGGTGCTTGTAAGTTGAGGTAGCATTCTGGACGTTGTTCTTTGCTGCCACCGCCTTCCGTCTGTCTACTGTACCAGATCCAGTCTCGCCGTTTGCTTAGCTGGCTTCAAGGTCCCGTCGGCCAAGGCCGGGCGCAATTGTCGAACGACTATCGCGCAATCCTTCCATCTGGGCCGACGTACGGTGTGTGCTTCCGAAGCAGAATGACGGCGACGGCGACGGCGACGGCGACGGCGAGATCCGAATTCCCGCCATGGCATCAAGCTCTCGCTCTAATCGCTTTTAGTTGACCCAACCGAGCCATGGCCGTGTGTGTTCCTGACGCAGAGGGCTGCTCGAAATAGAATGTTCGCCCGGCCCAAACCTTCGCGACGACAATGGCTCAATATCCGCATGGATTGCAGATATAGATTCACTTCATTGCACACAGAGACACAGACAGAGGAGCCGACGCGATGTAAACGCCGCCGACGTCTGTACCCCGCGCAGGCTCGCACAAAGAGACGGCAGAGATTCGAACGAGGCCGCGAAAGGCGGCCATGTTGTACGTACTGCCATGTTCTATTGCGAGGACCTGCGAGCGACGCGCCTCCAGTGGGCGGCCCGGTTCATCAACATTGCCAAACCCGCAGCGGCACTGCCAACTCATCAATGCATGAGGGTTAGGGAAGGCCTCGCGCAGGCCAGACCCTCTTTTTCGCCTAGTTGCCTCGCGACCCCTCTTTGCCTGGCCGGATGGTCCAATCAACCAGGGCTCATTCACCGTTCGAGCTCAATCTGGGGCGAACCCCATCTGCTGGGTTCGTCGGCCAAAGTTGCCAACCTCCCCTTTTCGCGTGCACTCTGACAGCAATGACCAGGGGCGTGCGGCGTCGTTGCTTCTGAGTTTCGATCCACCTCCCAGCCACCCCTCCCCAGCGCGCATCGCGATAGAAGCAGAAGCAGGCCACAGCGGAGGCCGCTCCTGTTCATGCACACGGATTTGTGCTTGCTGTTGCTTGATGCTGCTGCCGCCGCCGCCTCCGCCCGCTGCTCCTCGGATTGGGGAGATGAGATACGCTCTCCACCGACGTTGCCGCGTATCGCGTTGGCCGCAGGCCGCATCTCACTGGACAATGCCTCGCCACCGCGAACCAGCGAGCGCCAGGCCAGTGGGACCCCAATGGAGGACCCCCTCCGGGCGCGTTCCATCCCTCAATGGCCGGCCTGCCATCTGAGTTTGAAGCACATCTCGGCGAATCGCCCGCGCTACCGACTCCCTGGCAGAGCCGAGGACTTGGGCGCCTGCGTCACGGGCCAACCACCACCCAGTCTCTCGGTCCTTGGCTCACTGACAGTCTCGTTGACGTGCCACCTCCCTTTCCTTCGTCCCTCTCAGTCCCCGACGGCCGGCTGCCGGACGAACCCTCCATTCCTCGCCCCTCTCCAGGGGCCATGGCGCCTGGGCAACAGGGACCTTGTAACCGCCAGCTGCTGCAGCTCATGGCCAGGGTCCTGCTTGCCTCTACATGTATCCATTCCATGGGCGCCACAGAAGACCGCTGGACGTGCTGTGCATTAGTGACCGCCAAAAGAAGGATCTTGAACGCCCGTTCGGAGCCAGCCAACCAGGCACAAGCCAGCCCGGGCCAGCCTGTTAGAACGCCGACGGAGCTCGCATCACCCTGCCGTCACGACTCTTGCACTTTGCCGCTGGTTTCCTTTTGTCTTTCGCCACCCCACTCGGGTCCGTCGTGTCTGCGAATACGGACGCAAGATGTATGGAGTACCTTACTCGACGATGGGCATCTGCATTACTTGGGCCCGGAGTACAAGTGCCGACGATTCGTAACGCTGGTCCGGTTCAATTCCACCAGCCATGGCTCGGGCCCGGCAGGTCAGGCAACCAACTCCACGGCCGAGTGGCCAGAGACACGAGGAAAATAGGCGGTCCACGACGATGAGCGCGTACAGGATGCTCGTTCGGGCCGGAGAGGGAAAAAAGCAGAAACCAGGACCCGCCACGCCTTTGGGGAACGCCCACCTGGTCGCTCGCGTGGTCGGCTGTACGAGTACAACGGGGACGCGAGCGGTTGCATTGGCGCTGCTGCAAGGAGCATCGTACCTCCTAATTGCTTGTACTGCCACTGTTATTGTTGCCGTACCCCTACCGCACGTACCGTGGCATCAAACCCAGAATGGACCTCAGACGCTGCGTCGCCCACCATGCGCCGCAGTGGAGCGGCCTAGTGTCCCTAATGTCCTAATGTCCAGCGGTTTTTTTCATCAACTGGCGACGAGGCACGCCAACACATCAAGATGGGTCACACTCTTTTCGAGAGCCGCATCGTCGCTCGCATCTGCCTCCATTCGCGCGTCGTCCTGACTCCAGACACCCCGGCCGCGCGCTAGCAACTTTGCCTCTGGCTCTTTGCCTTTGCAATAAAACACACATGTCTCGCCGCCCACGAGCTCGTCTCGTCTACACAAATCGTCTAGTCCAGCTGGCTACCTCGTCTCCTCGCCGTCGAAACCAACCGGCTCTCTCGCATCGTTCTCTTTTCTCGACCCCTCCGTATCCCGTTTCATCTCATCCTACCGGCTTGACGACGCATCAGGGTTCCTCTCCATTCTGCCCACTTCTTGGCCACCCTGCCGCTCTGCGCCGTTGATTGCGTCTTCATCCACCCTCCTCATCATCGTTGGGCCTCATTGCAGACTCACCGATCCTGAACGTGCATTTACCCCCCCCCAGCCAGGTTGCCCTTGGTGGCTTATTCTCTTTTCTGGCCCCCAAACTACCGCCTGCTGCACGTATCGACATCTCAAGCAACCATTGCCGGCTTACGTTTCCACTTTTTACCTTCAACAGCTTGCTGCGGGTGTTCGAGGATCCATTGGCGACCACCACCACCATGGGCGGATTCTACATGCAGTATCTCGAGAGTAAGTCCGTCAATTGATCTCGTGCGGTGCAGGTTTGGCCCAATGGCTGTCGAATCTCCGTGAAGAGTGACTTGTGTAAGCAATATGTCGGTCGTCTGGCCACACCGGCTCGGCCGGTGCTTCATTGCTGTGCGGCGAGAACCCTGCCCAGCGATGATGATGACCTGCGTCTTTCATCGATGGTGTGGGTTCGTGGACCTGCTTCGCAAACCACATATCCCGCATCCATCGCATTGATGCGGCCCCTGTCTGATGCAGGACCAACGATCTCGTGTGGGCTGTTTGGGCTTCGGCACAGCCGCATCTGCACCATTGACGCTACGTACGCCGACACGCATCGCCGTCAACACTGGACCACGTCCCTGGAAAGACGCAAGTGCTAACGAGCGGCTCCTTCTTTAGGTCTCTGCCGACGTCGAGGCTGGACGGATCCCTGCTACGAGCTATACCGAGACGCCAATGGCTTCACTTGCCTTGTCCTTGTAAACGGGCGTGAGTACCAGACAGACCTTGCATACCAGTCCGATGTCCTGGCGCAGGAAAACGCGGCCATGCGAGCCTTCATGGTCTGCCGGAACTTCTCCGTCAACGGAGGCATGCTCGCCCGCAACGGCATCGTCCAGGGGCTCCCCGCTGCCGCCGACACCGGCCGCCGCCGCAAGAGCCGCCACACGTCGTCGCGTGGTAGCAGCGACAGCCACGGCCGCCGCTCCGGGAACCATTCGAGCAGCAGCTCCACGGCGTCATTTGACTGATGGTCCTGCTCGGGATGCCGGGCCCCTGGAGAAGCAAGGGCTGGGGACCACATCTGCCCGCGTTCCGCTTATCCATGCAAGCCAGCCAGGAGACGATATGCAGTCGATGGTGCATACTTTAAACGCGTTTGAAAGGCTCCACAGCCGTCCTTAAGGGGGAAATGCCGGACACGAACCTCGGCAGCCGCCGTCTCTGGATGATCATGGATGAAGCAAAGGTGGAAAAGAGGTGGCACGACAAACACAAAATTGGAGAAAAGCGACGCATTCCCTGGCTTTGTGTTTTGGCAACGACTTTATGACGACACGTAACGACATTTTTTAGAAACGACTCATGTTATCCTCAACGGCCTTGCTAGTTTGGATTCGTATTGATCGGCTCTTTTCTGCATTTTTCTATTGGGTGTTCTCAATTTCACTTGCTCTTTCCAGGCGCTGCCTGCCACAACCAACGGCATTTGGCTCAAGAATTTTGATGACTTTGGCTCTCCGGTTGGGATAAACAGGACCAGCTTTGGCGGCCACATGATGAAGTCCCACCTTTCTTGGATGCCGTTCTTGACCTTGCCGGCCGGATTGCCGGCCCGAGGCAACTCGGGACTGGACGGGCAGGTCCATGTTCACATTGGCATATTTGCCGTTCCTGGCAGCCCCGGGAAGTGCAATGTCGGACCTGTAAATCTGCCATTGGGAACCCGGGCTCAGGCTTTGTTGTTTCCGGGAGGCTGGGAGGCTAGACTTTTGTTGTTTCTTTTCCTGGTTTTCGGCACTGCCCA
The DNA here is from genome assembly GCA_024339985.1 of Tolypocladium endophyticum. Taxonomy (NCBI): domain Eukaryota; kingdom Fungi; phylum Ascomycota; class Sordariomycetes; order Hypocreales; family Ophiocordycipitaceae; genus Tolypocladium; species Tolypocladium endophyticum. Next base: position 238,131 of record JALHBW010000152.1, read on the forward strand.
TCTTCTCACGAGGTGAAAAGTTACAAAGGGGGTGGGCGACTTTGACTCGGCATTTTGCAGCGAGCGAGGGACAGCAAGCAGTCTTTTTGCTTTTTGCGTTCTTTGTCATATTTCACTGACAATCTCCCTCTAACCGAATTTCATTTGTGCGCGCGGGCTGGTGTCTGTCGAGCGCATAAAGATTATGCGGTGGCAGGCGGTGGCAGTTGGATGGGACGCGGAGGATCAAAAAAGATTGAGTAAGAGGTGGAACGTGGCCGGCAGCTGACTCTGTTTGGGTTACAGGCTGATGAATGGGTCATGATGATCATTGATGACGACGAAAGATGCTCAAGAGACTATGATAACGACGACACGGTATATATATTCTTTCCACTTGTAACTTGACTTTGCGATGTGTAGCTCATGTTCTCGCTCCCCTGATTCTGGTCGTGATGGCCCTTTTACAATCGAGAGTTGGCCTTGGTACGCAGTAGTTGACGACGACGGCCCTGCGACTGTGAATGGTGGAAGTCTCCGAATGATGATTGGGAGGAGCTGGGACATCAAAAAGGGCCAAGCTGCTGAGTGACATGCGATAGGCACAGTGTTGAGTCTCTGCCTGAGCTCCAACCCGAAAGGATACACGGAGAAGTATTTCTGAAATTTGGTTGCAAAGAAAGGGTGAACAGCTATGTTGCTCGGCATATGGTAAATGAATGACTGGCATGGGTAGGCTCAAATTTACTTCAAGGGCGTGATTTGGCCACTCTTTTGCGTCATTGCTGAACCTTGCCGCCTGCATGCTCATTGAACCCGGGGAACATTCAATTGAGGCCATTTCATTAAGCTTCAGCTGACGGAGTGTTTGAAGCTGCCACTGAAGTTGATCCGAGTTGCCGAGAGACGCCGGAATTGAGGTGCTACGAGCCTGCGATACGTCATCGTCGTCAGCATCGCCAAACTTGGATCGCCGCTCAACGGGCCGGCCGATAAAATTGGCACGAAACCCGCTCACTCCCGCGGCGTGCTCGTCAACCTGCGAATATCAACTCTTCTTGGCTGAGGCAATCTCTTGGCGGCTTTAGAATCTCGTCGTGGGACCTGGTACAGCTTGCGGACCGGTTCACTTACAAGTCTGCCCTCGGCTTGATGACGGGTGTGTATCGCAGCGGCGTCCTCCGGAGAGTGTCTCACTCGGCGCATCGGCTTGTAAGCAACGCAGGCCGGAACGCAAGTTCATCAACACTAATGCCCGTTTCAGACCGTGTCGGCGCCGCGATCTAAAATGACAGTCCGCAAAGAGACCAACAAGATCCTCGAGGGCCACAAGCTCCTCTTCCTCACGCCCTGGGCCCCGCCGCCCGCGCGCCTGGCCGAGCTGCGCGGCCGCTTTCCCGGCCTTACGGTCGAGACCCGCTCGCAGAAGTGGGAAACGGCGCTCGACGAGGGCGACGATGCTGCGGCGCTGTGGCGGGATGTGACCATCCTCGTGACGAACGGCACGCTCCCCGAGCGGCGGCAGGCGCCGAGGCTCCAGGTTGTGCAGCTGTTGAGCGCGGGCGTGGAGCATATGCTTGACAGGCCGTTGTTCAAAGACTCGGATGTGGTGTTTTGCACGGCGAATGGCGTGCACGGGTGAGTCTGCAGGATGCGGAGTGACTGGGCGAGCGGTGACGAGATGCTGACTATGACTCCAGGCCGCAGATATCGGAGTGGATTATTGGGACGTTTTTGGCTCTGCAGCATAAGCGTATGCCGTATCCTCTAAAAAGACAGACTACGGCGTGAGCTGACGTACGTTGTCATCAGTCCCGACGTACTTGGAACACCAGCAACAGGGGCGGTGGAAGAGGCTCGAGGAGACGACCAATGACTCGGTCGGGCAGACAGTGTAAGCCATCCACGTCTTCTCGCACTCACCCGGCTGACACCAGTGGACCAAAAAGAGGCATTCTCGGGTACGGCAGCATCGGCCGCCAAACCGCCCGCGTAGCCAAGGCCATGGGCATGCACGTCCACGCGTACACGCTGCACCAGCGCTCCACGCCCGCCTCGCGCCGCTCCGCCGCCTACACGCCCCCCGGGCTCGGCGACCCGGACGGCGTCCTGCCCGACCGGTGGTTCTCGGGCACCTCGACCGCCGAGCTGCACGACTTCCTCGGCTCCGGGCTGGACCTGCTCGTCGTGGCCATGCCGCTGACGCCGCGGACGCGCGGGCTCATCTCGCGCGCTGAACTCGCCGTCCTCGGCGAGGAGAAGGGCCGCGCGATTGTGAGCAACGTCGGTCGCGGGCCCATCATCGACACGGACGCGCTCGTCGCGGCGCTGGAGGACGGCGTCATCCGCGGCGCGGCGCTCGACGTCACGGACCCGGAGCCGCTGCCCGAGGGGCACCCGCTGTGGGGGATGCAGAATGTCATAATCACGCCGCACACGAGCGGCACGTCGTCGGCGTACGGGAAGCGGATCCTGGGCATTTTGGAGTTGAACCTGGAGCGGCTGAGCGAGGGCAGGGAGTTGACGAATGTGGTGAGTAGAGAGGACGGGTATTAGGCGTCTGTTGACTGCGATCATGGAAGACTTGAAACTACATTCTAGAATTCGGCGTCTCGACTCTTCAGTCGCAAGACGAATGCCGTCTCCTTGTCGGGCCTGGAGCCATCTTTCACCACTGAAGAAACCTCGCCCCCTGATCCACCATCTACTTTTACCCCCGACTCACCGTCCGTGGCCTCCAAAACCCTCTTACTGACCAGCAACTCCCTCAACTCGCGCATCTCAACAGCTCCATACGTCCTCTCGAGCAGCTCGAGAACGCCCACTGCCGAGATCTCGGGATCCCAGCCATCCGCCAGCACGACCGCGCTCGCGTCCGCGGCGCCGATCTCGACAAACGACCGCACGATGCGCGTCCACCGCCGCGTGCCCTGGGAATCCGTGTCGTAGTAGGCGATCCAGCCGCGCCGCCGGGCGTCGCGCAGGTGCCGCAACAGCGTGAGCCATGGCGTCGTCGGCCTGCGGGTGTTGAAGTCGCGGTAGGCGTGGTTCGGGCCTGGGTTAGCGCGGCTGGGGTGGGATAACAGGTACGTGACGAGGTCGGGGTCCGAGAGGGGGAAGATGGTGGTTTTGCGGGAGCAGAGGAACTCGGTTGCGTATGAGAGGAGCGGTGTTGCTTCGTCGCTGCCGTCCTCATCGTGCCCCTTGACATCCTCACCCATCTTGTCTCCATGGCGGCTGCGAAACTCGAGCTCCTCGCGCACGTACTGTGTAAGTCCGAACTTGGTCGCCAGGCACAGAAAGGGCCCCCTCGCTGGCGGCGCCTTCATCCGCACCTCGTACGAGCCAAAGGCGCTCCACGCCCAGTGATCACAGCCTCCGTGCCCTTCCTTGCGCAGCCACAGCCACTCCAGAGCGCCGTTGAGCGCATTCACGAACCGCCGCTGCAGGCTCTCTTCGTCAACAGCGACGTGCCGCGCGTGAGTCATGGCCAGCGCAATATCAGGCCACCACTCGTCTAGCCGGCGGTGGTGCTCGACCGGCTCGAAGGGCCGCTTCAGGCGCAGCACGTAAGAGCGCAGCAGGCGCTGGTGCGGGTCGAAGCCGCGTCTCGACGCGGCCGCGAGGCGCTCGTGTATGCCCTCTCCGGCCACGAGCCAGTCGCGGACGGTGCGGTGGATGTACGTTACACGCTTGGCGGCGACCGTTCGCCCCTCGGACGCCTGAGCGTTGGAGTTGCGTGCAAACTGGGGGCCTCGTGTGTTACCCTGTCTCGGCGGGCTGTGCATGTCCAGGAGTCCTGCGAAGCGCTGCGTGATCCGCTGGACTGTCGTATTGCAGCGGCTTTGGATGAACTCGTCGCTGGCTTCTTCGACGACGCTCTCCAGCGCTAGGGCATCATCGTCTGCGTAGTCGAGCGCAAAGGCGAGCTCCCAGACTGTGAGGGAGTTGGCCGAGTCGTCGCGAACAAAGTCTGCGACGACCTCGCGCGCGCAGATGAGCTGGAAGATAGCTGCTGTCTCGCTGAGCTCGGCGGCCGTCTGAATCTCGAACAAGAGCTTGGCGAACAGGCTGTCGAGCTCCGTGGGAAGCCGTGTCAGGGTACTGCTCAAAGAGCCGAAAGATGATGCCCCAGAGCCAGTACGGAACTGGTCCATCATCTCGTTGACGGCGAGCCGCACCCAGAGAAAGACGCCGTCTGCGCGCTCGACCGTGTCGCTGACCAGCTTTTGTCCTGCATCCACATCGCCCCGCAACAAGAGTCGTATTCCGGTGCTCTCTGCCAGTCTGTCCTTCACGTAGCGATACATGTCGTCGTACGTGAGGTCCTGAAGTCTCAGGTGAGGAACCGCGCGCTCAAAGGCGTTCTCAAAGACTGCCCACGGGCGGGACGAGAGGCACATTTTGATGGCACGTCCGTGCTTGCCCTGACCGAGATTCTTGAAGAAATTGATGATGGAAAGATGGTCGCCGTCAAACTCATCCAGCCCGTCGATGAACAGGCACAGCTTCATGTGCGGCAAGGCGGCATCCATAAGGCGCTGGAACGCGTCCATGAGTTCCTGCACAGGCCAGTCTAGCTCCAGCTTGACGCGGTCTTTGGTCGACATATTTCGCAGCTTCTCCCAAAGATCGGGAAAAGCGGACGGTATGACCTCGGGGCTGGCAGCGAGCAGCTGGTGCAGAAGGGAGCGCAGCAGGCCCGTCTGCGAGCGCTGCTCCCGCGAGCCGCTCGTCCAGAAGAAGAAGCCGGCCGTTTGCACAGGTCGACCCTCGGCCCAGCGTTTCAGATGCCTTGCTGTGAGCGGATGGTGGAAGAGGAAGCGCATGAACGTCGACTTCCCTGAGCCAGGTTTGCCGGTGATCCAGTAGATAGGCCCGAGGTCGTCGGCCGTGAGCCAGCTCGTGAAGCGGTCCTTGAAGCGGCCGTCTTGATCGGTGGAGGCGGCGTCGGCAAATACCCATTCAAATGTCGATTCGTGGGCCTGGACGACTTCTTCCTCACGGTCATGCATGCTCTTGTACGCGAGGCCGTCGAGGATGAAATCGTACAAGAGACTTGCGGGAGGAGGTCGGGGCCGGGAAGCCTTGACGATAGCGGGGACGTTTTTATTGAAGAGACCAATTCGACCTTTGGGTGCGGTCTTTGGAGTGTCCTTACGCTGGCTCTCCTCGGTGACTTCACTGTCTTGTGCATCTGCCACTTCATCTCGACGACTCTCAGGGGCGGCCGTGCTCTCGCCCGTGTGCTGGATCTGAACGACTCTGCAGGACTTTAGTCTCAGCACCTGACCATGGAGATGGCGTTGAAGTATTGCTGCTCACTCACTTGAAAGAAACCACATCGCCTGAGCATTGACTCACGAGCTCCTGGAGACGAGTGCCGAGCGCTCCGACGTCTCGGGACGACCACGCCTTGCGCAACTCAGCCCCATCAACAACACGCCCGCTATCAACGGCGGCCGAGTCTTTGAGCCGGCCCAGCTTCAAGCATAGCTCGAGCCCGACCCTGCGGCACGCATCAGCGAGGGAACTGGCGTCGGCGACGGGTCCGAGCGCCTCTGTTTTCTGGACCAGCTTCGCGGACAGCAAGTCAACGTCGACGCAGGGGGTTGACGCAGCATCGCCTTGGTGCACGGAAGCCAGAGCCTGGTATAGCTCCGTGGCCGTCGCCAGGAATATTGCCACGGCGGCGTCAACGCGAGCAGCTTGACCTTCTGACGCTGCTGCCATTTTATAGCATGTAATGGATGCAGCGTCTTGTTTTCTTTTGGTTTTGCTATCTATGCTGTGGACAGTACGTCTTTCTATGCGTGTGAATCCACGCCAATCCAGCCAGGCTCTCCGGCCGGTCATGCAGATGAATGGGGGAAATACGAGAAAGGAAGATAGGGCCATGGGGAATCAGACGTTCAAATACCCCAGACGCAACCCCGCGTGAGAAATTAGCGCGGTTTGCCTCGATTGCGCTATTTCAGGGCCGTTGCGCCACCCCACCACCCACCACTTGCAGTGCATGTCCGTATCGCGTGGCTGGGGAAGATTGAACAGCCAGTGGGCAGACTGGCAGAGTAATGATTCTGCCTTCACATGTCAGTTAAACAGCACAGACCCAAAATGCAAGTCTCCATAGTCGATCCACTCTAGCATTCCATCATCAAGTTCGGCCAACATGAACCAAGCCGTCTCGACGGGTGGGGGACGCCGGTCCAAAATGTCGTCCACCATCTGCGACAGCCGCCACTCGGCGTCTTTGCAGACCTGGTGGTCACCGTGACTTGGACGAGTCACCCATGATAGGTTGGATACGAAGACACATAAGTTGAGAGTCATTTCGCTGGTTGGTAAAGTCGTTGATAGCGCTTGTACCCCTTGGGGCTCTTTCGCCAGGAGCGTCGCGCTGGGGAGGCTGTAGTAAAGAGTCCGTCCTTGAGTGAGAAATAATCGAGACAAGGCTGAGCATTGCGATAATTACGATCCAAGAATAGTCTCTACTCAGGTCGATAACATGAAGCGATACGTGGTACGTGGTTGCTTTCACGATAGTTGCCAGGACCTGCCGAGCAGTCTCCAAAAAGGCTTGGCAATGTTCATTCGCGTATCGTGATAGATACTGTAATAGAAGCAAACGGCTATGTAGAAAATCCAGATAGATAGAAACAATGGTGAAGATGAAACTGGCGTCAGGTTGGTGCGCTTCGTCTTCGCCATGGCTTAGTGGATAGCGCAGGCTTTTTATTTCGATTTGAGACTAGGATGGGAGTCAGACCCTTGAAACGTGCATGTGATGATTGTGTCAATAGGCTGCTAGGTCTTTCTTGTCTCAGCTACATGTGTTAGATCCTAACTTCGGATTTTGTAGGGTTGCCTTAGCGGTTGACTTTGACTTTGTTCTTAATTCGCACGCAGTGGCATATGTAAACTGTTGCGCTGATCTTACCACCCTAAAGGATCGCTTGTATCTTCCGTACATGTCCTCAAAAAGAACCGGAAACCAAATAGCTCACTCTCTCAAACGAAAGTCTGCCGTCAACAGTTCGCTCGGAGTGCCCGTTCGCACGATCCGACCATGTTCTAGTACAACAAGCACATCAAAGTTGCGGATCGTGTCGAGGCGATGCACGACTGAAATAACAGTATGCTTTTCGAACTCCTTGTCGATGGCCGTTACCATCAATTCCTGCGTGTGCTGATCCACAGAACTCATAGCCTCGTCAAGAATGACGATTTTGCCGATATGTTTCCGTAAAATCGCTCTGGCCAGGCATACCAATTGTTTTTGACCGTGGGAGAATGCGAGATCCGCAATGTCTACATCAAGCCCGCCGTGCAGGGCAACTTCGTTCCAAATACCCAGCCTTTCCAGGATGGAAATAATTTGCTCATCAGTAGCCGTTTGGTTGTCTTGGTGCGCTGCGTTGGCAGCTGGCTGTGCCACTAGATTTGACCGCAGGGTACCCTCAAAAAGGACAGGCTCTTGCGGTACAGCTATGAGGCGCGAGCGCAATGCGTTACATGATATATCCGCAATGTCGACGCCGTCAAGCATGATGGTGCCAGAGTAGTTGAGCAGTCGGAATAGAGTTGATAACAGCGTAGATTTCCCACTGCCTGTTCTACCACAAATGGCGACTTTCTGGCCGGGCTGAAGGGCTAGTGAAACATCCAAAAGAATAGGTTCTGCCCCGCCTTGTTTTGAGTACGACGCCGTCACATGTTTGAACTCCACTTGCCCCTTTGAAGGCCATAGCTCGGGAGGTTGTTGTGTTATAGCAGGGTTTTCCTCCAGCTCCGATGGTGTTGTCATTTCAAACGACCGGAGACGAGAAATTGCTCCAAGAGATGTCTCCAGCGAGGTCCAAGACGAGATCAGACTGGCAAGAGAGGAACTGAATCCCAAGATACTAAGCATGGCAAGACCAATGTTTCCGGCGCTAGATGTTTTGGTTAAAACCGCGAGCGTGACGAGAAGTATTGCGGAAGCAGCCACGAAGAGGTCAAGGACTAGCGTTAGCCAACGCTGAACGGAATAGAGTAAGTAATGAGGGCGCTGTGAGCGATCAAGGAGCTGTAATATAGACGATCGTATAGTAGATTGCCACTGGAACGCTCTGATGGTTGCGAGTCCATCTACTGCCTCCATCAAATGCTTATAGAGGGGTGCTTTGGCTTGTAGGTCGAGGAGACGGAGCTGGCGGGAGGTGCGAAGGTAAAACTTTTGTAGTCCATAGAGCACAACAACCACAGCAGGCATCGCCGCGGCAAGATATTTGGCACCGAGAGCGATGAGGATAGCGTCACTGACGCAGGATAGAAGGTCTGTGAAACAGGTCAGTATCAGGCTCGCTTTCACGCCAACATGGAGGCGACGAGTTAACACCTACCGGCTAAGGTTTCGTACGCGGCCGATGGCAATTCCTGATCCACCAGCGACATATCCTGGCTGAATCTATATAGTTAAAGTTTAGCATTGTAGTAACTCATAGAAACATGATAAGTGGTATACCTATTGATCAAGTCACCGGAATCGGTCGAAGCAAAGAAAGACAGCGGAGCCCTAAAAGTCTGATCAACAAAGATTGTTGGAGCCTGCTTTGGGATTAACTCACCTCAAAACTGTGCTCAGCAGCGTCCAGTGGAGGGCCTGCGCTGACTTTGGGATGATATTGACAAATACGAACCTAATGGTGACTTGTTAAGTTTCGTTGCCCAGCTCGAGTACGAAGACCATACCAGCAGTCAAATGCTATCAAAGCAAGGGTAGATATCAACAGCATGGCATATATGCCAAAATATTTTCCTGTATCAACATTATTGTCCGAAGTGTTAGCTTCAGCCCACCACTTGAGCCAGATTTCTAGTAGATCTGTCAGCTAGACATGCGCATTGTGCCTCGGATCTGCAGACTTACGGGGGAAAAGTTGAGAAAAAGCAACGAAAAGTCCTGTGGTCAGGCCGATAAGGCCAAATGTCCAACCGATTGATCGGAAATAATAAAGATAGAGCGATGGATCGCCCGAACCCATCATCAGATCCCCCATTTGGTTCTTGTCGGCTATACCTTCCGTATATGATCGTTGACTTGTTGGAAGGGCAGTCTCGTCATCCGCGTCCACCGGAGGCGTGCCTAAAGCATCGGTATCCGTTGGGTCGAATAGATAGCCTTGGCTTCGAAGTCTGATAAATGTGCCCTGGTGCTGAATTCGTCCATTATCTAGAATAATAATCTCATCTGCGTCCCGTAGAAGACTCACTAGATCGTACGGGAAGGTGGTCAGTGTACAAATAAATAATTGCAAGATGCAAACGGTATATCAGATGTACTCACGAGCATGAGTGGTAAGTATGACTGTAATTCCTGTGTTGCGACAGAGACCTTTTGTCCCAAAAACCTGATTCCACACATGGCTTTGAGTCGCCGTGTCTAGGCCAGAAAGAACATCATCGACCAGTAGTAGGCGCTTCCTTGAGTAAAGGGCGCGAGCCAGTGCCTTCTTGTATATTAGATTCCAGTCAACTTCCTGACGTATGAAAGGGGAACGTACGACTCGGTGCCTTTGACCGCCGCTGAGCTTGAGCCCCTTGCCGTCAATAAAGGATTGGTCGCCTGAAGTAAGCTGTTGAAAGTCCTTTTCTAGAGCGCAAGCTTGGACCACAGCCTGATACCAACGCTCGTCGACATCGTCTGTGGTTGGGCCGACAATATTCTCCTTAATGGTGCCATGGAAGAGCCACGTTGACTGTGAACAATACGCAGCTCCAGCCACTGACCTACTTACTATATCCGTCGTGTAGAGCTCGCCTAGTAGAGCCAACAGTAGCATTGTCTTGCCTGAACCAACCTTGCCAGTAATTGCAGTCAACGATGAAGGCTTGACAGTAATACTAATATCGTGCAAAATATGTGCACCCCCTGCTTCTGCAGCGAAAGATGCGCATTTGGTGACGATGCTTGGCGCCATGAGCGCACCTGAATCCTGACACTGCAACTCCGTGTCGCTGGCATAGCCCATGGCTTGTCCAGTGCCCGAAGCAGGCCTAAGCTGTGCAAGCATATTAAAATTTCCGTCAGCATCTTGGCATTTTTCGAGAAAAGCTTGAATTCTATCGAAGCATCCGAGAGAGCTGATAAACATTGGCATGGAAGTAAGCAGTCGAGCTAGCGGGGCAATTATGAGCGACATGATGGACAGAGAGGTGAAAACGGTTGCGATCGTTAGCTGCTGATGGGTGTCATGGCCATATACAGCAATGGCAATACCAAAAGTCAAAATTCGAGATATTGCGGAGGGTGTGTTGCCTGAAATCGGTTGGATCAGACAGATATATCATGACACAGGCATAGAACGCCTACCTAAGACATTCAGATAAACAATGCACCTCCGGAAGGTCTTTGAGTAATTAAGCTCTTTGACTCGGAGTAGCTGAATGCCTGAAAGCCACATATCAACCATGCCGAGCATCTTGACCTCCTTGATTGATCTGATGACGTCGGACGTAGTTGTGACTCGGCGCTGTATCGCATCGTTCCATGCTTTCTTGGCGGGTCCCATGCGCTTGGAAAGGTGGCCCATGGCGATTGTGCAAGCTGCAAATTGTAAACAAAACAACTTACTACTTACTCAGGTAGTGATCCCTTTAACGCTTACCAATGACGGACAGGACGGGGCCGACACATCCCGGGCCAAGCTCTCGCTCCAAGAGCCAAATGGCAAGCACGATCTCAACCGGATTGCTCCAGAGCTCGTGGAAGCTTTCGAATGATCGGCATATTGCCGTAACGTCGGGCCCAGTCAAGGTCAATATGGCCAACCGTAATGAGCTAACTGATGAAGCATCCAGAGCAAGGCTCTGAATACAGGTCATGGACACTAGGGAGCCGCGAATCATGGTTAGTGAGCGGAATACCTTGTGTTGGTAGAAGCCCTTGGAAATCTATACTCCCGATTAGCCAGCGAGGTGATACGGATTGGTAATGGACTGACCGCCGTGCCAAGATATGTAAGGCCCGTAGCAAGTATAAGGGCCCATGCGAGGTTGTGTCTGTCATAATCATCGACAGCATCAGATGACGTGTCTTGTACGAATACAATGACGCGTTTGATGAGAAACGGCTGCGCAAACTTGAATCCTATCAAGAAGAGACGGGGCACTACTGCAAGAGCCAAAGGTCCCTTGAGGGTATAGCAGAGGGAAAGAATGAGGCGATATCGATGAATTTTGGAAGGTTTCCTCGATTTCGATTTCCAGGCACTGGACAGTTTATCGGCAAGGCCTTCAGAACGAAGCTCGCCATCAGTGTCATACAAGCTGTCGATTGACAATGTAGCCCTGAAACCGCGGATCAAGAGGGAATTGAGCCACCAAAAGAAACCACGATTGACGATTCCGCTCGTCGCCTCGGGTGTCTGTTGCTTCCAAGCACCGAGGAGGCTATTTCGCTTGCTCTGAAGCTCCAACACGAGCAAGGCAGCCTTGGCCGCCATCTTGCCTGCAAACAAGGGGGCGAGAGTGCTATGAAACTCATCTAGTAGCCACAGCGTGCGGCATTGGATGGCATCAAAGAATGTAGAGAACACGAGATATATGGAGATAATCGTTGATGGGCGAATAGAGCGGTAGTGCTCGAGGTAACTCAGAGCACACAGCGCCAGGGCATCGACGAATCCAAGAGCTGTAGCAGCGATGGTGACATGATTGAGCAATTGGCCCCTGTATTGAGCCCAGGCGATGAGCAGTGTCAATTGTAAGGCCGTGTATGCGACGCATGCTGCCTATATCGGATTAGGTCTCAGCGACAAGTACTCCATAACTCCGATGCTGTAATGCGCGCGGCGTACAAACTTAAATCTGGAGAGAAGTTGCCCTGAGGTCTTGATACTATCGTCGTACAGTTGAGCGGCTCGTGGCACGGCACAAAGAAGGAGAATTGCGCTTGGGGTGAGGCTCAGTACAGCCTGCTCGAAGCAGAGAGAAAAGTCGAATCGCGCGATGTCGCAGTCAATGGCTGCTGGCCAAAGAAACGAGTCGCAGATGAGGGCATCGCTTCCGTCCGAGACGGCAGCTGAGCGATTCGTGACCATAGTCGAGCAACTGTTTGGGACAGGTCACTAGAGCGCACGCAGAGTATCTCAGGTCAAGCAATGGTGAAAGTGAGAATCCATGACTGTCGTGCATTAGGTAGAAAAATTCCGACTGCAAAGAGGACCAACGAAAGGGATTCATGGCATGTATCATTCAGCCCCAAGACGCGGGAGCTAGCTGACAGTTGCGGCCCGTCCGGCAGAATGGAGTTCGGCTGCTCCCCTTCACTTTACACCTCTGTACAAGGACCTGCCCTGCTCTGTACTCGTACTCGTACATACGTATTGGAGCGCAATAAACGGGGCACGCTGAGGAAAGAAGCAGCCTGCAGGGGCCTTTGACCTGTACTTTCTGATTCCGAGTGTCACGGGCTGCCGTCCGAGCCTCGGTGAAGTGCAAACGCGGTCCCAGAGAGGCAGGTGAGTGAACACAAAAGAACTTTGCATCATCTCGCATTGTAGCCAACAATGCTTCCACCAACCACCGCAGCGAACAGCAAACTTCCGCACCCACGGTTCGGACGAGCAAAAACGTCAGTGGTGGCGGGCTAGCGAGAGCATTGGGGTATGGGCCGTGTGGGCGTCCGCCTACATGTGCTAATTCTTCACCCCAGATACCAGGTTTCATGTCTTTGCTGTCAGCCACTCAGAATTGAGGAATTTACAGTTGGTTTGGCGCCTTTCACGCGGCTCGGTGATTTCCGTTTCCGCGATAGTCCGACACTTGAGGTGGTGTCCTCGTCGATATTGGCAAAGCAGGACACACATGACGTAGGTCCGGAGACTGTCCTGGCTCGAGTGCGAGGTCAACCGTAGGTAGGCGGAGGCTTCGAATAACAATCTCATCTGGTTCTGGGTGTAGACCAGGATCTTTATAGGCTCGCTCGTAGTTAACCGTATCGGCGACATAGTCGCGGATCTTAGACACGGCGGCGGCCCATTCGGCGTCGTTAGACACGACGTTTGAGGGGCGAAGAATCACAAAGCCCCAGGTACTGGATGTCAGAGAGTTTCTCTCCACAAACTGAACATTCATGCGACGAATATCTTGGGCCCATTCAGGCGCCATGACTGGGAATGAGATATTGCGGTCGAGCAAATGACTGTTTAGTGCTTGAGTGCGATGGCCAGGCCGTTGGGTCGAAAGATGGGGGCGCGTGCTTTCTTATGCTCGCAGGTCGTTTGTGGCATCTGCTTTGGTCCAATCCTGTGGGGCGCCTGTCGCAGGCAAGGACTCGTGCTCGTAAGCTGCATGCCTACCCCTGCTGCTCTCTGCGGGCCATGGCGATAATATGAAAATGTCTCCCCATGACCCAGGTAGCAAGGTAGCTCCTCAGCCCTCAAGACATAAAGCACAAGAAGCTTAGGTTTCATCCACACCCGGAGAGGTGTTGGGCTACTGCGCCCTGGTCTGGGCGCCTGCGGCGCTTCTCGCTGCCTCAACAGCAATTGAAGGCATGCGTCGGCCTCAGTGGTATGGACGCACGAACGCAACTGAATAAATTATTATGAACTTTTACACTTACAAATATGTTACGTATTAAGAAATTCGACCAATATCTGATCAAATTCGCCATCTTTCCTGCTGAACGGTGATACCGCTACGACGAAGCGCCTTGGCTTGGCAATCATTGCGACGAGCGCAGTATCACCCAGATTGCAACTGTGAAACCTGTACTCTCAATCCCTAAAGAGCGTAGAGCTGCGGCAGACAGAACGAACAGCGCACCAAAGCCACAAATTCTTTAAGTTAGGCGCTCATGCCGCGATCAGGCTGGCACGTTCCTCATCCGAATCCGATTGGACTAGGATTTCAGGCCGTTCTCGTGAATCTTCGGACAGCCCTCAAATTCGTTGACCTTCCTCGTTTCTCTCCCTTTGAGAGTGCCGGAACCGCGTGATTTAAATTCTTCCAGCGTGGTTGGAGGTAGAGTTGTGGTTCCATGATGCACGGCCGCAGCATGATGAGTTTCGTGAACAGGCACGGTCGTGTGAACAACCTGTGGCGCGACAACCTCTTTCTGAATGACAGGTTGGATGTGCTCGTGAACATGATGGTGGACGTGTTCGCCGGAGACAGCAGGCGCGTTGGAAGTGGAGTGGGTTGTGTCGTGGGTTTTGGAGCTGTTCTGGTACTGATTGACATCACGTTCAATGAATGCCTCGACATCTTTCTTGTTTCCATGCTCAAAGGTCTTGTGTTCTGTTGGCATGATATTATGAGCGTGTTTCTCTGGCCTGTCGCAGCTATTAGAGGACGGCACGGATGAAAGTTGCTACAGGGACTCACAAAGTTTCTTTTGCTTCGACGGGCTGGACGGTAGTGTGATGATGGTCTTGATGGACTTCCTTATCGAGAGCAGTTGTTATTTTTTCATGTTGGTGCGGATGAACGTGTTCTTCTGTGATAGCCCCCCTAACGTCCTCATCGACAGTGGTTGTATGTTTCCCATCCTGGGAAACGAACTTTGAAACGGCCTCTTTAGCTTTCTGCATGTTAACAGGTTCCAGTGCACAAGAAGTAGTAGATCGTTGAACAGATATTTGGAATAATAATAGTAACGGCGTAGAGAAATTGAGCGAAATCAAAGTGTAGATATGGTGGGATGTCTCAATTTATATGCTGCCTGTAAGCAGCGTAGCTTTCCTCAACATACTTTAAGCACGTCATAACCCTGAACAAACTTCAGCTAGCGATCAAACAGACCCGATCATTCGAGGGCGTTTTCTTTTATTCTCCGGAAGCAAGTCCTCCACTTGATATCAATCATTCTGGTCAAGTTCGTGATATCAAGTGGAGGACTTGCTCTCGGAGAATAAAAGAAAACGCCCCTAAAGGTTGATATCAAGTGGAGGACCGGCTCCGACTGCAACGAAAGAATTAAAAAAAAACGCCCTCAAACCGTCTCTGGGCCTCTGGCTTCATGCACTCGTTAAGAAAAACAGCCAGCGGCTTATCTTTTCATTTGCTTTTACTGCAGTAATTTGGTGACAAGATGAGCATGCAGCAGGCAGTCCACGACACCAAGCTCACCTTTAATCGACGGAAAATCTCACACGCGCAAGGCAAAGTATTGGCATCTCTCCGCCTCCCCTCTCCTTGCTTGTAAACAAATCAATGCTTCGAATACGCAGCCAAACGCAGTATGTCTCAGACGAGCGCTGAGCTCGGAGCAGACTACCGGTTCTTGACTATCGCCGATTTCAATAGTGTTGAGGCCGACGTCAAGCGCAAGATAGCGTTTAGATCGTCACAGTAGCGCCAGAGCGTTTCAGCCCCAGCAAACGGCGGCGCTAATTTTTCGTTGGAGAACATTGGGCCAAGTGCGCTGTGAGGAAAAAAAAGTGGTACACTTATTAAGCAGCTCTCCCTACCTGACGTTTAAAGTACATCACTTTTGAGGAACGATATCTCGATGTCTGAAAGTCAAAACCGGATCGCAATTCAATTGGCTGCAAAGCGACGATGCGTTGATGCTGTTGCTAATCGGGTTTGGTAGTCTGATGGGACCTCGTATTCTACGGAGCAGTTCTACATGCTTTGCCTCCGTCCAGCTTATGACGTTAGCAACCTACCGCCTTACTTAATTACATGTAAGCAGACAATCTTTATTCCTCCCTTTCCGTACGCAGTTTCAACATCTTTTGCGTCATTGTTCTGGGTTGCCTACGCTATTCTACCATGCTGCATCGTTTTAAAAACGCCTGCAAAAGATTGGCTAAAAACCTTTTACAGCATGGCGACAACGAACAGTATCACACGCATCACGTGGAGGGTATTACCTCAACTCATGAAGGGCAGCAAGGGCAGGTACATAATGCTGCCGACAGTGTGGGTGAGCCAGACTGTCAAAACTCGTCAATGGTTCTGAATAGAACTCGCAAAGGTATAGCAGCCCCAATCAACGATGGCAACCGTACGCTTCAAGGTAGGATAGAGGTGCATTGCATACGAGAGAAACTCACACGCTCCTAGAGGCGCATCTTTTGCAGTCCAGGCATCAGCAAGCCTCTCATTCTAGCAAGGCAGATGGGCTCAGCGGTTCTTCGACTCAGGCAAGCCATATCACCGATGCCAACCAGCCGCAACACCAACTACTGGGTGAAAAAGACTGCAATACTCATGGAGGGCAAGAAGAGGAGATTAGTGGACCAGAACTGGAAGCTTCGAAGTTGGTACCCAAGTTTGACTACGTCCGAGATCACTCCAATGACGACGTCGATTACACAATCGCCACTCGACCTGCAGTCATCCATGAGGACGTTAGGCCCCATACACACACGATTTACACGCCTCGGCGTACGCGTTCCATCCATTATCACGAGCATAGAACATACATACAGCCAATAATTGACACGAATCCGTCGGTATTGGCCGAGCAGCATTGGGCGCAAGATCAGAAAACTGGCCAAATCTCTGAGATTCCCAACGAAGTAGGAAGAAGCTTTTCGTGATTAGATTTTTAGATGCTTCCAAATGTCGCCCTTATTGCATCAATGCCAACTTTTGGTCTGCTCATATCTGACGGTCTTTTTGTTGTCTGTGGTCATCGTGGCCCTGCTGGTATCACAACAAGCCACTAAAGTTTGACCACAAAGTCTTCAAAGCTCTTAATCATATGCCTCAAGTCTAGTACGCTCCCGACCTTACTTAATATCTTAGAGAATATTGTTTACTATAATTACTTGTAGTCCTGTCCGTCTGGTATCCTGGATACTGGACACCATTGTTGAAATAGTGACCCAAGTCCATGTCCAACCTTTTGCGAAGTCAAGATTTCGCAATTTTCGATCCCTTCATGACGAGGACCACCGCTATCCTTACTCCTGCCCCCTCCTCAATTCGCGCACAATGTCAAGGTCAGATCAGACTCCGCACCATGAGGACATCTCTTGGTCGTTTCACCCCCGTCTGGGATTTTCCCGTCCCAAATTATAGGTTGGCATGCGCAATCGCCACTGACAACCTCCATCTTTCGAGCCAAGGGATATTCTGCACCCGAACGCAAAGTGTAAACGAGAGCAGGGGCAGCGGCGACGTCATACGAGAATGTCAACTCTAAGCCCCCATGAGGGTTCAGAATCTTCGTTTCGAGGCCGCCAGTACTTTCGTATGTTCCGAAAGTTCCGTAAGTTGAGCTGCCGGGCGAAAGTCGACTCCATGAGATGACGGACTCCGCGAACAGTTCGACTGAGCAATTATTCACCACATTTGCTCCGCCGAGGGCGGTACAGAGACCCGCGGAGGAGGCGAATACGGCCAGAAGACCGATTTTACACATTTCGAGAATTTTCAGTGATATAATCGCTTCGTAGAAAGGTGTTGTGTTGGTGTGAGTTGTAGGTCGGGATGCGTGCATACTGGATCAAGGCACCAGGTCTTTTATATCCTCGCTCGAGGCCTCAAGACTGGATAAGTGCTGAATGATAATGCCGTAGCTAGATACGAAGGTTAAGCCTACAGGCAACCAGGACTCATAAAATGGAATGCTAATGCTATTACCGAAGGGATACAAGTATTGGCCAGTCTTCAAAGAGCGCCGGGCATGTGGGTTCATGATTCCATGCAAACCCAACAATGCCAGCCAGATCCCACTGGAGCCCGTACACGCAAGGCTTGGGGGTCTAAGATCCGAGGATAAAGATCAATCAGATGCAGAGAAGACACTCGCCACTGTATTCGATTGCTTTTGCCTCGGTTACTCGTACCTAGCGCTTCTCGAAGATCCCGCTTCTCGAAGATTCCTGCCTTGACCTCTCCCTCGCCGGCCCGCGATGGAGCCCTTCCTACCCAGGCAATCCACGCTTAGGACACACTCGTATTCAACTCTTGGCAACTGGTACTGCACCGTCATTCTACTACCAGGCCGGCCGAAGGAAGCTTTCTCGTACGATAGCATTATGCGCACCTCTTGCTCTGGCGCGTGCACGCATTCTTCGTAGCGATTCATAGGCACCACCCTTTATACAATGATGCTAATAAAATGTGATTATCACTGATGAAGAAAGCTTGGTAGGATGCAACCTGAAAATCATGCCAGATATCATGTAAATGTCACGTCGCATCGTACGTGTAGGCCGCAAAGACCCAGCTGGTTGCAATATTGCGGAGGTAGGCAAGAGGCGTCAGTCATAAGAGACAGAGACCTGCCACGATAGTATGTTATCAAAATTCCTTCCTCTTAACTTGCGTCTTGTTCAAATCTACCTTTCCGGATTATGGCCACGACGTAGCCGACGCGCCGACGACTTATCATAGGCAGGCGTTAGGATACCTCGCGTGTGGTACTACGCTCATATTCTACTACATAACGTACTCCATTGTCATCAAGTGCCAGTCCTGTCGCTTCTGGATTCCAAGGCGGATCATTTTTGCTCTATCAAAGTCGACTTAGAACAGCAGCTAACTTAATGAGTGACTACAACTGCTGGCGTAGCGGTTTCTCCGTGCTTATGAATACATCCATGGCGGGACACCTTTGCCATGGGTCAGCCACGCGCTCCGTTAATTGCTTCCGCCATCGCACCATTGCACAGCAGGACGGCTTTGGTCGTGGGACCAGCCTCGAATCAAGATAGTTGCTAGAGCTTTTCTCAGTTTCATGTTAACACCAACTATCTAGCAGGCATTATCATACGACAAGCTCTATTGCTAAACCAAGTCATCGGCGACGGCCACCCTTCGCAAAGCTCATCAATTCCTATACTTCATAGACCATGTATTCTATGCGCAGGACTCGTTAAACATCGGCCTGGTTGAACTAGAGGCCTTCAAGGCAACCCCACTGACGCCGATCTTGCCATTCTCGAGGAAGAGGCAACAGAGAAAAGTCGCGAATATGACAATATCCTGGACCAGGTCGATGCGTTGCTCCAGCAGCGGAACGTGTGTACAGCAGAATCCATCGCCGTGAAGGAAGGCTCAATAACGAACTCTCGTCCTACACCTCCCGGCAGCAATCGGCATCCACCATGGCCATTCCCATTCTCGCATCCCTCGCGCTGCTGCTCCTCACGCCCACCCGCGCCGCACGCACGCACCCGTCGCCCGGGCTGCCCCTCATCGTCAACACCTGGGGCGGGCCCTTCACGGCCGCCACCGACGCCGCGTACCTGAGGCTCGCCAACGACACGCATGCCTCGGCCGTCGACGCCGTCGAGGCCGGCTGCGCCGCCTGCGAGCGCGACCGCTGCGACGGCACCGTCGGCTTCGGCGGCTCGCCCGACGAGCGGTGCGAGACGACGCTCGACGCGCTCGTCATGGACGGCACCACCATGAAGGCCGGCGCCGTGGCGGGGCTGCGCCGCGTCCGCGACGCCGTCAGCGTCGCGAGGCACGTCCTCGACCACACGGCGCACACCATGCTCGCCGGCGACCTGGCTACGGAATTCGCCATCGAGAATGGCTTCGCGGCCGAGAACCTCACGACCGAGGCCTCGGCGGCGCAGTGCCGTGCGTGGCGGGAGGGCCGCTGCCAGCCCAACTACCGCGTCGCCGTGCATCCGGACCCCAAGTCGTCCTGCGGCCCGTACACGCCCCTGTCCCCGGCCAGCAGTAGCAGAAGGCAAGCCGTCCTGCAGCAGGAACAGCAGCATCAGGCCTCGCACGACACCGTCTCGCTCATGGCGCTGCACCCGTCGGGCCACCACGCCGCCGGCACGTCGACCAACGGCGCCGCGCACAAGGTGCCCGGGCGCGTCGGCGACGGGCCCATCGCCGGCTCGGGCGCCTACGTCGACTCGGACGTGGGCGCGTGCGGGGCGACGGGCGACGGCGACATCATGATGCGCTTTCTGCCCTGCTACCAGGCCGTTGAGAGCATGCGCCGCGGCATGCCGCCCGGCGACGCCGCCGAGGACGCGGTCCGCCGCATGCTGCGCAAGTACCCGGACGTGCGGGCCGGCGTCGTCGTCGCCGACCGCCACGGGAGGCACGGCGGCGCGGCGAGCGGCTGGACCTTTACGTATGCCTTTCGCGGCGGGAGCATGGCGCGGACGCAGGTCGTGACGGTCGAGCCCTTGAATGACATCTCGGAGCTGTGACCGGATGAAGCACGCTTGGAAGGCAGGCATAGGTAGCGAGTCACGACAAGATAGAGCATAGCGAAATCCTCATTGAATTCACGATCCATGCTTTCAAGCTGAAGTACTAGGGTCTAACATGTGCTGCTCCAGCGCGATCTTTGACAAGCTCGGCCACCTCACCCCAATACGTCGAAACGGATCAGTGCCTTGCCCTCTTATGTGGTGGGGTCATTGAGCAGCTGGTCCGCAGTCAGCTTGATCAGGGAATTCACAAACTCGAAGCCATTGCTCTTGAGGCTGGGCCTTGGCTCTAGTCCAAGAAAGTCATTAATGGTCGCCTGGACAGTCCTTTGGGGTTTGGAGTTGGTCGCATCCGTGACCGGATCGAGAAGGCCTGTCTGCCGTCTGTCGTGCCGTCGGCGAACTTAACACGGCCTGAAGTGCTGACAGCTACTTTCGGGTCCATGATTTTTGGTGTCTCTTTCTTGGAGGATTCGTGGCAAATATCTTGCAGATTCTCGCAAAGAGAGAGTGTTGTTGTTTTAATTAGTTCAACCCGCACTGTTCCGCAGTCCAGAGAGGTCGAACGAGTAGCAAATTATACAAAAGGCGAGTAGATAGCGGCTCTTTGATCGTGTCATCGTCGGGCCTCGGGACAAGCTTATTGTTCACTCGACCTCAACTGGGTCGACCGAATTTGGTCTCGCCGAGCCACAGCCTGCGCCAAGACCTGCACGCCAAGACCTAAAAGACTGGGACGCCAACCTGCTTGCGCGTCGTCTCCTTCCTCTTAGGGAACTCACTTCTCTCCCGCAACAAGATGATTCGGCCCCATATATGCTGTTGGTCGTGAGTCGTCTCGTGTATGCGGCCCGTTGTAAGTCGTCTTGTGTATACGGTTATTAATAAGTTTAATGACGCGGCCTAGTCGCCAACTGGCCCAGAAGGAAAGATGAAATGCACTACCTAAACGGGCAACCCGATTTTGGATGTCCAAGCCTTGTCGAGTGATTTGCGATCCACATCTCTTCTTCACTGGGCTGCTCCCGCTCTCTCCCTGGCAAATTTGTAAGTCGCTAATATGGCTTACGTTCGAACATTTCTGCGGAAGCCCCTGGCGCAGTTCGTTGGTGTGGCCTTGTTTTTAGCAATTCACGAACTTAGCTATCTCGACTTCACCGCCCTCCTCGGTCGCTCTTCAATCAGGCACGAATTCGTTACAATATGCCCTCCAGCCGACCTGGCCGAACCCACTATTCCGCAGCTGGTCCCGAACGAAACTACAGCTCCGGGGATTCCCAACATTGTCCACCAAATTTGGAAGACGGCCAACGTGAGCGAGTATTCGCCGCACGAGTCTCATTCATCATGGAAGGCCGCGCTCGAGCCGCTAGACTACATAATCAAGTTGTGGACCGAAGACGAGATTCTCCATCTCGTGGAAACCCAGTACCCATGGGCGCTGCAGGTGTATAAAGCCTACAAGCGCAACATCCAACGGGCAGACATGGCCAGACTGGCCGTGGTTCATGCCTATGGCGGCATCTACGCCGACCTTGACGTGCACCCGGTGTCTCTCGAGGCCATTTCCTGTCTGCAGAAACAAAAGCTCGAAGCCATTTTTGCTTCGACTTCGAACTCTGCGCCTGGCTTAAGCAATCATTTCTTCATGGGCACTCAGGGCTCGGACTTTCTTCTCTGGGCACTGCACGAGGCTAGGGACCGCCGGACCCCGTCACGGCGTATGTTGCTGCCTTATTTCAAGGTGTTCTGGTCTACGGGACCCATGATGCTGACGACCGCGGCACGGGAATACGCTCAGCTTCGCGGCAGAAGCATCCATACCGGACTTGGACTTCTTGCTGGGCCGTACGCGAAGACTGTGGTGCGACATGGCACAGGCCGGTCATGGCATGGCTTCGACGGCCAAATTCTCAACTACCTCAGCGACCACGCAACTCTGCTCATGCCGTGGGTGCTTCTTGTCTTGCTGATGACCGCGTCTGTGGTGGGATGGCGCGTGGCTAGGCGATATGGGCTGTTGACAAAGTTCCTACGGACGATTAAACTTCTTATCGTTCACATCTGCGCCACCCAGCCGGGAAACAGACCCAGACAAATATGGTGACAGGCTACGAGCGAACACGCAGCAAGGATGAACATCTGTGGTATTGGAGGTTTAGCCTCGCCGCGGAATGACCAGCCCCCAAAATCCCGACTCAATGAGACAATGTCCAGAAAGAAGTGCGCCTTTATTCAGCTGGCCCACTATTGAGAGGGTGACCCCTTTGATGATGGGACATTGCAGTAGAGTTCAGCGGAAGACCAAGGAAGGACGCACTGCCCGCTGCCCTTTAGGATACTCTCAAGTTACAAGGCCGCGTCTGCAGAAGTCTATCTTCCCGGACTGCTGCGCCCTTACATAGAGATTTGCGACTGGCACTGGCTATCTTGTTGATGCAGCTTGTCCAGAGTATCAGAACGAACCAGTTTATTATTACCCCCGACGCCAGTAATGCAAAATCCATCATTCGTAAACTCAGCTCATGCCATACCATTAGGTCGTAATCGTCACACGCCGCTGTCCGTCTCCCTCCAGAGGAGGTACTGTGGTGACCCAATCCTCTAAATCCCTCCATCTCGTCTATGCGAGCACCAGCTCACCCCTGCTCTTCTCCTTGTCCTTTTTGTTCCTAAAGATTGCCTTGAGCATGTTATCCTGCCGCATCTTCGGTCGGACCACGAGCTTCAGCTCCTCTGCGTCCCGTCGGCTGCGCCCGTCCTCGATGAGCTTGATGCCCTTGTCCTTGGGCTCCTTGCCCTTGGTGGACTTCCGGCTCCGCACGCTGGTCCCCGCAACGCTCTCTGCCGTGGCGGCCCTGCTGCTCTTGCGCTCGGGCACCTCGCGCTCCTTGCCCTTGTCGCGGTGAGAAGTCTTGTGCGTCCCGCTGCTGCGGTGCGTGCGAGTGCTGCGGCGCGACTTGAGGTCAAAGTCGTTGTCGTCCTTGCTGTGCTTCTGGCGCGTCGCGCGGTCCGCCTGGGGCGTGATGAGCTCCAGGTCGGCGCTCTCGTCGTCGCCGCCAAAGGGCGTGATGCCGCGGCGCCACGTCTCGATGGTGCTCAGCTCCTCGTCCACCACCAGCGCCTCGTCCACGCTGGCGCTGTGCTCGCTCTGTGCGCGCCGCAGCGCGGGCCGGCTCGGGGCATCACCTTCGTGCGCCAGCAGCAGTTCCCGCGCAGCTTGTGCCTCCTGGACCTTCTTGACAATCTTCCAGCCGCCAAACATGACGGCGGTGACGCCGACGGCGATGCTTGAGCCGATGAGGAATTGCGGCGAGGCGAGCAGCGCGAAGACGGCGGGCGAGCTGCCCTTGAGGAAGCCCACGAAAGCGGGTGACATCTTGGCTACGGCCGTGGACAGCTCGGCCAGCGTCAGGGCCACGGCGGCGGCGGCCTCGGGCTTTTCCTGCAGGTGCTTGATGATGGCGGTCGCCGAGTGCTGCAGGCAGTGGGCCTCGTCGAGCAGGCCCTCGACCTTGTGCACCAGCTGGTGCGCCGTCCACTGGTCGTCGCCTTTGTACCCCGGATCAAGATCCACGCGGTCAGCGAGGTCGGGCGGGATGTTGCCATAGGCGAGGTTCATATCGATCTCGTCGCCAGTGCTCCGCACAACTACACCGCCGACCTGGGGCTCGGAGCAGCGACGGGGGATCATCATGGACTCGCGGTAGTGCTCGGTGCCGGCTACGCTGCGCAGCTCGGAGCGGTGGAGGTCCATCCTGGAGAGGACCATGTCGCGGGGCAGCGTCTCGGCGTAAGGGCTGCGGTAAGCGACAGGCGGCGCTTTACTGGGCGCGGTACTGGACACCTCGCTCAGCGTCTTGAGGTTGCTCTCGGTCAGGGCCGGTCTACTGCGAGACGAGTGATGGTGGTGCTTGTGGTGTCGCGACGCCGACGAGCGGTGGCTCCGCCGCGAGCTGGCCTCGCTGTAGACATCGTAGGAGCGCTGGTGGCCGTAGTGGTCTGCGGGTAGGCCGGTGCCATATTCGACATCATGGGCATCGTGCAGGTCAGGGCCGTACTCGTACTTGTAGTTATAGTCGTAGTCGTCGAGCTGGCGGTCGTGCTCACGCTCACGCTCCCGCTCACGGCCGTGGACGCTCTGGGCGCCGCGATAGACGCTGCGGGCAGGGTCAAATGTCTGAGACCGCTTGAGCGTAGATCGCTCCGACTTGATTGCGGCCTTCTTGTCCTGGTACGCGCCCTTGGCCTCCTTGAAGATGGAGAGCAGCTGCTTCCCCTGCATCGAAGCGGCATGTTAGCGAGCGGCGGCCGGGGTGCGTCGCGCGGCGCGGGGCAGCTGCAGCAGGGAGGGAGGGAGACATACGGTGCTGATGATCTTGCCCGAGTTGTTGACGACGGTGATGGTCTGCTCGAGAGGCATTGTGGCTTAAGAAGCACGCAAGACGCACGACAGGTGCTGTGCAGCAACCGACGAGGTGCGTGTGCTTTGTAGCCGGCGACAAAGAAGCGGTGATGAGTTCAGCGAGATCGTGGAGGCTGGAAGCGGAGCGGCACCCCACCAGGTGGCATGGGCCGTCGTCTGTCGGTGAGGGTCGAGGTCAATGCCCACGACGCCAGCCAGCTGTTCGGCGAGAGTTCGTCACAGCAACAGTGAAGGACCGACACGATGTCTTCAGGTCAATTCGCTCGCAGCTGGAATGGTGGTGCCAGACGCAGTGGGTGGCAGACGCAACGGTCCGTGTCATCGAGGTCGACCAGACGTTCAAGTAGTACGAGCACCTTATTAGCTGCCGCAACTCCCCTGACCCGCGGCGCCTGCATCCAAAGGTCCTGTCTCGAGTCGCTGCCAGCTCATCGGCTGCATGGCAGCCCTCGCCAGCCAGTCCCATCCTCGCCTACTGCCTCCCTCAGCTCGCCCTGTGGGCCCATTGGCCGACTCGCCTCGTCGTTGCGCGTCTCGTCAGGCGCTGGTGCAGCAGGCGCTTATGCGTCGAGGCTCGAGCCCCGGCGCCGGCCACGAATGGCGTGCGGCAGCGTCATGCAAACCTGGCTTCCGCGTACTTGATTGAGGTGATATTGCACGACCATCGCCTGTTGATCCTGGCGTTGGGTACCAACCATACGCCGCAGAGGATTGACGGCTTTCCCCATCACCTCTGCTTCTCTGTCCCATGCTCTCACGGTTCCCAGACTCCAGTCCAACCTCCGCTTCCACCTCCACTTCCAGCGAACCTGTGCCGCTGCCGGACTTGGGGAGGCCTCTGTCCCCTCGTGGCGCTCCTCGGTCCGCAGTGGAGCAAATCGCGGGCCCACCCGGAGATCAAGGCCAGGCACTCGGCCTTGCCAGCCCTTCGACCGACTTCCAAGCTTCAGCGCCCATACTGGACTCACTACGTCCAATGGCGCCGGCGACGGCCAGCCACGGTGGCAACGGCAAAATTCAAGCCACGCTATTTGTCACCCTCAGCTGCCTTGGTCACTCTCGGTAGGTACTCGTACAGAGGGAGTCGACAACGTTGACACGATGCGCTCGGGTCCCATTGTGCGGGCCATCTCACATTCGCCGAGTCCACGGAGCAAGGCAAGACTCCCTTGCTGCCACGGGAAATCGACTTCACCGTCATCACAACATCACAAGTGCGAAGGGAGTCAGATGCTGAGATCCATCACTTGTACAAGGCCATGAACACCTATCTCTCTGCTCCAAGCAATGCCTAGTTTTCTCAGTCGACGCATCGACCTCTGCTGCTTCGTGCCATGATCAACATGCCTCGGCGCTGGTGGGGGCAGATGAGCCAGATAAAAACAAGTGAAACTTCAAAGGTATATATGCCTCCCACCAGGCCAGTCCAGTTCGACGCCAAACTCCAAGACCGCTCCTGAGTATGCAGGATAACGCTTCCGTGGCCGAATGCCCGTCAGCAGCTCGCATCGTGTGTTCTCCTTGACAAGGTTGTTCGTAGTAATGCATTCCTTCCATTATGTCGTGTGTCGTTCCTCTTTTGCTTCCATTCTCTACGCAGGGCCGTCGTCGGTGATCTCGCGCACCTCGTGTTCGTTGAGCAGGATGCGCTTGCCCAAATCCTCAGGCGGCTGCCCATCTCGGATTGCCCCAAAGTCCAGGATCTGAGGAATGTTAGTTAATGCCCAGACTCTGCAGCAGAAACAAGGGGATCTTACTTCGACGTAGGTCAGCTGGTCACGCTGGACAGCTGCCACACATCTCCTCCCATCAAACTTGACCTGCCAGACGCCGCTCAAGTCCGTCAGCAGGTCCTGGACGCACTCCCCGTTCCGCACGTCCCACATCTTGACAGTCTTTTCGCTACCGCTGATGACTTTTCGCCCATCGTGCTGGAAGCAAGTGATGGCTCCGGTGTGAGCCATGAGCGTGTGCCTGCATCGGCCGTTCTCGGGATCCCATATCCGGAGCGTCGAGTCCGCCGCAGCAGACACCAGTCGGTCGTCGCGCAGGTCCAAGAGCCCCACCAGAAGGCTGTGTCCCTCGAGGGTGTGAAGGCACGCGCCCGTGGCCAGGTCCCAAATCTTGACGTGTGAATCCATGGACCCCGAGATGCAGCGGTTGCGCTCGTGGTCAAGCACGACAGAGTACACTTTTTGCGCATGTCCACGAAGGACGTGCGTCGCCTCGCCAGTGCTGATGCGCCAGACCCGGACCGTGCTGTCGTAGGAACCACTGACGAGCGTGTCGCCGTGGGCCGAAATGGCACGGACCGAGTGCGTGTGGCCGCCGAGAACACGAATGAAGTAAGGGCAGTCCGACTCTTGGGCTGGGGGGTGAGTCTGGATATATCGGCGCGACCCGGGCTCCGGCAGCCGCCAGACCCGCAGCTGACTATCACGGGAGCCCGTGATGATCAGCGGCTTCTCCGGTTGCATGATGGCGCGGCCGCCAGAGTCCCTGCCAGTCTCCGTGGGCATGAGAATCTGCAAGCAGCGGACAGTACTAGTGTGCCCATAAAACACCTGCTGGCAGAGACCTCGCTCAATGTCCCACACGCGCACCGATCGGTCGGTAGAGCCCGAGACCAAGATGTTGCCCTCGTACTGCAGGGCCCACACGCCGCCCTCGTGACCCTCGAGCTTCTTGCGCAGCTTGCCCGTCTTGGTGTCGTAGATGTGAATCAGAGTGTCGTCGCTTCCCGTGATGAGCTTGTCATCGTCAAACTGCAGGCACGTGATAACGTGGCGCGGATGCGCAGCAAAGGCCACGTGAGCGGGTTTCACGTCGCCGCTCGTCCAGCTGCGGCGGATCATGTAGTGCCGGCGATAGAGCGACTTGAAGAGATGAAGCTGTCGAAGGCTGGACAGGCCCAGCTGGGGGTCGGGCACGGCGGCGGCGGCGGCGTTAGCAGCGGACAGCGGGCCCTCGGACTTGTGCTGCTTGACTTCGGCCTGGACCGTCGCTTCGCGGGAAGCCGCTCGTCGCTTTGATCGTTCCGAAGCAGAGTAAGTGTTGAGACCACGCTTCCGCTTGGAGGTTCTCGACTTGGGGGCGACGTCGTGGCGCAAACTTCGGGTGAGCTCAAAGTCGGACGACGTCAGGCGGCCCTGCATGCTCAGGTCTCTCTCATAGCCCGTGGCACCGACGGGATCCTGCCAGCCCCAGCCCTGGATGATGGCCTTGTTCAGCTCGCCAGGCGGCAGCGTAAAGCCGTCCCGCTCAAGGAGAGCGTTCCAGCCCGTCTCGTTACGGTCAACAATGTTTCGCCAGTGCTTCGATACTTGCGCCGCACGGCACAGGTCCCGACAGTCCAGGTAAGACAGGACGTGATAGGCCAGCTCTAGAGGCAACTGCCGGAGAAAGTCGGTTTTGAGTGCTGGGTTCACGGCATCGGCGATGACGCGAAGAGTCGATCGGGGACACCGGCGGAGAAATTGGTACATCATGAACGTCTTCATCTCCGTCTTCATCGAGTCAAACGCCTCGAGTAGCGTCTGCGTGTCGACGACGATGGGGGAGCCAGCGGCAGAGTCGAGACGCTTCGCGAGGGCCTTCTCGTCTAGGTCTTGATACACGGAGATATCCATGGCATCACCCTCTTGCTTCACCTGGGACTCGTCCATCCAGGAGCTCTGCTCCGTCAAGGACGTCGGGAAGCTGGCATGAGCATCATCGTCTTGGTCGGCAGAGTGCAGCTGGGAAGCGGCCAAAGTCGGGGATAATCTCGGGCTGGGAAGACTGGCATCCTGGGCAGCAACAACATCGATGGCGGGTCGGTGGTGCAGGGCGCGGACGACCGACTGCTGCAGGGAGTCGTCGACGTCCGTAAAGGGCTCCGCATCGGCATCGGTGATGGGCGGCGTGGCCACGGTGCTACTGAAAACGGTGTGCGAGTCGCTGCCGGACGGGCTCGCGGCGTCGCACATGGCCGGCCGAGACGACGTGGGAGCGGAATCTGGCGGGGAGTTTTGGAGGCGGTCCGGCTGCACCGAGCGACGTCGGGAGGGTCGTTCTGAGGAAGATGTAGCTGCCAGCTCAGACGTATCGGGGGTAGCCAGGGCTCCGTAGGAGCCTCGAACCGCGTGGTCGCCAGCGGCGCGGTGACTGTTGGCGCCGCTGCCGCTGGCACTGGTGCTGCCGCTGCCGCTGCCGTCTCCATTCGAGATGGAACCACCCTGAATCACTGATCGTCGTAGCTTATCGGAGACAGTATGCAGGTTGGATGACCGAGCGAGTCTCTGGGAGGGTCTTGAGGAGGAGGAGGAGGCGGGAAAAGACTGTGACACGGGTGCGGTGGTGGTTGGGGACTCGGCCTGGCTGGCACGTGTGGTTCGCGTGCGACGGGGATATGCCTCGGAGGGAGAACGGGTAGGTTGACGGGCGGCCCTACTCAGGGAAGGGATCTCGATGGGTAAAGGCTCCAGCTTCATGTCCGTCGGGGTGACTGTACCGCTGGTGATTTGCTTCATCTAGATCCCATCGGTGTCAGCAACGGAGGGGATGTGCACAAGGGGGATGTCAAACTCACGGGTTCAGCGTCGCCCCCATCGAGGGCCACATCGTCAACATCGGCATCGTCATCATCCACCTCATCATGGGCCATGTTGTAAGTGAACTCGAGGAGTTCAGGAGGCGTTGGCTTTGTGGCGAGCGGGTACTCCTTGGTGTCGAGGCCTGCGAGCGGGATCGGATCGCGGACAAAGACCTGGGGGAACTTGCGGGTGAGGCGGGTGGTGGTGGTGACCGTCTTGGTCTCGACACACTCGCTGACCTGGAGCTGGAAGCGACGTCCCGCGTTCTGGCCCTGCGAGGCAGCCTCGGAGATGTTGACGGCCACCGTCTGGGCGCTCCTGGGACGCCGCGGCTCGAGGGCCTGGCTGGCTGGCGAGGGCTCGGGCGCCATGGGGGGCGCGACGGAGAGAGCCTCGGCAGGCGGGAGGGAGAAAAGCGGTCAATGTTGCAACGCGGCCAGTCGAGGCCGGGCGAGGGCGTTGCGGACGGCGATGGAAGAGGCAGCGGTGCCGTGCTCGAAGGGCCGTTGCGGTGTCGGTGAAGCGGAGGGGGAGAAAGCGTGCAAGGTGAGCCTCGCGCTGGGAGTGGACGGACGGGTAGCGGTGTTGGTGGCGGCGGCAGTGGACGCTGGTGGTGCTCCGACGGCGAGGAGGCAGCAGCGTAGCGGCGGCGGCGGCGTCGGCGGTGGCGGCGGAAAAAAAACTGGCACGATGGCCGGCAGAAGGGAGACGCCGACGGCCAGGGTAGCGCTGATAAGTCAGCCGAGCCCAGCCCAGCCTGCAATCTTGCGGCGCCTTGCAAGGCCCCTGCACTGCGCGACCCCCCCGATGTCTGGCACGACTCGCGGCTCGGCGAAGGCTCTACGGCCCTCTCTCGTCTGCTGGTTCCGGCCTTGTCTCTGCGCTGGTTCAGGACGCGCTGCAAATGTGATCGGGTTGTGTCATCATCGTCGGACGCCACATGGGTGGATGAGGTGAGCCGAGCGGAGCTGACATGACACTCTGCCACGGAACAGCGCCCTAGGCAAGGGACATTTAGGGAGTGCCTTATTAGTGGGCCCGTTCTACTCGTGCGAGGCGCGCGACGTTGGCGCGTTCTGCAGCCGCCCAGGTTCTCCGCACCGCATCCCGCGATTCATTGCATCCCGCCGGCCACGACATGTCTGGCCGTGTCGCCAGCAGGCCGATCCGCCGCCCTGGTGCGACTCTGCGTTGGGCTCGCCGACGTGTGCGTGTCCCAGCTGCAGCGAAGTCACATCCCAAGCGAGCCGCGCAGGGAGGCCCGCGCCGTCCCGCCAGTCACAGTGGTGACGGGCTACCTGAGGTTGATGCCTCGACACGCGCCCCCGTGGCGATCCAACGCCAGGGAGAGCAGCGAACTACTGGCTTTGGCGTTTTATTACTGCGCCGGGTGCGTGCGATCTTGGCCGGGTGCCCTCGCGCTGAAAGGTGAGACAGATGGCTGGCTTCGCCGCCGGCGTCCAACAATGGCGCAGCCGCACGCGTACGTTCTTGGCCGACGCTCCCACCGACAGGCACGCGCAACGTGTTTCCCTCTGCAACCGAGTACGGATGGTGAAACTTGAATCACATGCACCCACGCCGAGGA
Source organism: Tolypocladium endophyticum (assembly GCA_024339985.1). NCBI lineage: Eukaryota > Fungi > Ascomycota > Sordariomycetes > Hypocreales > Ophiocordycipitaceae > Tolypocladium > Tolypocladium endophyticum. The sequence goes on from JALHBW010000152.1 coordinate 268,827, forward strand.
GCACGGCACGGCACGTCGAGCACATCACGCCGGCGCTTCAATGCGTGCCTCGCAGTCGACGACGTTCCCCGCAACCGACCTTTGAAGGTAGTTGGCTGCGGGCACGCGGCATCCAGAAACCCACTTCCCGTCCCCTCGCGACGGATGCACACCCGATGCTGACAGTCAGTCAGCATTCTACTCGTAGTACCGCTCTGTGCTTCCCCTCCCTTTTGCTCTCCGCCAAGTATACAGCGTTCTGCGCTGTCTTTGCTCGTGGAGACGGTGCTTCATCCTGATTCTTGAGTCGGTTTATGCGCGGCACCTAATCACCTACCATTCACCAGCCCGGTGTTTCCCGTCTCTCCTCCGCGCTGCCAACCGCCGCATCGACAAACTTCGTGGACCTGCAGCCGATTTGCTCCTCCACCCCGCGCGCTCGACATGTAGATTACCTGCCAACGACCTGCTGCATACAGATAAGTCGACGCTTAGTCGTGCACCTCGTCACGCACTCTCTTCCCCCCCGCCGTACTCCGTACGTGCGCCGTACGCGCCGCATGCAATGTGACAGGGAACGTCGTCGTCAGGTTCTTTGCCATGATTGCCTGAGACACATTTACGACTCCCTTTCAGACGTCAACTTGTCGCTCCTGTCCCTGATGCCAGGCTCATCTCGCTGCCGCCTCCGGCGCCGCTCAACGCCAGCCAATCACGGCGTAGCCGCCATCGGGCTCGGCACCGGCCGCCGACGCGGCTGGACGGGGAGTGCGCCATCAGGTCTTTCACCTCTCCACTCTTTTTTTTTACGCCGGCTCTTTCAGGCCAAACAGCGCTCGTGAAAAGCCTTTGCCTCCTAAAAGCTAGCGGCAAATATTCAATAATAGCAGCGGCGCAAGCAACGGGATGGAAGCGATGGCATACATGTGTACATGGGTCATCATCCTCAAGCCCCAAAGACATTTATGTGCACCAAATTTGTCTGATTACATCGGATCTAGGCCCAATCATGATCTTCAACTGGGTCAAAGCCGCAATGTACTTCGTACATGAATCTGGTCGAACGCTAAAACCCTTGATCAACATTGATTCCACCGCGTACTCGTACTCACAATAATGCCAACTAGACTCTTCTTGAACCACTTCTCGTGAAATCCATCGTGTGCAATTGAGTTTGGTGTTTATAAGCTCCGGGAATCTCAAAAGCCGAAAGCACCTCGCCGTCACCGCAGAACGGCTGTACCAAAACGCCCAAACGCCACGGAGTACACCGCTCCCACAAGCACTTTGAGCGTCACGAAATCCATTGCAATACAGCATGTACATCCAACGCCCATGTTCGCTCTTCTTGAAGTACAAGTTCCCTCTCTCGAATCGTTGTACGATATGAGATATCCCCAGCCTTCCCAAAAATCACTGGCTCTCCCGCCTTCTGCGGAGACTTACTGAATGCAGCCGCGAGAGTCTCTTCTTGGCTCACGGTTGGCGCTGTCAATTTCACATGGGGGAAGCGGCCGAGCCCTTGGAGGGCCTTTCCCAATGGACCAATGCGGGATAGTCCGGTTACGATTGGTAGGTTGCAACCTGCAGTGCGTGCGTCATGCAGATACTACAAGAAGGATATTGTACAAGTCGCGCCTCGCGCTGCCAAACAACTCCTCCCTCTAATATTATTTGTCTTTCACCTCCCTGGCGACCACTGATAATCCACCGCACATTGCTCTTTCGTGTTGCAAATACCACGCCAGGCGCGGACTAACAATGCCGTCCCTGACCGAGTTCCCTCGCTTCGTTGATCTCCCAGCAGAGCTGCGGGTGCTCATATGGAGGCTCGTACCAGAGCCAGCGCGTGTCATCGGACTCGTCCCTCCTGCGGCGACGTGGTACAGCCGGGTCCTTCATCGACAAGACGAACCCGATTGCTCTGCGACCTACCAGTTTCGTTATGTGGCTCAGCCCAGGGATGCGGTCGTCTTTCCACCTCTACATGCCTGTCGAGAGGCGAGAGCAGTCTGGCTCGCAAGGCTGTTCCGGCCCCAGCGCCATCAACGCTTCGAACTCTGCGGCAGGGAAGGAAAGGACCACGGCTCGATGATTATTCAGTTTGACATGCCATTCATCAGCTACGAGTCGGATATATTTGCTCTCTTCGACGCTTGGAAACTTGGTGACTATGCTGGGTTGCCGGGATACCCCAGCGATAGCGAACTCGGCTGTATTGATCCCTTGTTATGCCTCGACCGTACACAGATCCAGCATGTCGCACTCTGCGAAATACAGTATGACTTGGACCTTGCCATCAGAGCACTGGACATCCGGAGACTACCAGCACTCAAAAAGCTATCCTTGTTGACGTTGGGGCCTGATGTACTCAACCAGCCGCAGCCGAAGTTAAAATTCCGGGATTCCGCGCAACGGAAGACGTCCTTCCGCCTCGAGATGCCCGCCGTGGACGTGCAAATTCTCGACTGTGAGCTCACAGATATAGCCTCAGATGCAATTTCGTCAGATCCCTTTTTCAACCAATCGAGACCACGCCATGCCGTCACGTTCTCCCCAGTCACGCGGCCATTACATCGCTACGCAATGTTCGTCAGGGCTTGGCTGTGGCATGCGTGCTCATTGGACTGGGCTCTTGTTTTCAACCACTCCGCCATTGCCGAAGTACGGTGGCAGTTCATTAACTATGTATTCGAAGGTTCCAACGAGGCGGTGTGCCCCTTGCCTTTTGAAACCTGTGGAGAAGGAGGTCATGATAAAAGTGCTATTTCAGAGTGGCAACCAAAGTTCACCACTGATCACAAGCTTCTATGTGCGCGGTCAGCTCAGAAGCGTCGACATTAGCCTCGGGGGTGGCTTCATGAACGTTCTCGCGCGCGACAGAAGCGCCATAGTCCCGTCCTCTTCATCTGGCTAAGCCGCAAGAAAGATTAAAAGGAATGAGGACCGATGCTTGACGGGTTGAACCAGAAGTTCGCTTGCCAGACTAGCGAAATTACCTACATGTAGCCTGCTATTTCGGCCACTAAACTCTGCTTCCTGTCCAACACCATTATTACCAGCACCGTAATGGCCATGTTGAGTCTCATAATCATATCCATTAAGCAATGTACACTGGCATGCGGCTCCCCCTTAGTTCGCTCTTGCTGACCTGGACATCCTTCTTGTTGAAGTCATGCAGCATCAGCCAGCAGATCATCCTAAACACCAGCATGCACCAGATGTCGTCGTGGGACACGGGCTCATCAGCCAAGGACGAACGCCTGGACTGCCTATTCCCGTCGGGCGTCTCTACGTCTTGCGGCGGCAACGCCCTGCCGCTCTCATCGCTTTCGACAGGGTTATCGGGTGAGACCTCACGCTCTAGGGAGCTTGCCGGCAGCTTATCCGCCTCGCCTTCGAAGAGGTGAAGGGCGACGCTTGGTCTAACTGTGCCCGGATCCGTCTGGTTGGCCACGCTGGCGTGCGTTCCACCCGTTCCACGCTTCCTCAGGCTGAAGCCAGGCGGTGCACCCGCGATACTGGCAGGGCGATTGATGGACTCTCTGCTTATGCTTGCTCTGCGCTTGGTCGAATGCTTGGCACGCGGTACGACATTTCGCCGTATCACGTGGAAGTACACCTCCATATACTTTTGCTGCCGGTATTCTGGGCTCTCCCTATCTATGTCCTCAAAACGTGGGAGCAATGGCTTGTTTCTGCCTGGAGACCGGGGGGCACCAGGCGACGGCGGAGGCATGTCTGGGACGAGTAGACTGTAGTCGGAGCTCCGGTCATCGCGCTCGTTGAGCAGTCTGAGGACCTCTTGTATATGGGCACGTAGTACGTCTTGAACTACGTTGCGCCGCTTCTCCTGCTTGTCGATTTCGCGGCTCTCCTCGAATTCTTCTCCCGTCTTTTCGTGCTGGTGCGTTGACGGACGGCCGGATTTGGACGCATCGCTGCGTTTAGCCTCCTTGCTGTTTGCCGTGAGGACTTCGTCGGCGTCGTCAAGTGCAGCGTGTAGTGAGTTGAGGAGCATGAGTCGATGAGTAGCCTCTTCGTTGTCATGATGGTCCAAAATGGCTTCCATGTGCTGGACGATTCGGCCGTATATGACTTCATTTCGTGCCACGTCAGGAAGCTGAAACTCGGACAACTCTTTGTAAGACCACATCATCTTGACCAAGGAAAGCGAGCGTTTGTCCCAACGGTCGGCGGTCGGATTCGGTATGTATGTGAAGCAACTGTTCTCAATGTGGAAATTGCGGCTCAGCATGCCCAGGATTTCGAAAGACACTAACTTGCGTCAGCCAAGCAGCAGAGGTATTGGGATCGTTCAAATGTCAAACTTACATGGGAACAGATGTGTTGTGTTACTCTTTTCGTTCATAAAGTATTGTACGGTGTTGTAGTTGCAACCGATTATGCCGAGGGTCTCAGCAATCTCACTCCTGCTCGCCATCTGCAGCGAGCTAAGATTTTGAGACTCGTCGCCCGGAAACTCCAGACGCCTCTGGTCGAGGGTCTCGCGGTAGATGGTCGGCACGTATCCAAAACAGAGTTCCTTGATCTCGTCGACTGGGATCACGCGGTTTCGCTCAAAGTGACACTTTCCATACACCTGGAATGAGAACATGAGACCCAATTCGCTGAGTCTTTGGCCTAAGACCATGAAGCCGTTGCCTTCGGCTCGGTATCGGTCGCGTCTGCGGTCGAACTCCTTCCAATACACGCCAAGAGCTGCCATTAGCTCGATGAGATGGCACATGGTGGTGGTCGCATAGGGTTTGGTGACGTTGGTTGGCATCGTGTCCCAGCTCTTGCGTTTCCTCTGCAGAGCCACCGTGAGAGTATGGCTTTCCTCGAGAGACGGGGGCGCAGGCGGCAGTCCGTACTTCTCAGGGGCCTGTGGCCCAAGGTTTTTGTATTGCTCCTCTTGCCACTCGCGAGATTTATCCTCCATGCGTTGGATGGCATAGAGCAAGACTAACCACGAAGCGCGTTCGTGGTCGGCCGTGTGAATCCGTTCTTTAACCGACTTGCGCTCGTATTCCTTGCGTGGGTCCATCTCAGACGTCGTCATGGTAGCGTCGAGGCTCTTTTGCGTTCCGTCGAGGAAGAAGATGTCTGCGCCGTGAATGGGCCCGGATCTGTTGCTTGGGGGCGAGACAAATATGACTGGAACGTCGAAATGAACCTCGAATCGCAGCTCCTCCCATGAGAATTTTCGCGACCTGGACTTGGCCCATTTCCCCATGACCTTTTCGTTGCATTGCGAATAACCCGATGCGGAGGCATAGTATTGCTGAAGCACTTGCATGGAGGTTGCTGCGAGGGCAACGACAGAGACGACGAGGGCAACCACGGCCACTGCCAGCTCGTCACTGAGGCCACCCATGACGCCTGCCTGCGCTGGATTTGCACCCGAGTGGCCGTCCGCTATGGCTGATATTTGCTGCTTTCGATGAGGACTGCGGCTCAATGGCCGTTCGGGATCGTCACCGGGGTGTTCTCGTCCGGCTGGCCCGGCTCGTCAATCGTCAATCACCGGTTGCTCGTCAAATTTGGCGCTGGCCACCGCCAGCAATCAATGGTCGTCGTCGAGAGTTGGAGGAGGCATTGGCGATGCGGGCACCAGGTCAAGGCTTGCCTCGGCGGTGGCTCGTTGCGCACTGGGGACGGTTCACCGAGGTCGTCCGATTCCAGGACTGCAGACGAGGCGAGTTGCTGATGTGGACATGCATCAATCGCATGCACGTAGCCCAACAAAGCCGGTCGTGACAGGGGTCCTGTGCCTGGCAACGCCCGACAGGGGCATCGGGAACACCCGCCGGGGTACCAAGTAGTGAACTGGTCTGGTGCTCCATCATCATTGCGACGTCGATCTGTGAGGAGTGAGGCGGACGAGAGAATGTGAGAATCTTGATGCTGGGATGAATGTTTCTGAGCTCGAGAAGATGTGATTGCCCTTGATGCCAAGCCGAGCCCACCGAGGAGGTCAAGTTCCTCCCCGCCTCACTCCGTTGCGTACCTGCTCAGGCCCTGAGGCCCCTGAGAGGCGGGTGGCCGCGGGGCCCATAACGACCACCAACGTACAGCGAAGGACCAACAACCTGCACATACACTGCGTCGCAGCCAATCGCCGTCGAGTCTACGAAGGCTTCCATTCACATAGCTACTACGAGACGTCCCGCGTTTCCCGTCATGGGCGGCGCTTTGCGCGGCTTTCGCGCATCGATGGGGCTCTCCTCCTAGCGAACAATTCGCATTTCATCCCGCAAGCCTTAACATGCAAGTTGCGTGCCACGACTTCTGTGAGAGGCGACAGACCGTCAGCCATTCGCTCCTCAATGCATCCGGCGCAAGCTGAACGTGTGTTCAGCCGTGTTTCCTCGCGTACGAAACAGGCTCCAGGCTTCGTCGCAGCTTCACACACATGCTCGCGATACGAATTGCGAGCGCATCAGATCATCATCAGAGTTAGCACCTCTTACGTGATCGGTCATTGAACGCAAAGTTTATTCACGCATTGAGAAGTAGAAGCTTCGAAGCAGTTTTCAGCTGCATCACAATCATACGGGAAACGAGAGCAGTTACAGTCTGAGGACAGCTGGTCAATGTTGCCTTGATTGGTCGGGCACGGCTTGCGCTTATGAAACTCTCTGGCTTCTTTTGCCATGGATTAGCAAAGTGTTCTTCCTTTCTAAACGCTTCAACCTTCCCCTAAGTCTCGCGTATGTCTACATGCACCCGTCGCAAAAGGACATGGCCGGGCTCGCAACTCCGAAGATGTACGACCTCACACGGAAATCGGTTACACGAGGCCATTGGAATCCTCCTTGTCAACTGCTCGCGCTCACTCCATCACAATGCTGTAGTAAGGCGGCCCGAACGATATGTCATCGACAGGTTGACAATCTTCAGCACAGCGAGCCCATCCGGACTAACGCATCAATGACCATTTCATGAATCACCATGCATGATGGCACTTGCGTTTGCCTAACACTTCGAAGAATTTTTATGTGGCATGGTGTTTCACGGTCAAGATTCTGGTGGCCATTCCCTTCGTTCGTGTGGTCATCGAGTGACGGGAAGACAATTAGCGATTCACAATGGAGTTTATCTGACTCAGTGGACTCCTTGATAACCTCCAAATAAGGAACGGAATATCGTCTGAAGCTACCGGATGGCGTTACAGACGTTTCTCCCAGATCCAAAAAGCCAAAACGCAAACTGTGTGACCGACATGGTGTATATGTAAACTTACTGACAACTTTTGTTCTCGACCGTGGCAAATCGATTGGCATGTCGATCGAGCAGCGATACACCACTCATTATCTAGCGCGGCACCTCCATTTCTGCTCACTGAACTGCTACGCTCACAGGTATATTCGTTCATGCGTGTCACAGGGGCGGGATAGCAGGTTCTGTTCGAACCACTCGGCTTGAGACAAAGTCAGACTGTCAGTGAACTTGTGCTGGTAGAAGTGAACAAAGTGCTATAAGAAACCGGACAAGTCATGAGATTAAAGGCTGCTCGATGGCTGTCAATTCACGGCACGCAAGCGTTTCATACAACTCAGCTCTGCCTTACCGACACGATGTCTTACCTCCTCAAGTTTTCAACTTTGCGACAACAGCTTCTTCAGAAACACACAAACATGGGCAACGTACCCGCCAGTTCTGACTCAGCGTCTCCCATCGAGAGGTTGGCGACGCTCTCAAGAATGGAGCATACACGGATTCTCACAGACCACCTCCGCTCCAATGGTCTAGAAGCGCCTTCCTTCCACCCCGATGGTCTGGACGAGTTCCCTCTTGTCCAGTTAAGCCAAGAGGCTAAGAAGGCCAGAATGGAGGTCATTTCACTGACAAGGGAACTTCACGACCTTGCCTTGGGTCCTCGTGAGGCTCCCCCATCCGTAAGGTGTCTCTGAGTAGGCGAGCGTCTCTGGGCGGAAGCTCTCTAGGTAGAGATAGAGGCTCTCTAGGCAGAGGTCCTCTAAGCAGGGGCTCTAAGCAGAGGCAGAGGCTCTCTCAGTAGAGATAGAGGCTCTCTAAGTAGGGGCTCTCTGTGTAGAGGCTCTCTGTGTAGAGGCTCTCTGTGTAGAGGCTCTCTGTGTAGAGGCTCCCTGTGAAGAGACTTTCTGTGTAGAGGCTCTCTGTGTAGAGGCTCTCTGCGCAGAGCATCCATAAGGGTCGGCCACAAATTTTGGCTAAGGGTAGTGCTCTTTCAATAGTGTGCCACCCCTTGTCGCATCCTGTCTAGGCTACCAATTACAACCATTGTGCAGAATAGCGCCATCGTCAGCGAGGCGTGCAACGATTTTGTCTGCTCCGACAGCCTAAAATATCAGGTGCTCTTTCTGTTTTCAGACGGCCAGCTCTGATATGGTCGCATTTAGAAGGTGGCTTGCTGACTGCAAGAAAAGAGCGACGGCAATAACCTTTCTCAGCACCGGCATGGTGGCGTAGACCGCGCGTCACCGGACAATACTCAACCAGGTCTTGTTGCCCGGCTAGTCAGGAGCAGTGGCATGTGAAAGCCGCCCGCGTGATATAATCTCTTCCTAGATGACCTTTATCTCTAGCTATGGGGTTCATGTCCACGCTGTGAGGTCGTGTATCCTGCTTGTAGATATTCATGCAATAAGTGCGGCAGGCCAAGCTCGTCACCTCTATTGCACCCTCGTTCGTCAAGTGTCTCACGACAGTGTATGCGTCTACTAGCAGCTGCATCCACAAGCGGAGCATTTGTCTCCAGTACCGCAAGCCATATCTGAGGTACAGTCAGAATCCTGAGTGCAGTTGTTCCAGTTCCCGAGGCCTGAATTCTGAGCAGTCCAGCACCAGTAGCCATCCTCGGGCGTGTCGCACTGCTTCCAGCAATAGCCGCTGCTGCATCCGGCCGGAGCGCCGAAATAGCAGGCGCGCTTCGCCTTGTTAGAGGACAGAATGCTCAGGTGATCAGCGCATCGACGAATGTCATTTTCGTCAACCTCGGGTAGAAGTGTAGACTTGTTGACCATCATAATGCCAAGCTTACCACATTGCGGCTCGGACACGGCTGAGAAAACCCCCGTAGCCTGAACGGCAATGGCGATGATTTGTGAGAACAACATGGTATAATTTGAAATTTTCGTTGTGAAGTTGGCCCTGTGTTTCAAGGCGAGTACGGAATGCGAAGTGTTTGAAGTAAGGGAAGAGCCAAATTCTCTCTCGACGACCTTGAAGAGCTTGAGCGCCTTTTATAGGCAGCCCATCACAGTTTGCCGGATACGTGGATCTTCGTGCCATATTCGGTCTACTTCTGACCAAGACAAATTGCGCGACGAACCAACGGCCCAACTCATTCATTTTATGGCCCAAGTTCCCAGTCAGTGTTCAATTTGCTTTGTTAAGACCGTCACAAGTCCAGTAGCGTTGCAGCACAATAAGCCCCTCTCCTACAATCTCCAATTTTGGCGAATTCAGGGCGAATTATCGCTGGCCTGTTTTCACCGGCTGCACGTCGGCGGAGCGCAGGGCGAAACCCCGCGAACATCCGTGCCACGACATGTCCCCAAACATTCAGCTCAATTCAGTGGGCGATCGTCTCCCCTCCGGTCAGTCTTCAGCTGTGATGTCGCAGGTAGAAAGCCCCTGATCAAATCACCATCGAAAGCGCAGGCTTTACCCGGTACTTGATTCCGCAAGGGTGCTACGAAGGTAAACACAGCTAGCCACAAATCCTCACCGCTCTTATGATCGACACTCGAAATATACCGAATAGTGATAAGATTTGAGCGACGCGATCAAACCGAACTATGGTAGAGGCACGCGACGCGAGACGCGAGACCATGAGATACATTAAAAGCAAACCAGCCAGGTCAGCCAGGTTAGCTAGGATAGTAGTGGGGCCTGGGCTGAAGAGGCGGCTGTACGATAAGCAACAAGCGAAGCGTCGTCCGTAGGAAGAGCGTGTGAGAAAATTCACAAGAGAATGGAAAGCTAGATTGGTATATTGTATATATTCAAAAGAACATTGTGCTCTGTTCCATTACAGCAGCCGCGGCTACCGACCACGATCACCTAGAAAACCATGCCACGGCGTAAACTTAACGATGACGAGCGCCGCGCGCGGGAAGCAGAGCGCAAACAGGCACAGCGAGAAGCTCAGCGTGAGAGAAACCGAGAGCAAACCTCGCGGAAGTGTCGCAGGACGCCCACGTTCGCATCCTCTCTTCAACCGACACCGGACTGGCGGCAGAGAATACGGCTCAGACGATAGGCAACAACCATCTCCACGTAGAGCCATACAGTGTTCCAGCGAACGTGGGAGGCTTAGCGCCCTAGAACCCCGCTCTAAGAAAATAAAACATAAGCTCAAACGATAGTCATAGCTTTATTCTTACCTCCATCCTTACCTTTCGCCATGGCATGCCCAGTATGTTTTAACTTAGGTCAAGCGGAGACCGAAGGGCAGACATTTAGTCCTAGCCAGCGACTACAGAAGTTCGTATCACTGCCAGATTTGCGCGCATCCTCAGACGCTAGGGCATGCAATGAGTGCAGGTTATTATACGAGGCTCTGAGGGCAGCTAAGAAAGATTGGCCAAAAGACTTGACAGGCTATCTAGAGCTTCGAGTTTCGCCTGGGACGCCGCTACAGTTAGCATGGATGAGCGAGTCTATATTTTTAGAGCTATTTTCGAGACCAGGTATGTTAATGCGAGTTTATTAACAGAAAATGTTGACTGTTTCTGATTTATTTACAGACGATGATTCATCGCCACATCCTCTTATCGGACCGACGAAGGAAGTCCATGAGCACTCTTCGCACCTAGGGTGCGTTGATATGGTACGGGCATGGATGAAAGAGTGCGCAGAGACCCATGAACTCTGCAAGATGAACTCAAACGCCCGCCTTCCCACAAGAGTCATCGACGTCCGCTCCGCGGGCCAAGACCCTTGTCTTTTCGTCACCAATGGCCAAGTAGGTCAGTACGCGGCTCTAAGTTACTGCTGGGGTGACCCGAAGAAGCATGGCGAGCCGCTTAAAACAACTCGTGAGAGCTTCGGTGCTCACCAGAAGGCAATTCCTCTAGATGACCTGCCTGCTACACTAAGAGATGCTGTAGAGCTCTGTCGGTTACTGGGCGTGCCGTATCTTTGGGTCGACGCTCTCTGTATCATTCAGCATGACAATCATGACTGGATGACGGAGTCGGGCAAAATGTGCGATGTGTATCTCGATGCAGCCCTGACACTAGCAGTTGATCACGCCGATGGAAACTCGGTCGGCCTATTCCATCCACAGCGATACGGAAGGGCCCCCACTCAGCTCTCCTTGGATGGGCGTCAGATTTACATGCGTCCACAGCTTTCTAAGTTGCACGATGATATCACCGTTCTTCTGCGCAGTGTACGAGACACAGACACCCAGCCGATCCACAAACGCGCGTGGACATTTCAAGAAGCTCTGCTCTCAAATCGCATGATCCACTACACCAGCAACGAGCTCGTATGGGAGTGCAACACTGTCCGCGACTGTGAGTGTCGTTGCGGCAAGCCCGTTGTCCTAGACGAAGAGTCTACACGACTCTTCCGTACGCCAGCTCTATTCTCCTCCGTCGATATCCCCCGGGCGTATCTCCAGTGGCGCATGATTATTGCAGTCTTCCTGGAGCGCGAGCTAACCCATGAAGAGGACCGCCTGGCGGCCATGTCGGGCATGGCGCGGCAATTTGCGCGCATGATGCACGCCGTTTTTGGCCGCGGCGAGATATACCATGCAGGTCTCTGGGAAGGAGATCTGGTGGTGCAGTTGTTATGGACGGTGGATGACGACTATTTCAGGATGAATGATTGGCTACCTCGTAGGCCGACCATGTGGAGGGCACCGAGCTGGAGCTGGGCAGCCGTGGAGGGTGCAGCAGCCTCGTATCACCCCATGTCGCAATTTCACAGCGCGCTCGAAGTCGTCCAAATCAGTACCGAGGCCGTGGACGCTACAGCTGATCCGTTCGGCCGCGTGCGCTCCGGCAAGCTCCGCGTCAAGGGCAAGATGCTACATTCTCTAACCATACACACCGCGCCACCCCGTCCGGGCATCGACCGGACTATGGGCGTTGTTTATGGGAAGAAGTACCTGCTACAGCTACCTTCGGGCAGCCTCAGTCTCGAGGACATGCATCGCATGTCGTGTTTCATCCCAGACGTTGCAGAGGAGACGCCGGACGGGACAGGCGACTGTTCGATAATTTTGGTAGGCCGCGCAGCAATGAAGGGGACAGGGACGCCGTATTCGGCGTTCTTAGTGCTTAAGAGGTATGCTAAAGCGGAAAGGGAGGTTTTCAAGAGAGTGGGCGTGTCGTTTAGGGGCGCCAGTTGGGGGACGCCTCAAGGCGATTTGTTCCAGGGTGCGAGGAACGAGGAGATTACAATTATATAAGAATTACGCTAAGTAACGCTTCATAGGTGTATACTCGATAAGAGGGAGTTAGTTATAGGGATATGGATTCTACTATATAAAGGACTTGTTACTTTTAAGAAAAAGATTTACCTTTCGTCTATATAAATCAGACTCGAACTATAGGATAGTTGCTAATTGGTAGCACGTGCTCTAATACTTTACTTCAATGAACGGAAGACTAGTAGCGCGGCTAGCATCGCCTCGACATAGATTAAGATCTTTCCAGCCCAAACAGCGAACTCTCACTCTCAGGCATAGAACGCAACAAAGATATATAAGTAGAGCATGAGATTATCTCGTATATAGTGACCTATTCAGCTATGAAACCAGACCAGGTGGGAGAAGCCAATATTCGTCATTCCCCCTAGAATCTTTTACTATCCAAGGAACCAGACCTGGCACTTCATGATTGTCTAAGTCTGCAAGAGTGTAATCGCCTTGATCGTCCTCATCTTCAACCTCGAGCTCTTTATTATCAACTACATGAAGGCCATGGGCTCTCGGGAAGGTTTTGAAGTGTCACAAACGGTTCAAAACTACCCTTGGGACACCTTGGAAACGACATGGTAGTAGATGTGAGTTGGGATCCAACATCAACCCTGCGCGACATGGGCTAACCGCTAGATTAGATGGGAGGCAACGCAGGATCCATATCTGTCGCAATTGCGGAGGCTTTCCCGTCGCTTTCCTTTGACGTTCAAGACCTGCCCGGCATGCGCACGACCGTGACGAACGGCAAGGTGCCCGAGCATCTCGCAGATCGGGTCAAGCTCACAACGCATGACTTCTTCCAGGAGCAGCCCGTCGTTGCATCCGCGTACTTCTTCAGGCACATCTTCCATGCCTTCACGGTTAAGTATGCCGTCAAGGTTCTCCAGGCGCTGGTGCCCGCCATGCGACCTGGCGCGCGCGTCATCATCAACGACATCGTCTTGATGCCGCCGGGGCTGGTCTCGCCTGTGGAGGAGAAGAGCCTTCGCGTGATGGATGTGCTCATGAAAACCGTGTGCAACTCACGGGACCGCGACATCGACGACTGGAGGCGTCTTTTTGAGATGGCGGACCCGCACTTCAAATAGCAGGGGGCGTGGAAATCGAGCGGGCGTATGTAGCTTATTGAGGATGTCTGGGAGCAGTGAGCAACGAGGACAAACTCGGCCATCTGGACTTGCTATGCTGTCTGAGAGTAAAATTAACATTCTTCTCACAGACCCAGATAGGGATTGACCCGTCTCTAATCTCGAGCTTCGTGATATATTCCACAACCAATTGTAGATTTGAAAGCCGTCGACGCCTCTTCGAAACCAACACGAGCTCTTATATCTTTGTCTTCGTCTTGGATTTCGGCACCTCGCCACGATCTGCATAGTTCCTCTCCAGGCCCACGATCATGGCAACAATATGCCCTATGGCCACCAAGTCCCCCTGTTCGTCAAATATCAGCAGCTCCATGTCGTAGCGCCCGCGCTGGATGAGCTTTGATGAGGCACGCAGGCGCAGCCACTCGACGCCCGCGGCGGGTAACTTCTTCTTGACGTCGAGGTCCATGCTGACGGTCGGGTACCAGAAGAGCGCACGACGGTCGAAGCGGCCCTCCGGCACGGGCGACTCGTCGTTGTCAGCGCGGAACGCCTCGGGGATGCACAGCTCCGCGGCGTCGGCGACATAGCCGAGCGACGTGGCAGTGAAGCGCTCCCCGACAGCGAGGCGGACCCAGTAGTCTTGCGTCGCCGGGCCGGCATGGCCGGACCGCGGGATGTAGAACTCAAGATTGTTCAGCATGGGCAGCCGGTCCATGAGCCAGATGTGCATGCGCTGCCAGTTGGGATCCTTGCCCTGCGGCAGTGCGGTCAGGTCGGCGACGGGCAGCGACGGGAGGCTCCAGCCCGTCGGGAGGGTGACGCCGCTCTCGTCGTCTATGTTACGGTTGGTGATGTACGCCGCGATCTCGCCGCTGCCGGCGTCCTCCGACAGCCACGGATGCGCCGGCAGCAGGCCTTGCTGGTGCAACGTGATGTGCAGGACGGATTGGGCGCGGCCGGGCTTGGCCTCGGCGACGCGGAGCAGCGCCGGGCCCGTCCGCGTCCGCGCGAGGAACTGCCAGTGCGCGACGACGGTGTCTGGCTGGCCGCGCGGAGAGAGATACGCCTTGGCGACCCGGAGGAAGATGGAGGCGACGTAGCCGCCGTTGGGGACTGGGGGAGACTTTGTGTCAGCTCAGGTACATCATGATTTGTCGCTGAGAAGGGTGGCCTCCAATAAGGACATGGGGGGGTGACAATGGAGGCGGAGAATCAGCAGCATCGTCGCACGTCGACGCACCTGTTCCTATGCAGTAGGTAGGCGACAAGTCTGCTGAAAAAGTCCTCTCATCGAGCCTCGTGATGCTCGTCATGGCCTCCAGCGAGGCGGGTTTCCACTTCTTGGAACTCATGGCTTATCTGCAGAACGGCGTCTGTGGTTGCGACACCGCCGAGAATATCTGCGTATAGTAGCAACCGTATGGCAAGATAATGATATAGCAACCAATAATGCTAAACCATCTCGTTTATGCGTTGGAATTGACTACTCTTAACGGTACTCGCGATTGGGTTAGCCGAGGCCTACTTCAACGAGACAAGTTCGATCGGCGCCATTAGTTCCCCCGCCAAGCCATTTACCGATCGACCGGCACAGCACCTTTCAGAGCCACACCGTCAACCACTGACACGTGCTATTCGCACCTTGGTGCATTTTGCTTCGACGAGGGCCAGCATGCTACAGAAGCAACCTAACAGGATTGTCTCGCCGCACCACCTGTTTTCCAGGTAGCCCCAGGAGGTACGAGAACCACGTACCTATATGGAAATTTCGCTCAACCCAATGTGCACTCGCCTCTCTCCTCTTCTGATGAGTTTCACGACTTCATGCTTGTCCGCAATCGGGCCATCGTATTCCTGGTACCAGTGTGGCGCTCGCTCGCTTGCCGCTGCCTGTCATTTCTTCGCGAGCTAGATGCCAATGCCAATTTATTTTGACCGTTTTTATAAACTGACTTTGACCTTCTCGCTACCGACATGTAAATAGAGGCGGAGTCTTGAGTGCTTGTTGTGTGCGAAGCCCAATCCCATATCAGTCCACTGAATCATTTATCCAGCAGCTCAACTCTCGACTTCTCTTCCTCTTATGTCGCTTTTTACACTCTACATACGGCTAGGACAAGGAGCCCACCTCCAAGTCACCGAAGATTCTAAAAGTCTAAACAACACCCAAGGCATCAATAAACACTTGACCAATGGCAGTATCGGCCCTAGCGAGAAAAGCACGCACTACGCTGCTCGCGGCCTGTGCTTCACTGCTTGGGCAAGCTACTCTACCCAACTCGTCCACCTCTCTTTCCCAGAACCCAACAGAAATACTCTTGTACTTCGCAAAACCCCTAGCACACAACAAGGCAGTTTCTTAACAGTTCAGCAATGCCGCCACAGACCATCGCCGTCATCGGAGGGCTAAATGTCGATCTGGTCATCATCGCGAGCCGCATTCCCGACCCAGGGGAGAGTGTGCTGGCAAACGAGTACCTAGAAGCCTTAGGCGGCAAAGAGGCTCAACCAGCGGTTGCTTCCTACCGCACCTGTCGCAAAACGCCGTTGGAAAGTATTGGAAACATGAAAGCTAGAGACGAGATGCGAGAGAGCTTTAACCTAGACGGCAGCAATGGGCAACTTCTTCTAGCTATCGACCGCTCAGAATGGGACGAAATCTACGGAAAGATGATCTGTGCCGCTGGGGACGATCGATATGGGGAGAAGTTCATTGTTGAACTGAACAAGAATGGCTTCGATTATTTACTTCCGGTAATGTATCGAGACAGTAACCAACACGCGATCAGGTATCTGTTTCGTTATGTTGAAGCACTTGTCACGCGCCGACATCCTTGCAGCTGACACGATGGGGTGCAGGTCTGTGATTGGAAGTAATCATCATGTTATTTGGCGGAACACGTCACACGCCATTCCGCGTAGAGTGCAGAAGCTGAAGAGGGGAACCTTGTCTGAGTTGGTGCAACCCTTGGTCATCCCTGAACTATTTGCTCGTTCTCCATCATTTTGTGATCAAGCGTTGGTATTTCACTTATTTGTTCCTCAGAATCTATCCGTTAGATATTTAAGTTAGGTGTGAGCAAACGTACATAATGAACTTTGGACCGGCCAACGACGCTTTCAAGGTACAACAGCCTACCTATCATCTTGCGCCCAACTTCACAACCTGTCCGTTTCCGAATGGGCCCTTGGATCTCGGAACGCTTGTTGAAGACCTTATTCAGTACTATCCCATCAATCAAGGAGCTGCCCGGGTTCCTATTGCGGCAGATCAACGCTACGTTGACGTGAAAGAAGATGTCACGGCGAGCCTCAGAAAATCGCTCAGTGGTGAAGGCAGCATCTTGGCCAAAGTCCTGGACCGCAGCATTGGTGGCAATGCCAATCTCAAAGGGCAAAAGAAGGATGAAGACGTCTACAAGATCCAGAAGCTCGAAACGGTGAATTTCTTTCCTCAAACGAGGTACATCAAGGAGTGTCTACGACTTTCAGATGTCAAGGACTACATCGAGGGGGCGAATTACAGCGCACCCGTGTATCTAATCACAGGGCTTAAAATTGCCCGGGGAGCCACCGTCTCGCTAGAGCGCGATCGGGACTTCGCGAGCAACCTAGAAGGCGGCGTTCAAATACCAAGTGAGTCCATTGACGTACAAGTCGGCGCTCAGGCTGGAGTTTCTGGGACCTCGGGATCAATCTCAACGTTCAGTAAACCCGCAGACTTTGTGTTGGGCATTCAGGTTCAGAAGATTTATTATAAAAGGGCATTCTTCGTCGGGGTACCGGTACTCAAGGTAAAAAGGGCGGCTAAAAACGCCGTACTAGTGGATGATGAAGAGCCTGAGCCTGAAGACGAGGACGATCAAGGCGATTTCCTTCTTGCAGACTTGGACGACGCTGAATTGCAAGGTCTGACTCCTTGCATAATACAAGATTCTGAAGGAAATGACGAATGTTGGCTTCTACCATCTAATCTGGTTTCATAGCTGAACGAGTCAGTATTAAGAGACATATTCAATTTTTTTTATTCGTTGCATTTCCCTCCTGACAATGTAAATTCGGAGGCTGGTGCCATACTCCGCGATCTACCCCGAAGAGCTCGCTCGCAGTTACTACCGAGGAATGTATAAAATATAAGACAAAAAACTATAAGGCGCCGACTAACTTAATATTGATGGAGGAATCCCTTTTCATTCTACTCTTTGTATAACGCAAGAAGCCTTCGACCTGCCAAAGGACTATCCTCCCCTCCGTGTGTTAAGGTATCACTGGAGTCAATTTATTAAGCCCGACGCTTATGCTAACTGTGAGTAATAGTCGACCAAGTGTCTTCGTTAATCTCATGTCAATAGCGGCCCGATATAACTGCTGCTTCAAATTTGTTGATTAGTAAATGCGGGGGGTACTAGTATAAGCGCTCGCCGATAGGGGTCGCAGATGCTGGATTTATATAAAAGTCGATGCCATCCTCGCCAGCAGTTTCAATCATTGTCTCAACTACTTCCCTGTCGATTTCCATTTGAGCTACAATCAAGTCAGGTGGGAATTCGCCTCTGAGTTGCTCGACTCTGGGGAAATTCTGACTATTCTCACTGAGTTCCCATTAGACGAAGTATCCCGAGCAATGTGGTGTTCCTGCTCTCTAAAAACCTTGAAATGCAAACACCTATCTAGTACCGAAGTGAGTTCCCCTTCCCCGTGTTTGACTGCTATTCCTAGTCTCCACGTAGCTCTAGAGGTCTTCCATGATGTTCTCAATAGCCTTTGCGGCCTGTCGTATCGCCCTTTCCTCTTGCCAATCCCTCACAAGCCGTATGGGGTGAATGAAGTCATAGCCATCCCTGCTCTCTGACATTTTCCGAAAGACTGCTTGCATACCTTGTTTGCAATGTAGAACGCGCAGCTTTCTTGGCTTGAGAGTACATTTATATCTTGCAAGTTCCAAAATATTTGCAGCAAAACCCGCTGCAATGGGAACTGCAAAAGAGGTGCCTGACTTCCACACCTCGTCGCCTTTCCATTTCGAAGGCACCGCAACACCTAACGTGGCGAAGTTGTCTCTGTTATCCATTGGTGAAGGGTTCATACCGCCCTTATTCCCTTTGCCATCTGTGGCATGGATGCATATTACACCCTCTTGACGTGCAGGTCTCGCACGTCCAGAAAGCCCTCCATTATTTGAGGCTGCGGCGATGATGAGCCTTTCGGCTTGGATGACCTTGTCCAGCGCTGCAGCAATCGGATCATTCTCCTCTTCGAATCCGAAGGAAATGGAAATGATGTCAGCGTCGCACTCATCGACAGCCCATTCAATAGCCTGTGCAATAAATCGTCAGCTTCAGTTCTCCTGCAGTGCTTTGCGGTGAGGAGCGATCCACTTTTGCAATCCCAGGCATGAAATCATCACTAATTTTTTTGCCGTTGCATATCTTTCCAACGTAGATCTCAGCTTTGGGTGCTGTCTTTAAGAGGAGCCTGGTGACATGTGTTCCATGTCCGTGAGTGTCCTGCTGCCAGTCACCAGAACGGCCAACGAAGCTCTTGCTCCTCAAGGTACTGATCCGGCCAACTCCAATGGCAGCGCGTATGTTTGGGTCTGTATCATCGACTCCAGAATCCAGAACAGCAATCCGAATCTTGTCATATGCAACTCGTTTCGTCAGGCGCATGGTCTCCTCTGAATTAGCGTTCAGGGATCGAATTTGTGAAATGAACGGTTGCAGGCTCTCGATGAAATTGGAAGCTGATGTACTGTGTATGGCGGTTGACGTAAATGATACCGTACATTTGCCGCGCGGGAGCTTGGATTACTTACCGGTCATCAGGCTTGGGCAGAGAAACATCGTCGTCAAACAAGACCCGCTTGGTGGTGATGGGCGGCGAGATGTTCCATTGTGCAGTTAGACTGCGACCGGGGCCAAACATGCCCCTGAAAAGAGGGGCTAGGCTCCCAAAACTCTTCGTGACGTGATGATATAGTGGTTCAAGAATGTGCTTGTACATTACAGCGAGACTCTTTCTCTCTGAAGCGATGCTCGGATGATCAAGGCCCGACCTGAGGTTGTCAAACTCAAGACATGCCTCTGCAACCATTCGGTAGCCGTCACTGACCTCATCCTTCCAGTCTTTCAAAATTCGGGCTAGGCGCACATGGTTGGACCTTTGTCCAGGTGAAAATAAGTCTTCGTCTGCTGCGGTCCAATCAGCCATGAGGTTTGCTTCCAGTTCCAGAATAAGAACCCCAAAGGCGGCAATGCTATCACTCTGGGATTTGACATCCTTATTAGACACCAGAGTGCAGAGGACTCGTGGGCACCACTGTTGAAGCTGGGTGCTGTCTGGTGAAGGCAGAAAGATGCATTCTGGCCCCACATGCGGTTCGATCCATGGACTATCACTGAGTTGGAAGAAAGAGGCCAGAAGTAATATACCTGCTAGTCTCCGATATTTCAGTGTAAGGCCACCTCTGTGATTGAGCAGCCGCTCCAGCGATTGGTCTCTTCCGAACGGAGCACTTGCGTCAGGTTCGGAGACGTGGTCAGTCGACCAGACTCCCTGCGAATTGAAGGCCATATGCAGCACCTGGCATTTCTCGAGGTGTGAGGATGAACACGAGCAAATTTGGTCAACGGAGAATGGGTTCGGCGGGCGTGGATGTAGCGACCTCGAGCACAGTTAGTTCGACACGTCGAGAGCGGAAAACATGAAGGCGTGTTTTACCGGGTGAAGACGGCAGAAATCCCGTCCTTGACTTGGCACGTGGTGATAGTCATCTTCAATCTATCCTCCTTGAACCCGCATAAATGAAGTTTCGCATGGTGCGGCGTCTCGCATTTGGCACCCTCCACCAATTTGCAGAACAAAGACGTGCACGTAGATGCGAACTCGTGGGCGTGTTGAATGGCTTCAATGTCCTGCGGAGTGTATGTGTACTCGGGCACCTCAAAGTCCGCTGTTGTGGACCCGCTAAGAGCTCTTTCCAAAGCGTCCAAAGCCTTCGAAAACCCCCTTACTGCTCTCCGCAATGACACGATTCTAGAGGCATCCCGAGGAAACGAAATGACGGTGCTTGCTGTCGCCGCTAAATTTTGAAATGGCCCCCTCTCCAAGTTGGGTTTCGTGCGAGGGGAAATGCTCTTGACAAAGGCTGGAATATCAGGTTCATCTGTCGGAGCGCCGAAGATATTGTTCCGCGCAAGGCTATCCGGGCTTCGTAAAAGGCTCTGTAATGCGACGAGCTTGGGAAAGAACGCGAGTGAATCCGGGACGAGTGAGCGCTACCAGTTGGTTTAAATATTACTGTTAGCGGGTTTGAGCCAGCGCAACTGGATCAAAAACTCACTTCCAGCCCTTTGAAGTTACGAACTTGAGGATCGACGAGGATCTCCAGCTCCTCCAAAAGCGTCTGCAGAATCGGTTCAAGCCACTCAAGGGCAGGATCATCCTCAGCCAACTGATCGATGTCAATCTGCCGCTGGCTATTGATATTCAGTCTCCAGTCAGTCCGGAGGGTTGTGATATCGTTCTTCAAATTCTGGACGTCGTAGTCAGTCGTCGAGCCATAATACCCTCGTTCGACATCCTTGATTGTTGGCAGGCTCTGTGCCAGCAGAGGAAGCGGCAAGAGTATCTGCAGTAAGTCCCATCTAGCTCGGACTTCTGTCAAACCAGCGACGGGCATTTTTGCTCCGTTTTGGGGGCAAACCCTCTTGTTCGGTTGCAATGGTGCATTCAATGCTTTGCAGTGTGGCCGAACAAACAGAGATTGACGACAATATTGATGGAAGAGGGGAAGCAGCATGCAAATTAAGCGCTTTGCAAGGCTGGTCAGCCGCACGTCCAGGTCCCCGGCACGTATGCAAGAACACAGACCCCCATTTGCCTTTAAGCGCCTGTCGCCTTGTTCAGTGTCCTGTCAGCCCAGACCCTTCCCACTCTCCGTCAACGGATCTTTTATACGGCCCGGGCGTCATTTTGCGCGAAAGTGCCACCGAAACATGCGGCAGGCCTGTCAGCGCACCCTGTCCGAGTCCTTTGAGCCCTAAAACTACCATCAATCGGCATCATGGATCAGGCGCACGAGGACACAGCGACCATCATATTCGATGTCGCCCATGAATGCCTGGCTTCTTTCGATCTGATTGTGACCGGGAATGATGAGTCAATTCTAACAAGACCATTCGTCTCAGCCGATATTGCCATCGCTCCTGACAGTCGGACACGTTCCTCTTTCGACTTCTTGGGCCTTCGCCATAGCTTCTTACTCTGGGTTGACTACACTGGAGCGCTGTCACGCACGGACTCGTCGCTAGATGCAAGGCTGTCAGGCTTCGCAGACGTATCCGACATGGTGATCGAATTACTGGAAATGATTCTTCGGAATTTGCACCGCGGTGGGTTTCTTTTCATATGACAGGGGTTTCTTTCTAGATGAATAGGCTATTAACAGTATCGGTCACTTCTACAGTTGACCCCAACTCGGGTGACGCGTCGATGCTCCGCTCCGATCCAGCGACGCCTGATCCGAACGCACAACAACCCTTCATTTCCCACTGGGAAAACGTCTCACGAGCTATTGAAACAGCTCTAGATCGGCTACATTACATAGCCGTGGTGATCAGGAAAGCATCAGCGAAAAAACTTGATCACACGGTCGCCACCTTAGTCACAGAGGACGACATTGTTTTCCGCAAGAACATCGCGTCCTTGATCCGATATAGGTTTCCCTCTGCTCGCAAAAGTTTATGTCAGCAGCTGGGAGATTCCATTGCCGTTCGCCGTCAAATGATTTTGCAGAGTAAACGTCATGCAACAAAGCTTGCCGTGAGGCGAGCACCCCGGGATTTGGCGGTGGCCAAGAGTAGCGCTCCGCAACAGCGGGTCGTACAAGTGGTCAAGAATGAAGTCGAAGAAAGAATCGCTCAGCATCCTATTGAGCATACAAGCGACATAACGAAGGCTTCTCGCCCGGATCCGCATGCCCCTGTACTTCGGCAACTCCGATCTCCGAAGCGACGGGTCCTCACGACAGTGCGAAGCAAAATCTCTACAATGCACGAGGACTCATTTGAGTATCCACCTGTACCCAAAGCAAGCGAGGGTGAAACACGCGTACAATGCCCCTTTTGTTTCATGCCCCTAGAGATGAGAGGGTTTGAGAAAAGAAGAACTGAACAATGGGAGCGTCATATCGACGACCATCTCGAGCCATACACGTGCCTGTTCCCCAGCTGCGCCAAGTCCTTGGTCTTCTTCACCCGACGTCGCGAATGGAAGGCTCATATGGAAAGTATCCATTCGAATGGTTGGATGCGCAAGGTTCATTCCAGGATTTGGTACTGTGATATCGATCACGACGACTCGCAAACCTTTGAGACAGAAGCACTGTGGAGAAACCACATGCAGGACATTGAATCCCATCCGAAGCGTGATCTAACTGCTCCCACCCAAGCTCAGCTTGACGCCCTATCTGCAAGAAAACAGCACATCGCTCTTCGGGACAACTTTGTTTGCCCTCTTTGCGAGCAGGTTCCCGAGAAGATACGACCTGTCGTGGAGAATGGACAAGGGGACCCGACAGACATGTACAACTTTGTGGTAGATCATGTCGCAAGCCATTTGAAGGCTCTGTCCTTAATGGCCATTCCGTCTCTTCAAACCATCGCTCAAGACAATCCCGCCGCCTCTGGCGAGTCGGAACTCGACTCCTACAAGCTACTCATGGATGAGAATTCCACTGTTCATCCACCGAGTGGAATAGAGCACGTGGACGGAACTCCTCTCCCTCCGGATGCGTGGTCATCCTTAGATCGAGACAGACTTGCCGCTCTCAATAATTCTGGCCCAAAGTCGGATTTTGATCCAGAATTCTCCTACTACGCGTTCCCAGAAGTACCGCCAGAGCCATCAAGTCAAGAATGGGTGAAGACATGGGAGTTGTGGAAACGAAACTTTGATCCGTTCTCTCAACACACTCCTGAGAAGGATCCTGTTCTCGAAAAATTTGATAAAGCGGCTTCGTTCAGTTCTTCGAAAGTTCCTTTGAAGGATATTGCCTCGGATAGCTTGGACATAGACTCAAAGGACGGTGCTGGCCGGACGCAACTTTCTCTCGCAGCTGAGGCTGATGACATTCCGACCGCTCGGCTACTCTTAGACCGTGGGGCAATGGTCGATTCAATTGATAGGCACGCTCGGACGCCTCTGATGTGGGCAGTTGCCAGCGGAAACGAAGCGGCAGCGCGGCTTCTTCTCGACAAAGGTGCACAAACCGAGATGCAAGACTTTGTCTATGGTCGAACGCCGCTATCACTGGCAGCATCAAAGGGTCACGTAGCTGTCGTACGGTTGCTAATCGCTCGAGGCGCAAAGGTTAACGCAGCCGACGATACAGGCCGAACACCACTCTCACGGGCTGCGGTGAGCGGCCACGTAGCTGTTGTGCAGCTCCTTATAGATCATGGTGCACGAATCGAGACATACTTCGCATATAGCCCAAAGCCGTTGTTATTGGCAGCATCAAAGGGTCATGTCCCTGTCGTACGGTTGCTACTCGACCGAGGCGCAAACGTTGATGTCCCCGACTATTCAGGCCGAACATCACTCTCATGGGCTGTAGAGAACTGTCAAGAAGCTGTCGTGAAGCTGCTACTCGATCGAGGTGCAAGGGTTGACGCGGCCGACGATTCAGGCCGAACACCACTCTCATGGGCTGCGGCAAGCGGCCACGTAGCTGTCGTTCGGCTGCTTCTTCGGCATGGCGCACGATTTGATGCAGCAGAGGGATTATGTGATCGAACGCCGTTGCTATGGGCGGTTATCAGAGGCTATGTAGATGTTGTGAAATTGCTCCTTACCTACGAAGCGGATGTTGACACAGCTGATGTGGAGCATGGTCTAACACCGGTATCGTGGGCTGCCGCGTACGGATATACGGATATCTTGCAGCTACTTCTTTCTCATGGCGCAAATATCGAGTCGGTCGACGGGAAAAACAGGCGGACGCCGCTATCCTTTGCTGCGGAAAACGGGGCAGAAGAAATCGTAAGGATGCTCCTTGCAGAGGGTGCAGACATTAGGGCAACCGACATTCGAGGTTGGACTGCGCTGACTTATGCGACCGAGCGCGGCCAAGTCCACATAGCACAGTTATTAAGGTCATTTGGCTAGGTCATGCCGAGCCACCTGTAATTGATGAGATGTTTTCACCAAACCAACGAGTGCTAGATCCAAGCAGAGATTCTCGAAGTACAGCAGCTTTTACGGACTTGACGTAGAAACCCCAGGTGAGGCTCGTCTTTAGAATAACCCCCCCTGCCTTCTTACGCCTCGTCTAGTGCCCACCGAGTGCTGCATAAAATATGCGATACAAAACTATAAGGCGCTGACCAACTTAACACTGACGGAGGAATACCTATTTAGTTTTACTCTTTGTACAATACAAGAAGCCTTCGACCTGCCGAAGAACTATCCTCCCCTCCGTGTGTTGAGGTATCTTGGTGCCAATTTCTCCAAGCACGGCGCCCATGTCAACTGAACAAGCATTTGTCTCTTAGTAGCCTCACGCAGCAGGTTATAACCGCGCAAACACCTTGCCAAAAATCTCCCTCGCCTTGAGCAGGTTGAGCATGTTCATCCGCTCGTTGTCCAAATGCGCTGAGTCGCTCGCCCGTCCGCAGGGCAAGTGGGCCGCCGGCGCACCGAACTCCTTCTCCAGGAACCGGATCGCCGGAATAGAGCCTCCTTCGCGAATATACAGCGGCTGTCTCGGCTTCGAAGGCCTGGCTCCCAGCGATCCAGACACTTCGGCGCCACTGCTGCCGTTGCTCGCCGAGGAGCGATCGAAGCAGTCCGGCCACGCTTCGACGATAGCCTGCCCGAGAGTCCGGAAGATGGCATTGGTCGGGTCGCCCAGCCACGGCTCCGCCTTGTTGTCGATGTTGACGCTCAGGCTGTTCTGCGAGTTGAGCAGCGAGAACTCGCGCCGCAGCAGCCATGTCAGCGCGCTGGCCACTTCGTCCACCTCCTGCCCAGGCACCAACCGCAAACTGATGTGCGAGCTGGCGTGGCTGCTGATGAGGCTACCATCGGGCCCCGAGACCTTATACCCGTGGATGGTGAGGTTCGGCTCGCGCCACCGGGCCATGAGCGATTGCTTCAGCTTGGCCTCGGAAACAGCCTCGCTCTTGTGCTGCGTGAGAATCGACGCGATGTCATCGTATCGAGCCTCCTCTTCAGGCGTCACGGGCGGGATGCCATCGTAGAATCCTGGAATCATTATGCGGTTCCGGGCGCCCTTGAGCTTCGATATTATGCTTGTTAGGTCAGACAGGGGCTCGTCCATCATGTACGAGCCATCGACGCCAGAGTGTATGTCAGGACGCGGAGAATCCACACAGACAGTCGCATGCAGCACGCCGCGAAGCCCATACGTCAGACACGGCACCTCGTCGTCGAGCCAGTAGCTGTTCGCCAGCAAGATGTAGTCGACGTCTCCGATGAGATCCTTGTTTCTCTTGACGGCCTCCTCGAAGCCTCTGGAGCCATATTCTTCCTCGCCTTCAATGAGGAACACGACGTCATTCTCCAGCTTGCGCGCCTGCATAAGATCCGTCACGGCATAGAGCGCAGCGACGATGGGTCCCTTGTTGTCGCTGACGCCGCGGCCGTAGAGAAACCCATTCGTGCCCTTGACGGTGAACGGATCATTATCCCATTTGCCTTTGTCGTTCTCGGCGGCGACAACGTCGTAGTGGCCGTAGAACAGGATGCGCTTGCGGCTCTCCGGGGGTTCCTTCTTGCCCGAGAACCTAGCGTACACGACGGGGTTGTGGGCTTTTTCCGTGCTCAGCATTTCAACGTGACCACCAAGACGCTTGAACAGTGCGCCGAGGAACGTTGCGCCCTTGCGGCAGTCTTCGGCGAATTCGGGACGGCCTGAGACGGTCTTGTACGAGACGAAATCTGCCAGTGTAGACAGGAGTAGATCCTCGCTTGCCTGAGCGAGTACCTTTTTTGAGCAGTCCTTGTCCTTGACGGACCAGATGGAGATGTCGTCGTCGTTGGCGCCCGTAATGTAATACTTGTTGTCGTTATATGTAGTGACGGCCGACGCTAGAATCTTGCCTTGGTGGGCCTTCCACTTGCTCAGGCACTGGTACTTGCGGGTGACGTCGCCGGAGGCATGCCGATACGCTCCGTAGTGAGCCGTGCTATATTTCTGCAGCTGTCATCAGCAACCGTGCCGGGAAAGAGAAACGAACATCATATACTCACGCTCGCCCATCCGTTGGTCGAAGCCGTCCACAGATACCCCCAACCCATTTGTAGAGACATAACGTTGCCCTCGTGCGCCTTGATGACCCTCAGCTTCTGCTTGGTGTCAAGGTCCCAGAGCTCAACAATGCCGTCCAGTTTTCCGGCGTATAGAAACGATCCATCGATGGCAAGTGATAGAACAGACTCGCCATCGTCGGTTCCCAGCGTCACAATCTCCTCGATATCTCCATGTTCGCTTTCGCCCGCATGGCGACCGTTGCCAGACTTGGCACCCAGCCTCCACAACTTTATGTTCCCCTCGCCACCGCCGGATATCAATACGTCGTCATCGGCATCGGCGTCGACAGTGGGGCCCTTGGCCATGAGCATGCAGTAGACGTAGCCGTAGTGGGCAAATTGACGGATGGATCCGCCGTCAATCTCCAACACAGCCTGCGCCTTAGGAATCAAGCCCCATCGATCTTCGCTGCGCCTCGGTGTGCTCGTGCCGCCGACGGCCTTGGAGTCGAAGAAGCGATGGTTTCTGCGGTCAGGATGTCTCTGTGACCCGGGCGAAACCCTGGCGGCGGCGTTGCTCAGGCCAACCCATTGGATGGTGGTGTTCTGAGCGCCAATGTATAACGTGTCGTGCTGGGCGCTGTACGCGGTGCAAAAGATATCGCCGACATCGTGGACGCCGTAGATCTCGTACAGGTGGCGCAGGGTTTTAGGGCACCAGACGTTTACGACGGCGTCGCAGGCGCTGGAGAAGAGCAGCGAGTCGTCGGGCGAGAGGAAGAGCGACAGGACGCTCCGCTTGTGCGCCTGGACCTGGTGAATCTGATGGAAGGTAGCGAGCGACCAGGCGACGATCTCTCCGTCCTGGGTTCCGACGTATATGGAGTCGTGCCGCGGGCTCACGGCGAGGGCGAGAATCGAGTTGCCATGCTTCAAGCTGTGCACGAGCTCGGGGGAGTTGTGCGTGGAGTCGGGCGCCCCCAGAGGGCCGGGAGCGGGAGCGGCGAGGTCGGGCTGGGCCGTGGTCGAGGGCATAATCTCTGCGGCCGCGGCTGCGACTGTTGCGCGTCGGTCAGCAGTGGTCGGAGGTTGCAGTCGACGAGGCTATCTCATGGCGCTGGGGATGTGACGTGGTTAGGTGAGAGGCTGGCGGCAACGACGGTAAGAGACCAAGCCCATTGGTCGACGCGTCCAACCTTGCCAGTGGCAACCAAGGCCAATGTAGAAGAATAGACGGAGAGAGAAACGGACGATAACAATGGAGAGAGTTGACCGTTGACGTGTTCTGAAGACTAAGGGAAGAAAGCTGCAATGGCGTCAGACCGGCGCGATGGCGTGCCCACAGCGACTTCGGCGAGTGGGCCGCTAACCCTAGCAGCCGCAGGGTCCTGCGCAGGGGACGAGCCCCATGGCCTGGGGCTCACTTGCACCCGAGGCCATGGATACCTCACCTGTATTTGTATAATGTGCTTGGCGCCATCTTCAGAGTCATCAAAGTTGACCCGTCGGGCGAAGTGGAGGGGTCCGTGCTAATGTGACGTGAAGAAGAAGAGAAATCGCAAGAGACTCACCAGTCTTGGTTACTGCAGCCGCCGTGACCGCCACCACGGCGGCATCGATCTTGGCGCACCGTCGACACCCGCCACGGTCAACGAGCCGCAACCCGCTGCCGGCTCGCTGCGTCAGAGTCGGAGCCAGCATGACGAGGCTGCCTTTACTGAAGGGCCACAGGGAGTCTTGATTTGCAATAAGCCAGCTGGCGAGAGGCAAGATATAAGTAGCGCCCTAGGTGAATCCTTGCGCCGCCCGGTCTCGGTGTGACCCCTGTGCGAGAGCCAACGGACGCCTGGAACCCGGTTCACAACCCTCCTGACCGCCTCGTCAGCGCCGAGGACAGGCATGCGCTCTGCTGTTGGACGACCTACGTTTAACTTCGGAGGTACCTTGCACGGGTGTTCATTAAGCGAGACAAAAGCAAGCAACGGTGGCACGAGGCGTTGAGCTGATGACGCGATAGCTGGAAGCCCCAGCGGCATCCCCAATCTGCGACATGAAAGAGAAAAGTCTCAATTCAAAATGGCAGGTCAAGTGCAGAATGACTTACACGTGCCTCACGACAAACGCTTAATCCAGCAGAATCTCCACGTCAAACTCCCGATCCGCCCGCAACTGATACCGCGGCAGAGTCCACGGCCCGCACGACCCCGTCCCCAGCCCGTGGTGTGCCCAGTCCAGTCTGACAATCGTGTCCTCCCGCTTCCGCCTGTGCAGCTCGTACGGGTGCGTGCACTCGTCGACGTCCTGCGTTGTGTACCGCATCGCCGAGAAGCTGGCGCCCTCGAGGTTCCCGAACCGCGCCCGCAACACCCTCTGGTCGTCGCCGTCGCTCCCGCCACCTCTCCGGAACTCGACCCAGCGCACGTCGGTCCTGTTGCCCCCGTCCTGCGGGAACTCGTAGTCCACCCACAGATCGTCGACGCTCGCCTGCCAGTTGCCGAACTGCTGAGACAGCTTCTTGTCGCGGTACGACTCGCCCGGCCCCCGGCCCCACCACCGGACCCGGTCCACGCCCGCGAGCCCCAGCGTAAGGCCGATGCGCGCAAAAGTCTCGGGCAGATATGAACCGCTGGGTTTCCCGTGCACGCGGATAGATAGCGAGTCCCCGCGGAACCTGTACGTCCACGCCGTGTCGACGCCCCAAGCCAGCGCTGGCGGCGCGATTCGCTCCGTGACTTGCACCACGACGCCGTCGTCGGCGAGGTGCCACTCGATCCGCCGCACCTGGCTGGTCGTCTGATGCAGCCGTCGGTCCTTCCACTGCCCTCCGTGGCCACCACGGTCGTTGTCCGTCAACGCGCGGTAAAAGTCCATGCTGACGGGCTTTGTGAGAAGCTCCACGTCTGGACGATCAACCCGCCGCCAGCTGGCAAGCATCCCAGTCACGATGTTGATACCCCAGATGGAGGCACCCGAAGTCGACGTCACGGTGAGGTGCTCCTCGGACGTCTTCTCGACCGTCGGTTTGGGTGATGGGGGCTCTAGAGACCGAATGCCCGTGAGAGGCAGGGGTTTCGAGAGTCGAAGCTCGCCGTTGGCAACAAGATGCGTAGCTGGAGCCCAGTCCGTCGCCTTTCTCAGCCTGAATTGAAATTGGACGTATGCCTCACAGTCTAGCTCTCGCAGCATGCTCTCGTGAAGGCCCACGAGTTTGAGAGTTGCCTCCGTATGGGGTTTTATGCCTGTATGCAACTGTCAACTTCCACATCCGCCTCAGGTGGCATGCTTCCACTCACCAGAGGGAATTTCCACGCGTCCGCTGCGAGTGACCTCCTGGCCATCCGCGACAATGTGCCACGAGCCATCAAGATGATCCAAGCCAAGGAAATCGTAACGGTTCACGACGGTGACTTTGTGGTGGTTATGGTGGTGCAGCGCAAGCGTCTGGACTGGCTCGATGGACTTGGCGTACTCGGCGATGTTAGACGTCATGGTATGTTCAGACCACAATAGCCCATCCATGACAAAGTTGTAGTCATTAGGCTCGTCGCCAAAGTCACCGCCGTATGCCATGTACTCCATGCCGTCCTCCGTTTTCGCTCTTAGGCCCTGTATGATTCCATTAGACTTTAGGTCATGTCTGTCGGCATCCATAAACGGGCGCTCACATGGTTCGCCCACTCCCAGACGAAGCCGCCCATCAGGCGAGGATGCTTGTAATACGCCTCAATGTACTCCTTGGCGTTGCCCTCCGAATTGCCCATAGAGTGCAGAAACTCGCACAGCACCAGCGGCTTCTTCCAGTCTCGCTCCTTCGCAAAGTCCTCGATGCTGTCTACAGTCGAGTACATGCGGCTGAAGATGTCCGCCGTCTGGGCCGCCCCGTCGCCCTCGTAATGTACCAGGCGCGTTCCATCCATTGCTTTAATGCAGTCATACATGGCCTGGTGGTTTCTCCCGTAGAATGACTCGTTGCCGAGTGACCACATAATGACACAGGCGTGGTTCTTGTCGCGAGCAACCATCTGCCTCGCCCGGTCGACATACTGCTCACGCCACTCCGGGTTGTCAGAGGTGTACGAGGCCGCATCGCCGCCAACAGCGGCGAAGCCGTGACACTCCAAGTCGGCTTCGTCCATGATCCAAAGCCCAAGCTCGTCGGCCACGTCGTACAGTCGGGGGTCGTTGATCTGGTGGCAAGTTCGAATAGCATTGATGTTGCAGAGCTTCATGATGACGAGATCACGTCTCATGAAATCATAAGGAACGGCCCTACCATGATCAGGGTGGTGCTCGTGTCGGTTGACGCCGCGAATCTTGATGGGACTGCCGTTGACGCAAAATATACCATCCACTAAACCTGCCGTTCGGAAACCAACGCGCTGCGCGACGCTACAGCCATCACCCTTGAGGAAATTGAGTACCAACGTGTACATGTTTGGGGTCTCTGCAGTCCATTTCTTGGGGTTCTTGACGCGAAGCTCAAAGCTGTCAGACTGCTTGATCGTCTTGACTTCCCGCAGGAGCTCCTTTTTCTCGCTAGCAAGAAGCTTAACCTCGACTGATGAAGATGCGCTCATCTCGACCTGAACTGTTAATATAGCGTCTTCGTATTTCTTGTCGAGCTCGGTGGTGATGTGGAAGTCGACGGGATGCGTCTTGGGAAACGCATGGAGGTAGACATCGCGAAAGATGCCGCTGAGCCACCACTGGTCCTGGTCCTCGAGGTAGCTGCCGTCGCAGCGCTGGTATACCTCGACGGCGAGGACATTGCCCTCCCCAACCTTTACGAGGTCCGTGACGTCAAACTCGCTCGGGTTTCTCGATCCCTGTGAGTACCCGGCATCCTTGCCGTTGACCCAGACCGTAAAGGATGAGTCTACGCCTTCGAAGCGCAGACGAAGCTGATGGCCAGAAAACGACTTGTCCGCTTGGAAGCTCGTGACATACCGGCCGCACTCATTCTCCTGGTACGAGACGTTTGGCGGGTCAACCGGCCAGGGATACAAGTAGTTTGTGTAGTGAGGGCCCTTGCCGAATCCTTGGAGCTGCCACATGCCGGGCACGTCAATTTCAGAGAAGTCTGTCGTCGCGAAGTCTGTTTGATAGAACTCGCGAGGGCCCTCAAAGGGAGACTTGGACAGATGAAACTTCCACTTTCCAGAGAGACATTGAGCCTTGGCCTTGCTCACGTCCCGCGTGAGCGCATCGTCTTCGTTGTTGTAGAGGTAAAAGTGGCTGCGGGGCGCCAGCGTCTTTCGGTGGATAACCTTGACGTTGCTCCAGTCGGGGAGCTGCTCGGGCTGTACGTTGGCTGCGGACATTGTAGATGGCTGACCCTAGGCCATGCGGCCGTAGTGCGTGAGATGCGTGGTTGAGGCGGCGCTGCGCAGGAGCTTTGATAGTACCTGTGAGTCCAAACCGGCTGCTTCCATTGAGTGTTGTATATTACAACAGAGCAGCCGGAGCATATAGCGGTAGACGTTGGACGTCTTGTAGAATGGGAAGCGGCAGAAGCGCGCTCGAGGCGCATACGTTCAACGTAAATCTCAATCCGTGACAGTATTCACTCCGATAGCAATCAACCAAATGAGATGGTGATGATGGCGAAGCATCCATGAGGTCGCAGTTGAGGGGTAGCTTGGAAGTTAGATGGGAGGCGGAGGGGTTGTGGCGACAAGCGCCGTGATTGGAACGCAGCCAACTTGCCTGGCAACAACGCTCATTTACGCATCGGCCACACGTCAATCACCATGTTCAAAGCAATGCCAATTCGTTGATTCGCTGTATATTTCTGGCGATCAAGCTGACGCCAACTCACAGCCGTGGCTTGCTCTCCCTGGTGCATCGTCTGTAATAGAGTGGATAGAGGCATTGCAGCAAGACACCGCTCGTTTTCATTGAGCAGAGCTTGCCTGAATAGTCATTTTTTGTCGGAACGCTTCCGTGTATAGACAGCCCCAATATCGTATAGACATCCTTTACTTCACAGCAAGCACTTCACTCCTTCACAGCCTCCCAATGCTCCCTCACCACCTCGGCAATGACCCCATGGTCCTCATGCGCCTTGAGCCCGCTCACCACCACGACCGCCACGACGCCCTCGACGCCCCTCACGCGCACGGGCACGCCGCCGCCGTGGATGGCGTACGCGCCCGCGGCCTCGGGCCCGAGGGCGAACTTGGCCGCGAAGGCCGCCTCGTCCATGGCGAACTTCTGGCCCATGAGCCAGCTGCTGACGCCGAAGCGCAGCACCGTCGCGCGCTTGCGCGCCACCCACGTGCTGTTGTCGGGCGTCGTGCCGCTGCCCGTCGCGCTCTGGAACACGACGGCGCCGCTCGCCAGGCTGATGGAGATGAGCGCCGGCCGCGTCGCCGCGAACGGCAGCAGCCGCGCGTGGATGAGGTGGCCCAGCTCCCAGGCGTCGTCGGCGGTGAAGGACGAGAGCGTGAAGCCGTCGCCGCCGACGTTGGCGGCGAGGAGGGCCTGGACCTGTTTCGATTGAGTCAGCAAGAGTCCAATGTTTGAAATAGTATAAAATGGCATCTCCGGAGGCAGCCGTGCAGTCCGGGTCCGGGTCCCGTCCCGGCTGTCGGATTGAGGGGACGCGGCAGCGGCTCACTCACCTCCGTCGGCGGGCTCTCAATGGCCCTGGGCTGGTTCCGCGTCGCGGCCAGGGCTGCTAACAGGCCGTGGCCCGGAGGGAACTTGCGCTGCCAGACCTGCTGAGGCATGTTGGAATTCTTCTCTCGGACACGATTAACGGGTAGCAAGGCGAAGATGGTGAGTTGCGATAGAACAATCAGGTCGCCTTGCGACAATTATGAGAAACTCCGGTCCGGCGTCCGGGGGCTCCGTAGGCAACGTCACGCTGAACGGGCGTTGCCAAGAATCGGACCGACCCCACACTGCTTCTGGAGCTCCACGAGGTTTTTGCTACGTAGCAGCGGCAACATCTACGTCGGCTCCATTGAGGCGTCGGCAAGCGGGCCCTGCCGGCCGCCAAGCGGCTTTTAGTTGAACAGTCCATTTCAAGAGGAAGGTCCAGCACGGTACTAGTCAAGGTAGCGGGGATTTTCCATCCACATTGGACGATGAAAACGATAAAAAGGGCCTCCCTACATCAACGTCTCAAGCTGCTGTCTTCTCCGGTATGGTTTGCTCCTCGTGAAGGGCCATCTGGTGCGCCTCCTTCTCCACCTGCTCGAGGTTAATATGCGGAACCGCGTCGTGGCCATCAAAGATCCGAGCGATCTCCTCCAGGGTCGGGCCTTTGGTCTCGACGTAGAAGAAGTAGACGAAGATGAGCTCGCAAAAGTTCCACAGCGTGTAGAAGAGCATGAAGTTCCAGTGGTTCGGCAAGTTATCCCAGGCAAGCTTGTTGGTTTGGCTGAGGACACAATGTTAGCGTGCACGACCGATTGACTGCGCTTCGCCTTGGACACCTACTTTCCAATAGCGAGTACCGCCATCACAGTAATGTTCATGATGACCATGCCTAAATGACTCTGCTTAGCTCAATATGTCCCGCAATGAGACGCAATAGGCCACGCACCTTTGGCTCGGAGATGAAAGGGGAGGATCTCGAGCGTATAGGCTACAAGTAGACCAGAAAAGCCAATGTCGTAGAAAATTCCGAAAAGCCAGACGAACGCAATCTGGGCATATCCAGACCCGTCATTTGTGTATATGAGGCCACCATGAGGCGAGTCGGCGGTGGGCGGGGTTGCAACGCTGGAGTTCTCGTACACTGCGCCGGTGATGGTCCAGCAAACGAAGGATAGCACCATGCCCGAGATGGCAGTCAGGAACAGGGGTCGACGCCCGACTTTGTCGACCGAAAGGCCGGCCGCCACGGATATGCAAAGGTCCATGATGGTCTTGCCCGCAGTCAACTGAAGAAAATGGGTCAGCATCAAGAACCGGTATCAGCTCGTGAAGACGGCCAAAAACATACAGCCAGTTTCTTGTTCTGCTCTTTGATCCCAGCTCCCTCGTAAATAATGTCGATGTAGTTGGAGAACAGCGCATTGCCCGAGTACTGCGAGATGATGCCGAGCGAAACGACAATCGCCAGCCTCCAGCGATTTCCCTTGCTCTTGAAGAAGTCAAGGTAGCTGGTGGACCTTTTGGCACTGCGCTCGGCCTCTATGGTCTGTTTGATCTCGTGATACTCAAAGAGAACAGTGGCATTTTTGGCATCGCCGCCTCCGTGATGCTTGACCAGTACGGCCAGAGCTTCATCCGCCTTGTCCTTGCTGACGAGAAATCGGGGTGACTCGGGGACCCACCAAATGCCGACGAGTTGGATCACGGATGGGACGGCTTGGATGAGTGTGATGGATCGCCAGGACCAGTCGCTGTAGATGGAGGCCGTGCCCCAGCCTATGACGGAAACCACTTCAATAATGTTAGCACAGAGGCATCGTAGCAGTTAGCGCCGCTGCAAAGACGTACGAAGAGAGCCCAGGTTCCACAGGCAGTTGTAGACACTCGTCAGTGGGCCACGGTGCTGCGGATGACAGATTTCTGTCAGTAGCATGGGTGAGCAAATATGAGAGAGTGAGTTGCCGAAGCCGACGACAAAGCGGCCGCCAATGTACACTGTCAAGCGTGTTAGCTTGAACGGGGAACTACGATTGAACGATAGTTGCGCTCTACTGACTCCCGTATCCTGTACAAAAGGTTGTGATGCAGGCTCCTCCAATCATGATGGCGCAGCCTATCATGATGGTTGGCTTGCGGCCGAGTGTATCCGCCATGTAAGGCGACACGAAGTAGGAGACGATGGCTCCGATGTTGTACATGTTGATCAGGATGCCGAGCTTGCTAGCGTCTTCGTGCTCCGGGAAAAAGGCCTTCCACTCGTCCATTTGCTCTATCAAGTAGCTCAGTATCTGGTCAATGCACTGAAACTTCACCAGCCTTGACTTCATTGAACCTGATCGAACTTACGAGAGGTGTTTTGCAGCATGCAGTCAAAGCCCGTCGTCGCAGAGCCAATGAGCAGGAACGTGCACAAAAAGTACAGCCTGCGCAGGTGAGGCTCCTTGTACCAGGTTACCTTCTCGAATTGAGGAGCCTCGGCGCGGGCAATGTCGATGTTCTTTTCGATGCTGTGCTGCACCAAGTGCTTGGGAGCACTGGCAGACGCGAGCCCGACCATGATGAAATCTTGCGTCTCCCGGGCAAGAGTGCCAAAAACCCTCAAAGACGGGAACCTCCCCAACGACGCCTTCTATGCCCGTCTTCTCCTTGCTTGCTGACGTCAAGCAGGCGACTTACGCACTTTTCTGGTCACCTCATGATGAGCATTCGCACGATGGCTGTAGTCGCGGTAGGTCTCGCGGTGTAATTGAGACTGGTCCTGCAAGTCTCGCCTTGGACTCAACGCAGGCAAACAAAACCGACAACGACAAAAAAGGTCAGAACCGGCTTGAGTTGCATCATCTCAGCCGCCATACGCTTTAATATATCGGACAGAAGGAGTCACAAAACATCCGAGGTAATGGTGAGCAGCTGCGAGCAGGGGTTGCACGCGCTTCAGGCCTGAGGCCAACCGGCGGCGCTAGTCAGCACCAGGCTCGACAGAGGCATTGCAAGGTGAAGAAGGCCCTTTGCAACGGCGAAAATAGCTGGGGTAGCAAGCCGAGACTGATGGCAAGCGGCGCGGGGGTGGAGATCGTGCCATTCGTCCCCTGTGACGGGCGGGACTTTGCATTGTGCAATCAAACGAGCCGCATTGCTGGGTTGTGTTTATTCCTGTCTTACTAGCAGAGAAGCGAATGGAGACGCTCACAGCCGATTTTCGGAGGCTGATGACGCCTTTGGGACTAGTGAGGGCAGCTGACAAGACCCTTTTCGTGAAATCAGAAAGTTCCTCGAAGAAAGAGTAGTCTTGGGGAAACACGAAGAGGAGGACGCTGTCAAATCACGATCACAGCGTGCCGCTTCTAGAACCCGTCCATGCGGCAATGAGGACCCTGCAGCCTGGCGCAGCCCGTGCCG
Organism: Tolypocladium endophyticum; assembly: GCA_024339985.1. NCBI lineage: Eukaryota > Fungi > Ascomycota > Sordariomycetes > Hypocreales > Ophiocordycipitaceae > Tolypocladium > Tolypocladium endophyticum. The sequence goes on from JALHBW010000152.1 coordinate 305,604, forward strand.
TGGGCGTCGGGACCAATCATTAATGCCTCGTCGGCAGGCTCACATGCGACATCCGGAATGTCACCCTTGGCCATGACGCATCCGCACTACGGCCGCTCCGAGACTCAGCTCCGCGCCGCCTAAGCCAACACGGGATGCAAGACCCGAAGAGAAGCACAACGTCCGTGAACCATCCATCACTTTGGCCCCGCTTTGGAGGTCTGGACAGTCAAGTGCCGTCGTCTAGCGGTTGCAGTCAACCAGCTGTCGTGTATACTCGTAATGCCGTCTTTGGCCATTCTTGATACTAAGCTAGTAACTCTCTACCAGTGTGTGAATGACCTGAAAACATCTGTCGACGGTGGTCTTCCCTGTACTTTTACAGCCCAACCTGAATCCACCGGAGCAACTCGCCCTCAGATATAGCACAACACGCGTCCACCACTCGAAGACGACTATTACACTTCTTCCCCTGCGTCAGCCTCCATCGCCATTCGCGACAAGGGCTGAGTGCTCTGGTCATCAAGTTCCGCAGCCTCTTCATGTAGAACTTCCCATCCCGACTCCAGCAGATCGATGCTGGCGAGCGCTTTCTCAAACTTGACCTTCTCAAGCTTTAGTGTTCCGCGTTTGGCCGCCGTTTGCACGTCCTCCTCCATGAGCCTCTCATAAACTTGCTGCGCGTCGGGGCTGCGCAGACCAAGGTTTTCCTCCAGGTAGGTTGGCAGCTTCCGTCGGATGGCTGGGATCATGCGGCAGAGGATCCGCTGCGACACCGCGTCCGCAAAGCGCAGGGCCGCGAGGCGGTAGTACCCCCTAACGTACGCCACAACCTCGAGCTCCCGTACGAACTGGTCAGGGCCGAGTTTGGCGATTTCGTTCTCGCGGCGCCTCGAGTCTACCAACCGCTTCTCCTCTGTCATCTCGTTCCACTGTCCTAACCGGCGCGATGGGAATCCGGCGGCCTCCATGCGCATCTCGTGTCGGAATCGCGTCAGCACAATATGCTCATCATCGCGATACTGCTTGAACGATTCCTCGTTGAACGTCATGAGCCGCTCTCGTTCGTCATTATAGAGACCGACAAGGGCAGCTTCGGTTTCTTTGCGATGCTCGTCGAGACACTTGTGAACGTGTCTCTTTGCTTCTTGGTAAATGAACCTCTTTTTGAGGCTCTCGAGGGCCCGGTTCAGGGTATCGTCCAATTCCGACTGAAGGTCCTTCATGGTCTGCTTGAGAAAGACATTCATCGGGTCATTCCACGGCTCGACGGCCAGTTTGACCAAGTCGGCATAGACCGCATCCGAGATATGGTCAGGCATTCCCGCTTTAGCCTTGGCCTGCATCTCCTCACGAACCTGTCGCAGGGTGCGAAATCCACGTCCAATCTTGTTAAATGTCGTGAATGGTTCCGGTAGCGATGGTGGTCTGGCCGACGGCGGCTGAGAGCTGCCCGGTGCGCCTGCACCTTCCTCGGGCTTCACATAGCCGTTTGGGGCTGGGCTGCCGTTCATTGATCCATCATATCTCAGACGCTTCGACGGGGTCGGATGGTGGGAGACTGGGGCATGGCGCTTGCCGGTCGGCGTATTAGCAAGGGACAATGTGTCCGATTCGTCATCCGAGATCACAATTGTTGGCTGGTCCGTCCTATCCTTGAGGGTGAACTTTGGCTTAATCTGCAATAGGCAGTCGCGGAAGCTGCGCGGCAAGACGTTGAAATGAGCAATAAAATCATCCATCTTGGCGCGGGCGCAGTCGGCAAAATTCATCAATCCTGTCTGTATTTCCAGCTCGACGTTGTTAGGCAGCTCAGGAAGATTGTCGAGCTGCCTAGTAATCTTCTCGAGATGACGCTTCACCTTGTGCTTGATAGTCGGTAGGCTATCAATGTTAGCCTTGCGCAAAATCAGAGGTACCACGGCCAGAGTGGAACTCACCTTTTGGCAAATTCTTCTCCAAGTCTCTCTGACAAAAAGGCTTTGAGCTTTTCGACGCCACATCGGTTAGAGAATTGATGAAAGGCCTCGGGCCAGTCGTCGAAGCTGTGGTCTTCGAATACATGCTCTTCCCACTTCTTCAATTCCTCCAAGTCCTTGTCTTGAGGGCGTGATGTAATGAAGTAGCCCAACCCAGTCTGGTGAGTGTCTCCTTTCATGATTGTGAGCCACTGATCGTGGTTCGATGTGCCGCCCTTCGGCAAGAGGTCGGCCTTGGTGAGGACGCCAATAGTCCGGCTGGAGGCACCGAGTCTTCGTGTCAAGCCAAAGGTAGCCGAGTTTTCCGCATCGCTATTCATGGGCATCGAGCAGATGATTATAGCGGAAGGATGCGACATGTATGCTCTGGAGAGGTTACGGACGACGTTGACCAAGTAGTCATCCCGCGCATCGGCAGGATTTTGAAAGATGCCAGGCATGTCGTAAAATGACAGGTCCGGAAGTCCGGGTCCTTTGATCTCTAGGGCCACGATGTTTGGAGAAAACTTGGCGGCCGTCTCCTCTGCCGCATGGACAATTGGCGTGCGGAGAGCGATGTTGCCAGAGCCCGGGACGAAGAGCCTGGGATGCTTATCGTCGTTGAGTATGGCAATCTGGGCCCAGCGAAGTACGTCTTCGATTTCGCTTTTGTCATGCATCGATTTGAACTCATGCACAGCCGTGGATGGCAGCTTTCGCCAAGGGAAGAAGGGATCCTGGTCGGTGACGTCCGACTCATTGATTGTGCGGTCCACAGGAGGCTGATACGAATATTCTTTGCGAAGCCAGACGCGGCAAGACCATTCGGTGTGGCGAGAAACGCGGATATGTAGAGGGCATCTCGTGCAGGTGCCTTCACTCCGAGGCAGGTCTAGGTTTGCGAGACCAGACATGAGGCTAGACTTGCCAGCAGACTGATCGCCAACGAGAACAAGCTCAGGAAGCTGCACATCGTGCGACACACCCAGCTGCTGGAGCTCTCCGAGGGTGTCATTACACTCTTTGAGCTTCTTTCCGATGTCTTGAAAAGAGGTGTGGAAGAAGCTCTCCTCTGCGTTGGGAAGACTGGACGGGCTAGCAGCAGCAGTAGCAGCCCCGTTCTGGCGCATCCGCACTTCCGTCATCAACGGTTCTGGCTCCGTAGTGCGCTCACTAGGCGCCGCTGTCGAGTGGTCAGTAATTATACTTGAATGAAACAGGAGGGGTGAACTTGCGAGCATCAGATCTACCGAGACGGGAGATGGACTGAGCCAGGGGGTTGCGAGTGGAATCATTGCATTCACTGAGAGACTCTTCTTCCGAGTCCTCAGCTCTGCGGCCGGCCGTTCTCAAGGCGTGAGGGCCATCTGGATCGGGCTTGACTATATGGCGGCCACGTTGTCGATGCTTTCGGGCAGCGCGCCCGTTAGTCTCAAGTGCTCCTGGCATGTCAAATCTGCCGCATGTGGGAGCAAGTCGGGATGATAGAGCTGTACGCTTGCACCCCTGCAGGCTGACGTTGAACGACTTGAAGTAAAAGTTACAAAGAGGCAGGGTATCCGGGGCGAGTGTTAATACACGAATAATAAACCGATGACTCGAAAGCTCACGCCGCAAGTGTAGAGGAGATGCAGGCAGAGCGAAGACAAGCCGTGAAGACGGTTTGAGGAAATGAGAGAAAGTGAAGGAGTGACGTTGGGTTGATGGTGCAAGGTGAAGAGAAGGGTCGCAGGGCCCAGGGTCTCGCAGAAAATGGAGTGGGTGCCGGCACTTCGAGCTCAGAGAACCACAGCTTCCGGATAGCAACTGCTAGGCCACCAACAGTTGCCTGCCAGCTGGCACGGCAACGGGGTATTGAACGCGCCGTACAGGATTAGGATCTGTTACATTGAGGTACGAAAGTTGATTTCGGCGATTAGTTTCCGATATCCAAGGCCGGTCAACGCTTCAAAATGCCGTGAAGTGCAGCATCGTTAGCAAGAGTTAATGGTTGATGGAGTTGAGAGGGTGCACCGCGGCGCAGGGGTAGAAATTCAGGGGGCTGGGGGAGCCGGTTGTTGGAAGTGTGCTGTCTAGGCACAGTGCAAACACCGTCACAGCCTTGTGAGCTGCTGGCAAACCAGTTGCTGCAACTGGCAACAGTTCTTGGAGGTTCAGAGGATGTCGGAGTCAGTTCAACTTCTGTGTGCACCTTGCCTCTGCTTTGTGCTGTCGCTGCATCAATGTCACGCGTATTCACAACTTTCGACAAGTACAGGAGAAGAATAATGCATGGACAGGCCGAAACGTGACAGCAAACACGACACCCTCCGCCGCTATCCAGACTGTACGCGCACAGACACTGCGTTTGCGCGTGCCCGTCTCCAGGTGCTAGTCCTCGCGCGAGTGAGGCTCTCGCCAAGCGGGCCCTGGCGCACGGCTGCAGCCGCCGTCGCTTACCCGCACGAGGCAAAGCATGGAGGCGCTCACGGCCAATTGCTGAGCTGCGCTACTGGGCGTGCACCGCCGACGTGGAATGCGCGCAGCCACCTCGGCCGCCGGCCAATGCCTTCACCGCATCCACCGCTCTTCTCCCCCGCCACACAGAGCCCAGCTAGCTACGTTAGGGCCCCACGGCTTGCACTTTGAACACATCTCCCAGCTCCCACGACCCGACGCGCTGTCGCGAACATCACCAGCTTGTCGAAGCGACGACGCACCGAGGCAGCACCGTTCCCATCTCCGATTCTTCCCCTGCTGAGCCCGCTCATCTCGTCCGCCTGCCGCCATCGACGACCCTGTCCATCTCCTCGCGGAGCTCTCCCTCGACGCCGTCGAACCCCTCCAAGACCATCACCGCCATGTCCCTCCAAGTGCCCATGACGCATCGCCCCAAGGAGCAGGGCGCCACCAAGGCCGTCATTCTGGTAAGGCTCGCCTGCTTTCTGCTGAGCCTCAATGCTTGATCAACCCGTCGTCGTGCCTCTCGTCCAGCGTCCGCTTGCTCCTGCTGGCGGGCGAGGACAGGGGTAAAGCATCCGGCAGCGATCGCTTGCCCGCCGCTGCGCCTACTGCGGACATCACCACCACCAGCTTGCTAACCCGTCCTCCTCCAGGTCGGCGGTCCCTCTCGTGGCACTCGCTTCCGACCTCTGTCGCTCGACCTCCCCAAGCCGCTCTTCGAGGTCGCCGGCCACCCCATCATCTGGCACTGCCTCTCCTCCATCGCCCGCGTCCCCAACAACATCATCCAGGAGGTCTACATCATCGGCTACTATGACGAGTCCGTCTTCCGCGACTTCATCAAGGACTCGGCCGCCGAGTTCCCCTCCATCACCATCCGCTACCTTCGCGAGTACCAGGCCCTCGGCACCGCCGGCGGCCTCTACCACTTCCGCGATGCCATCCTCAAGGGCCGCCCCGAGCGCCTCTTCGTCCTCAACGCCGACGTCTGCTGCTCCTTCCCCCTCACCGAGATGCTGAAGCTCTTCATCGAGCGCGACGCCGAGGCCGTCATCCTGGGCACCCGCGTCAGCGACGACGCCGCCTCCAACTTCGGCTGCATCGTCTCCGACGCCCACACCCGCCGTGTCCTGCACTACGTCGAGAAGCCCGAGTCGCACATCAGCAACCTCATCAACTGCGGCGTCTACCTCTTCTCCACCGAGGCCATCTTCCCCTCCATCAAGTCGGCCATCAAGCGCCGCCTCGACCGCCCCGCGCGCCTCGTCTCCTACCCGTCCTCCGAGAACCTCGAACACTACAACCTTCCTGCGGCGCGGGATGGCGATGACGACGACGACGATGAGGGCCGCAAGAACGAGGTCATTCGTCTCGAGCAGGACATCCTCGGCGACATGGCCGATAGCAAACAGTTCTACGTCTACGAGACCAAGGACTTCTGGCGCCAGATCAAGACGGCCGGCTCAGCCGTGCCCGCCAATGCTCTCTACCTGCAAAAGGCGTGGCAGACGGCGAGCAACGAGCTGGCCCAGCCCAGCGCCAACATTGTTCCCCCCGTCTTCATCCACCCGACGGCGCAGGTTCACCCCACGGCCAAGCTCGGCCCCAACGTGAGCATCGGCCCGCGAGTCACCGTCGGCGCCGGCGCCCGCATCAAGGAGAGCGTCGTCCTCGAGGACTGCGATATCAAGCACGACTCCTGCGTCCTCTACTCTATCATCGGCTGGGGCAGCCGTGTGGGCGCCTGGGCGCGCGTCGAGGGCACGCCCACGCCCGTCGGCAGCCACTCGACAAGCATCATCAAGAACGGCGTCAAGGTGCAGAGCATCACCATTCTGGGCAAGGACTGCGGCGTCGGCGATGAGGTGCGCGTGCAAAACTGCGTGTGCCTGCCGTACAAGGAGCTGAAGCGGGTGAGTTCCCCCCTGATTCGTCGAGCAATCGCTATCCCTCGCTTCCTTGTGGACGGATGTACTAACCACGCCTCTAGGATGTTTCCAACGAAGTCATCATGTAATGCAGCTCTGGCTGCCTGCCGGCCAGCCGTGAAGGGGTAGAGTAATAGAACTATGGGACCTTGGGTTATTTCGTCAGAGTAAGCTTGTCTGGCCTGCAACATTGTCGGCCATAATACGGTAGCTTTCTAGCGCCTACAATACAGCATCTCTTGTGCCACCTGAAATGTGATGCGTGAAGTCAAAATATCATCTACTGCTTCTCGAAAAATATACAAGCCCATGTCATGTTGGCCAAGTTCGTGGTGGCCAGAATTTTGAATCTCTTATCTCTTGAGTGCTACACGTTGCAAATCGCTTCCCTGATGGGCTTTAGATTGGGTGTCGCTGGCGCGTTTATCCTTTGCTATCCAGGGACCGCTCTCTCTGTCTCCAGTGCCGTACGACCATCTTTCCCAGGTCTTGCTCACCAAATCTCTAGCTCGCCTCCTAGCTCCGCGGCGTATCCGCAATTCCATCCCTTTATATGCCTATCTAAACAGTGGTATCTTGTTTCCAGAAATTTATTCCCATATGTTCTTCGTTCTAGAGAGTATCCCGCTCAGTCGTCCCTGTGGAGATTGGTGCGGCTCTTCTGACGCGGCAGCATGGGACTGCTGGGGCGGCTCGTCGTCTTGGCCAGACCCCTAGCGTCAAAGGGGTCCAAGTTGAGCCGAGGCGAGTCCGTGATACGCGGCGTGGAAATGGGAGTGAGGAAGGGCACGATGGCTGGCTTCTCGAAGCTGGCGATGTGCACCGGGGGCGGACGGTGGAGACCGCGCTCGGGGACGCTGTAGAGGTAAGTTGCCAGGAGCACGAGCGATGTGCCGATGAGGAACTGCACAGAAAAGCCGTCAGTAAGCGTTTACACCACCGCGAGTTTGATCAGGGCGCGTCCTACCGTCATGGTCACCGTAAACTGAAACAGAAACATGCTGACCACAAAGCTAACGACGATGCTGATGCTCGTTGCAAAGTTCTTGACGATATTGTCCGCATCGCGGATAACCAGGCTGGCAATCAGCCCGCCCGCGGCCTGCAGCACAATGGCCGCCCAGACGACCCAGTTGTAGCCCTCGAAGAAGCCGTGCTGACGGATGCCGCTGCCATCCTGCCACACGACGCCGCCGAAGAAGGCGGCGATGATGGAGTAGAAGCTGAGCTGGATGTTACGAACCCAGACGCTCGCCTGCGTGGGGCTTTCCTTGAGGATCTTCTCGAAATACACGCCTGCGAGGCCTGACACGATGGCGGCGATGATGGCGGCCGTCACACCGACCGAGTAGTTCATGATGGGGTCGGAAGGCGGCAAGTCGTTGGCGATGCCCTCGTAGGTGGCGGAACGTCTCGTCAGGTGAGTGTCAGGGATGGAGAGGTCGGCCGCCGCGGCCTGTCCGAGCTCGTGCTTGCCTCGGGGAAAATAGTGGTCGGGAATGCCGTGCAGCAAGAGAGAGTTGACGGCCGTTGCGGACGAGGGGAGGGAGACGATGGAGACGCCAAAGGTGAGGACGACGAGGGAGATCCAGCGCTTCACACCGATGTGTCGCCGCAGCAGGACGACGCTGAAGATGGCGGTGGTGAGGATCTGCCAAGCGCATCGAGGTCAGTGCACGAGCCCTCAAGAACAGCGTGGCGGAGGGAACGGATACCTTGACTTGATACAGAACCTGGAAGTGCACCGGGTCCAACTCTCCGAGAGCCGTGTACTGCAGCAGGTTCTGGAGCGTGTAAAAGGCCGCGGGCAGCACCAGCTTCCACCCGTCGCCGGAGAAGACGGCGTTGTATATCTGCTCGAACAGCGTCGTGGCGGGCGTGCTGGGCGCCAGCGTCTTGGACGTCTCGTAGATGGCCAGCGTCAGCGAGACGGCGAGCTTGATGACCTCGTTGAGGAGGACGGCCGTCGAGGTGAAGTAGCGGTGGTCACCAGCCGGGGGCATCATGCGCGAGTAGTGCATGATCTGGCCAAGTCAGTCACATCTCCAGTCGGCTTCGGGGACAGAGGCGCCGGCATACCAGTATGAGGGCCGAGTTTTGGAACGTCAGCTGGATAGGAGACGGTCAGGTTAGCACTGCACCATACATGGACGGCCACGCGAGTTTGCAGAGCAGAGAAGCCATACTGTAATGAAGGACAGGTTCCTCCCAAAGCTGCCTCCTCTATCCGCGCCACCTCCCCTCCGCCCGGCTGTCTCGAGTATGGCCATGGTCGTCGTCGCCGGTCGCCGTTGCTCGCGTGATGCGACACCGTGTGGGCGAGAGCAGCCGCAACGGCAGGCTACAGGTTGAGAGACAAGCCGGTTCGATGGCCGCGCGCGGTGGCAGCAAAGCAGCGGCGGATGCCACGATCGCAATCGTCCTTGGACGGTGTTTCGTCCCCTGAGCTTGCTGAGCCTGGCGATGGACGCTCGGTCCGGGATCGGGATCGCGATCGTGGAGTAGAGGCGGAGAAGGCGGCCAGTCGAAGCCTCGAGTCGAGCGAAACAAACAAGACACAAAACAATGACAGGCAGAGACCAGATGTCCAAAGCTCGGGTGTTTTGCTGAAGAACCAAACGAAAAACAACGGAGTCGTGGGAGAAAAGGTGACGTCGGGAAGCAACGAGTGCGCGGTCGGTGCGCGCAAGGGAGCCTGGCTCAGCTCCGGAACCAGGTTGCGAGCTGCGGTCGACGCCATCCAATGGGGCCAGCGAACCTCGGCGGCCCAATCTCAGCGAGCCGCACGGGCGGGTCCCCCTGTCAGGGCGGAGGCATCGCCTGGGCCTTTGCGTGGCCTCCCCGTATCCAGGCCCTGGCTAGCGGCATTCCGACAAAGCTTGGCCCCTGTGCCGGAAGCTTGGCCGCCGACGCATCATCGTCATCGCGGCACCAGCCCTATTCGTGCATCGCCGGCCGCTTCCCGGTTTTGTCATGGTGTCCGCTGTTCCGTCAACGGGTACGCGTCGCGTCGCGGCTCGTACTCCGTGCGCCGCTGTCAGCTGTCGCCAATCGTCCCTCGTAAGCCCAATCCGCCATCACACGACCACCTCCCTCTCCTGGGCCTGTCCGAGCCATGCCGCACATGTCGGGTCACGAATGTGTATCAAGCCCGCAGCCCTGTAACATGTCTTCCCGTCCGTGACCTCCTGTCTGCCCTTACCCACCTGAGCGACCTGCCGCTCCCGCCATCGCTCGTCTCATCAATCCGAGGGACCCGTGGAAACGTGCGGGGCATTTCTTCGTTGCGGACAAATTGGTCGCTCTTCATACTCGTACTAGCACATACGCCACGAGATCAAAGAAGGGCAACAAGCACTGATTATATGTCTAACCCTGGTATCAGCTAAACCTTATACTACTATTCCAGTCGTGAAGAAGCACGTGGGTTTCGTGAAACAGACTCAACGAGGGCCCCAAGCACCCAGTACGTGCTTGACGTGTACCCCTGCTTGGCTATCCCGCTGCCGATCCAGCTCCAAACCTTTCACCCGTCGGACAAGCAGGCCTGTACACAGGGGACCTAGAATTGTGCAAAGCAAAATCGCCCATGTGACGACAAGAAACATCTCCGAACCACCATCTGAGCTGGAACCTCCAAAGACACCGTTGCTTTGTGCGACGGCGGAGATGAGGAAGCCAATCTCCCCGCGTGCAACCATCGCACAGCCCATGATGGCCGCGGGATACAACGACAGCGGCTGCAATGGGTGCGGCGCGGCGTTGGGATTTGTCGGCTGCATTCCACCATCAGTCGTGCTTCCTGACGAGTGCGCCTCGCCCGCTGAGCCGTCGTCTTTGGCAGACTCTCCCTCCTGTGTCGTCGTACCACTCACAACGGGCGGCTCGGAAACAGAAGTCTGCTCCTGGCTGCCAGATGCCTGCCGTTCAGATCTCTCCTGAAGCTCGGTTCCCGTGTTCTGTACATGAGATGGCCTTTGGCGCTCAATATTCAGTCGCTTGATATGTGCCTTGATGCTGGGCACGACTCCGGGGAGCCGAACCAGCCAAAGACCACAGGCGAACTTGGCGATGCACATTAGTACAGCGTATACAACGCCCTTCCAAAATACGTTGCCGGAAAACATGCGAGTGATTGGTATGGAGAAGCCAATCGACCCAAAGAAGAACGGCTGCAGCAGCCTCTGAACCACGGGCTCGTAGTAGTGCTCGTAAACCTCGTGTCCCGAGTAGTCGGTTCGGTTCGTCTCTTGCTGCCGCTCTGCCTCCGCGCACCGAACGTGAGGCACCTCGGCATCCCACCAGCTGATCACGGCGCCAGCAATGTACGCCGCAAACAGATTCGACGTACCTGCGTAGCTAGACGCGGTGACAAGCGCGAGAAGCAGTGCCGTGTGAAAGACAAGAGCAGCTCTCCGTGTACGAAGCGTCTTGTCAACTCGACTGCCTGCACATCTCTGCCGGTAGTTGTTCAAGGCCAGAGTTGCTGGTTTAGCGACCATGACGCACACCAGAGGTGTCACAGCTGCGAAACCGAGAGACACAAGCGCCGGCCGCAGCACTGTCGTCGCCGAGATTGACGCATCGGATGCGCCCAAGTTGGCAACGACCTGGACCATGACCAGGCCGACAACGTCATCCAGCATCGCAGCACTGGCCAGCACTACACCGAGTCGGGATTTGCTCAGTCCACTCGATCGGAGGACGGCGAAGGTGGTTCCCAGGCTCGTTGAACACAGCGCAGCACCAGCAGCGAAGCATTCGAGATTCGACACGTCGGCAAGACTCCCTAAGAGAAAGGACAGGGCAATCGGCAGGGTAATACCGGTCACCGCAACTCCAATTGAGAGGGAAATGTTGGCTCTCAAGGATCTAAAGTCCGTGGCCAGACCGCCTAAATTCGCAGTGTCAGTTCGGGTGCGAGTTGTTCGTTTGCAGGGATGCTGCCTATGTCATTACCTTCAAAGACGAGCAGAATGAGGCCCAGATAGCCCAACTGTACAATGGTCGCCTCAGCGTCACGGGAGAGCAAATTTCCTCCAGGAGTGCCATAAGCCATGCCTATAAGGATTTGTCCGATAAGCCCGCAATACAGCAGGGAATTGACGGCTTCATTGAGGACGTTTGAGGCCAAGACAAAGGAGGATTGGATCAGTATGGTTTCGATAGGCGGCTCATGGTAGGCCAGTGCCGGCCAGTCGCTAGTTGCGTGTTCCGACATGGCGACATGGCTGGCAGTGTCGTGATGACAATGATGGCGTGAGAAGTTGTTGGTTTGGGGTGCCGTGATGAAAATGTGGATGACATCGGATCTCAAGTTCACAATCACAGCTCCCCACCCGCGCCATCTCGTTCATACGCTCAGTCCCTCTTCAAACCCCACCATCCAAATTGGTGTCACCACTCGACGTAAGGCTTGATGCCATTGCCTCATCAACGCCTATTAGGATTTTCAAGACAGGTATCTTGTCTAAAGAGCATGTCCATCCGACTTCGTAGCGAGACGCTTCGCTCCTTGTCCGGTGGAATCATCTCCCGAGCCAATCCCTGCAGCGCTTCAAGGATTCTTGTCGTCTTACCGCTGGTTATATTCAAGCGTTTTCTGATGTAGACACCCTACTCTCCACCCTTTCAGCACCTTGCTGCTACGCAAAGGCCATCACGTCCGCCCGCAAGGCTCGAAGAAGTCCCGAAAAAGCTGCCAGCTCGTCTAATTCGCTAGTTGAGAAGTTCAAAGTAGGCGCGGAGGACCTAGTTCTTCAAGCGCCGAGCAACTCAATTCCGGATGTTTAGAATGTCTTTCTCTTTTCGGCCCAATATCATCGGCATGTTAGCGCCTTGGCTTCGAGGGCTACAGTTGGCCTTCTGACGACTCATTTATGTGCTCTTGGAAAGGCTACTGTTGGATGTGTCACGATGCGAGCATCGCTCGTACAGGCGCGTTCAGGAAAAACACACTGTAGCCGGTCGAATTCACCTGTCTTCCTCCCCGCCATTTCCCTTTCCCTCTCCAGCGTGGCCCGTCCCGACAACTTTGCCGTCGACAGCAACCGGGATCGCAGCCCCGTCCTCTGCTGCCGTGTCTTCTTTCGACGCGTCCTCCTTCAACCCAGTCTTCTCCAACCCATCGTCCAGGTCCTGGTTCTCAGCTGGCAGGTGCGCTTCCAGGTCGTCCCCTTCGGGTTGCTCGATCCGTACTCCTCCGTCGTAGAGAGGTGGGTTCAATAAGTCGACAAAGAACGGCCGCGGACCTTTGTCTTTCTCTCCAATATGCCTGTACCGGGAGGCTAGCTTTGCTTCCCACATCTTCTCGCTTCTTCGCACATGGAAGACTTTGGCTCTCCGGGTAATCATGTAGACCGGCCGCTCGACGCTTTTGTCGACTTCGCTACGAAGGTCTTTGTCGCATCCCTCGAGGAAGATATCGTAACAGACTAGTGCGTACTTGGGGATGAGCTCGACAATGTTCAACTGTATGCTGAAACCGGATGTCTGTTGTCCGATTTGTTCCAGCATCGCCCGGGTGAGCTTCTCGGTCCGCGATTGTGCCCAAGCAATGGCAACTTTGGAGTGCCGGGAATCGCGGTCGTACCTCACTTTGAGAAGGCATCGCACGGTAAGATCCTTCGCTAGTACTGCGCATGCGTCGGGAGTGACTCTGACTTCTAACATGTCGTAAGGCGATGCGGTGCGGCTTGTGGATTGGGAAAGAGTTCCATTGTTTGGTGCAGACGAAGGCGCGGACGAGTAGTTAGGCCTAAGCGGGGTCTTTAAGGGCCTTAGCTCACCCGACGTCCTAGCTAAAAATAAAGGGCCCCCATGGAGGCTCCCGCGTGGGGCATTCATAGCGACCAAGCGCCTGCGCCTCCTTGGCTTGTAGCGCGCGTGCCTGGCTGCCCGTCATCTTGCCGCCCTTCGTTGCATGCCGCGTTCTCGCTCTCACCATCGCCTCAGCCCTGTTCGTCGCCGCCTCAGGTTCTCAGCAAAGCATCCCTAGCATTATCTCGTCTCCCACGCGCTCTACTAATCGCTTCTCATTTACTCCGTACTCGCGCTCATCTTTGCGGCCGCCATTCGAAGCCGCGCTCTTGGCCTGCTCTTGCATAAGGGCCCTTTTCGTGCCGGCTGCCATCTGGTAGAGTTACAGAGCATATCCGGCCGCTTGCCACCTTGGATATGCAAGCCAATTCGTTCCCCCCTGCCCTCGAGAGTCCCTTGCTGATCGTCCACACATAGCCTGCGAATGTGCGCGCGATGTCGCGCGTACCCAGGCACCTGGCTCATATACTCTTTTTCGAGATCGAGTGATAGCCGAGTGAACCTTCATTATCCGATACGAAACTGTCAGAACGCATGAGAACCTAGAATACATCCACCGTCCGACTTGGACTTTGACATTGTGACATGCTTGCAAAGCTGATCCGCCATGGCCAAAACACAGAAATCCAACGAGAATACAGAAATCAACACAAGCGTTCCTATTCCATCCCATATGCTGCCCGCAGGGCACAGTAGCAACATTTACCATCCTCTGCTGGGCCGAGTGACGCCGACGAACCGCTTGATGTTATTCAAGACCGACCGTCCTAAATGAGTATAAGCCCCTGGCCCTTGGCTTCGTGTTTGTGTGCATACACTTGCTCTAGTTTGAGCTCCATCCCGAGCCCCACGAACTCGAGCTCGAACCCGAAGAGTAACCGGAGTCGTTATTGGCACATATTTCGCAGAGATCGGGAGATATAACCTCTTCGGTGTTCTCAGCTGTGCCGGGGTGCGCGTTGGTTCCAAGTGGTCTATCAAGACAGCGTTGTCGAATGTCTGAGTCCAGTACACGGCGGCAGTGGCCACAAATGGTGATTTCGTAATCGCACATTTCTCTTGATTCCGATGAATGCTCGCCGTGTAAGGAGTGAATGGAATGGATTGATGACGGCGAACGGCTTGTCGTATAGGATAGTGGAACAACGAACTTGGTGAAAGGCCTTGTCGCATTTATACTCTCGTTGAGTGTATGGGCAGAGATACGGCCTTAATCAGACGACAGACAGAGCCTCATCCGTCTCTCCCCTGGTCCTGCTCATGGCATGTCTCCTGGCGCTTAGGCATCGGTGACAGGACTCCAACGCGGACCATGCCAATGCATGTAGGTCGGCCCCGTGCCTCCTGGCCGAGGATTCAATGGTGGCCGGCGCCAAAGCAAACCGTGCAATCCGCGAAGGTCTGCTCAGGGCCGACCTTGACATATTCTGAGGCAACAACCTGACCTTCCACGCCAATCAACCATCTGTACACAGTCAATGTTGGCTCGCGCCGAACCCACATTCTTCCATAGCCGCCCAAACTGACGGCCATTTTATTAGGCTACTCCGCTCCGCCGCTTCCTCCCCGTCGAAGGCGAGGCTGTGCATACGAGGGCCTGTTGGGCCCAAATGGTATCAACGAAGACATGGGGCGGCTGCGCTGTCGGCGGCACCGGGTTTGTGGCCGCGTTTCAGCATCTTGACCTGTGCCGCCGGCGCCTAGGAATCGGAGCCAACGGGGCCGTGCGGGTCGCAAAATAACCGCCTACGAGTCCGGTGGGCGTTTATTCTTAGCCCCCACCAGCGGGAGCTAGCGGGACGGGACGCCATATTACCATCAGGCGCCGCCAAGCCCGAATCCCCGTACGCGGGCGCCTACGCGGTCTGCAAGCCGACTCCGGCCGCAATCAGTACCAACGTCGGCGGATCCGAACGGCAGAAATGGGAGCGGCGGTAGCTACCATGGTTAGAAGCTTGAGACGTCAAACTTCAGTTAATGTTTCGAATAGTAGCACCTTGGGTGCCTACCAATCGTCATGACCCAGCCATCCCTGCATCAGACGACACAGCGCTTGGAACCAAGGTTTCCATTATTAGCGACGAGTATTCCGTCAGAGCCAGGTTGTTCCATCAACAAGCAGAGAAGCAAGGGCTAAGGAGTAATCCATCGCAAATCTCAGTTCCACCGGACCCCAATGTTCGTTCAGTCTTTCCACAACGCCGCCAGTTGTTTTCCAGTAACTTGTCGCAAAATTCCGGCAACATTGGCAAACTAAGTGATACTTCGAATCGTAGTGTCGTAGTCATCACACGTCATCGTGGCTCTATGTCAATCTGTCGGCTCAGGTATGCTTGACTGTCGACAACGAGGGCGACTACAACGGTCCAGACAAGTAGCGGGCATGGTGCAAAATGAACATATATTTCTCGGATCTCGTCTATCCCTGTCGGTGGCGCAGTAAATCCATGCCAACCCAAAATCTCAATTGTCCATGTCCACGATGTATCAACACAGCGCTCGACTGAACCGCCGGATTACAACGCTCCCGTCCGTCTAGTACATCCGTCGCGCATTTCCACCGACTCCCAGAATGCGATGTTGGCATCTTGTGGATCAAGCAACCACGACCGGCTTGAGGTTCGACCGGCCAAAGACAAAGTTGCGGTCGTCGATGACAGTGTTTCCGGATATGAGGCTGGGTATGCCACCTTGTCTCTTAAAGTCACGAGAGAGCAGCTCCCAACCGGCGAGCATCTCGGCTATCGCGTCGCTCAGCTGCTGGGACTGCGGCTTCTGCGTATTATTGGAGGTTGCCATGGCAAGCATGCCGGCGTGAAGATCTCTAGCGGTATTAATGAGTTTTAGCTGCGGCTTCGGCGTCGTGTCTGGCACTTTTGGTCGTCCCCTGGCGTACCCGTTTTTGGCTCGCTTTCGGAAGTGAAAGACGCTCTTTTGCGGCAAGAACATGCTGGCGCTGAGCGTCGGCGTTGACATGTCCCGCGGTCCACGGGCGTAGAAGTCGCCCGCCTTGTCCAGGTGCTCAAACAGCGCCTGGTGACCTCGGCTACGGAAGAATGCCAAAGATCCGATCTCAAATTGTTGGGGCGAAAGACTGCTTTTGAAGATGCCCCCAAGCCAGGACGCGAACGCCTCAGCCGAGGATATCACTTCATTTTCGTCTTCGTCACGAAACTTGCCTTGCTTTCCAGCGTCTGCCGAACTGCCGGTCACGCCCTGTCCAACGGCAGGCGTCATGCATCTCGCTGGCTTGAGCACGTACTTCTCTTCCGTTTCGTCCCCTTCTTCAAGACCAGAGTCAACAGCAGTGACATGGCCTTCGCTTGACGAATCAATCAACCACGATATATCCGCTTCTGCGTGCAGCAGCTCTGGATTCTTTTCGATGAAACCCTTGACATGCTGCGAGAGCGCGTATATGTGGGCTTCGTCGACGGCGGCCTTGTTCGAGCCGTACGCAATGTCGTAGTCTTGCATGACTTTGAAGACGTCAAAGTCGATGTCATAGGTGAACTGCGTCTGTTGAGTCCAGAAGCGTTAGCGCCCCGTGTAGCGAGCCTGGAGGGTAGATACTCTATGGACACAGCTTACACCTGGTTCAATTCTCCAGAACCAGTCGTAGTCTTTCAGCCTGTTCTCCCGCGCAAAGGGGCCGGACTGCCATCGGTGGACCTGGCCCAGAAGAGCTGTCTTCCCGTCTGAATCGTAATCGACGACGTCAGCCTCCTCTCCATGGGTATCTTTCGTCTGCTGCACTTGTACAGGTGAATGGCGAGTCTCCTCAGGCACGTTCCAGTTGGCGTTACGAACAACCTCGTAGAGGCAGGTCGCGTTCGTGGCATTCGAAGTCAAGCGCCGGAACGTATCGCTCAAGGGTTTGGTGCTAAAGAAAACCCAGTCGTACTGGTAGCGTGAGTTGAAAGTGTCTTCAAGCTGGTGGATAGAGGAGAGGATGGGACGCAAGTCGTTCTCGTGGGTCAGGGATACGAAGACTGCGCGAGGAGCGTGATCAGTGGAATCTGCCGACGCAGCGAGGCTGTTGAAGAGCGGCAACAGGTGAATGCAGATGGCGAAACACGCCCAGGCAAGGAGCCGGACACTGAACGCAACGACACGGTCTTGATCACGGCTCATCATCCTGGGCCTGTCGGTCACGAGAGCAGGGGCGCGAGATCTCGGATGTCGCGACAAGGGGCAAACGAGAAGAAAGAACGACGAGGAAGCGAGGTGGAAGGCCGTATTAAACGAGTTAACAGAGGTTGTTGACGTAAATCAAGGCGAGATAGAAAGAAAGGAATCACTGAAGGGCGATATCGACAAGGTGCTCTGAAGATGCTGTACTCAAGGGGCGAGTCGATGTCAAAAGGTGAGGGGTAGGAAGAAGAGAGTAGCAGAGGAAAGCAGAAGTGGGAGAGCACAGCAGAGATGCCTCAACGGGGCCGCTGTGTTGGAGGAGAGGTCCAGGGTGAACGGCAGCTGCGAGCAGAGCGCCAGCTGCCAGGGCATCTTTAGCCAATCCACCGCTCTGTTCGACCACTCAATATGGCGTTCTCGAATGTCATGGCAACGTGAACAGGTGAAATGTCCTTTGCTATAAGAGTCTTTCGTAGCTGGAGCTATCTCGGTCAGCGTCGCTGCCACGATAGATAATCTTCAGGCAACCATGGTCATGATCAAGGATTGAAATAAGACGACAGCCCAAGTCAAGACAATAGATCCATGTGTTCCAGTCGCAACGTTTTCATCTCGTTCATTGTCGAGCCCTCGCACGCCTTCATTCACTGCCCCTGCCGTGGGGTTTCTGGGGTCGCAAACACCGGTCCATCCAGCAGAAGCATCAATCCTGTGAGGCTCATCACCGTATTGGACAATGATATGGTGGGTACCTTATTTACTGTCAGAATAAAATACGAGTAGGTACTGTTTAGCCATTATTGACGTCAGCAGAGCATGCCACGGAGCCACGCCTCGCATTCACGCCTTCTCCCTTGTCTTATTGAAGGGGGCCTCACCAGCCCCGCCGACTCCAGCGTACTTCGCGAAGAAAGAGAATAGTGACACATCGCTCATAGAGTACGGCTCTAATACCATGCGACCACGCTCTCGCCACAGCCTTCTCGCTTTCTCGCAGCTTCCAGCACGAATCGCAAAGCCCTACGCCACAGTCGCTGGCCGCATCAGCCAGCGCCAATCCCAAACGCCAGAAGACCTCCGACCCCAACCACAAACAAGCCCGTTCACGCCTTTCTCATCTAGACACAATGTACAGGCACAGCACGCTCTGCCGCCAAAGAAGTTCCGGAAACAAATGAGAGCAGGGAGGAAGCGTAGCAGAAACCATCACTCTACGCCTCCACGTCCATGGACTCCACATCAACAGATCCGTCGTCGAAGCTCAAATCAAGCACCCTGGCGTACTGGGAGGTCAATCGCTGCAGCTCGCGGTATTTACCTGTGCGAGCGTCAGCAGTCGCGTTCCTCAATGCGGAATGAGCCGAAGAGAAACTTACCGAGAATCAGAACCACGCCCTTCAGCAGCTCCTTGCGATCCCATCCGCAGATGCCATCCCCCTTGCCGTACCAGCCTCGGCCGTCATCGCCGTCGCTTGTCGTGTCCTGGAGAATCCCACCCATCAAGCTGTTTAGCAGCTCCTCTACCTTGGTCCTGGCGCCCTCTGCTCCAAGTCGCTTCGCGTACATGAAGAGGTACAGTCGGAACTCCTCTCTTGCTCCTAGTTGCAGTGCGCCTGCAATGCGGTTCTCTAAGTGTGCGATGCTGACAGTGCTTTCGAGGTCCTCGGCCTCCTTTCGTTGGACGACCGTCTTGATGATGCGTTGCAAGGCGTAGGCGCGGCCCTTGAGCAAGAATTCGTTGGTTGTGTGGCGCTCCAGGAACGGAATTATGCCAGACGACACGGTTGCACCAGAAGAGGTCCTGTCCTTGCCATCTGCGGGGCCGACGGCCGTAGATTGCAGCGCGGAGATGGACGAATCAGTTGAGTTCCAGTACTGAGAGCCAACGGCCCACCAGGCCTCACTCAGCCGCTGCCAAGTGAACATCTCGCGAGCGTAGTAGAAGCCGTCGCCGTTGGTGAGGGTCACGACAATGTGTCCAGTCGAGTTAAGGTGTGCAGAAGTGACCCCCGGCCCCGATGCAACAGAATGTTGGTTGAACGACGTCGTGGCAATGTCCAGGATCGGACCGAGCGAGACGGGCGGGTGAGGAGAAGACTGAGTCCGCAGATCCCAAACGTGGACCAGTCCCACCGCCGTGATGCACAGCAGCCAGTGATCACGGCACTCGAGAATAACCGGCTGCGACTCCAGGATCATGGGATTGAGAAGACGCCTGCCTGCCGGGCTCCAGATGTGTACGGAGCCATCCTCGCACGCCACAGCCCAGAAGTTCTTGTTGGCGGTTATCAGGATGACGGCTCTAGGCAAGAATTCATGCCATACAAGAGCTCCTCTCTTGGTGACCAAAACGTGCGAAGGGTCTCGCGGATTGGCATCGTTCTTTGCCTCCATGATGATATTCTCCGGTGTTTTCGAGGCATCGTCGAGGGAACTTTCTGCTTGCAGGATTCCCCGCTCGAGAGGCCTAAGGATATGTGACCTGATCTTCGGGACCGCAAGTCGAACTTGAGCAAATGAGATCGCAGGGTTGAGGACAGCGGGTCGGAGGAATTCGGGGGTCGGGACGACTCCATGCTGCACGGGTGAGAGTGCCGCGGGCTCGACACCATCGGGGCCGTTAGTTAAGATGGGCAGCGGCCCTGTTGCTGCGCGTTTGGACACCGGCTCCTCCTCGTCCTCGGCTTCGCCTAGAGCAGACTTTCTCTTATTGCCCAACAGCATAGAAGCGATGCCCCCCTTGGGCAGCCCATCAAAGGGTTTCGTCAGGTCTAGTATCGTTTGGGGGGCGTCGTTCTGCGTCGTCTTGGCGGCAGTTGTTGAGCCCACGAGCTGTGTCTGCGGCAGAGAAGACTGCCCAGTTCCAGACGAGGATACGAGCAGCGGAGCAACCCGCTTCTTGCCGTCCTTCCCGACCGTGACCCGGGACTTGAGTTCCTTGACGCGCTCCGCAGCCTTGTCTGAGCTCTCCTCGGCCGGCTTCTCTGCTTCTTCCGCATCGCCGTTCGTTGTGGCTTGAGGCTTGGCCGATGGCGTGCCAGACTTAGTGCCGTTCGTTGCCGGCGTGGACTCTTTGGTATCCGACTGAAAGTCGCCCATCAGAGCCCCCATCCTTGACTCCACCGCCCTCGACTCACCCGCCTTACTTGTTGTCTCTAGCATCAAGCTGTCGACGTCCTCGGCAATGCCCATACCCTTTCGAGAGGCACCATATTTCTGCAGTGCCTTTGCGTTCTCCTCGGTCTGAGCAACCCAGCCCAGCTCCCCCTCGTCGAACTTGGCCACGACAATCCCACCGTCCAGGCTGCAGGCAAAGAGGGTCTGACCGTCAGGTGTCCAAGCCAGATCCGATATCGACTTGCCAGTCAGGTCTTGCAGGATGACAACTGGACGCGATGTGTTGGTATTCCAGATGCTGAGCGTCTTGTCCTGGCCGGCGGAGGCGATTACAGTCACCAGCTGTCCGCCCCCGTTGCCGTTCGCAGTCCCATTCTGCTCTGGTTTGACCGTATGGAACAGCCTCGGCGAGAACATGCAAACCTCCGTCGGGGCCTCGTGCCCGATCAAGTTAATTTCAGAGTCCCATCGGGTGCGCTCGATGATGGCGACGGAGCTAACGGGCCCGTTCACCGCATTCGCAGCGGCGATGTGGTTTCCATCCGGCGACCAAGAGCACCGTCTAAAGTAGGTCGTAAGGGGCGAGCTCTTGAACGGAGAGCTAATCGTTGTCTCAAGCACAAAGTTGTTTATCATGTCGTGTTGGGTCGCGTTCGGGGCGGGGGGCGTAAATCGAAAAATCTTAATGGTGCGATCGTCGCTCGCCGTCGCGAAGAACTTGTTGGCCGGGTCGAAGGTGATGCCTTTGACATGGCTCTGGTGCGCGGGAATCGCCTTGAGCTTCTCGAACGTGTGGCCGGACCATACGACAACCTTAGAGTCGAGACCTACTGACACGAGCAGGGACGAGTCGTAGGACCAGGCCAAGTCCTGGACGTCGTTTTCGTGTCCGATCAGCCGTTTGTACGTCTTCCAGTTCTCGACCGGCGGCGGCTCGTTGGTGCCAAAGGTGGCCGCAGGCGCGCCCTTTTCGAGGTGGTAGACGCAGATGAGCTTGTCGTCGGCGCCGCTGGCAAGGTAGCGGCCGTTGGGGGAAAAGCGCACGGAGTGGATGGTACCCAGGTGATGGCTCATGTGGCACAGCTGCCGCGGCTTCGAGTCGCCGGCCTCGTTCGCGCCGTAGATGGCCTCGGTCGACCAGATGCGCACATGGCCATCGCCGCCCGCCGTCGCGAGGCGCTTCCCGTCCGGCGAGACGTGGCAGCTGTAGACCTCGAAGTCCTTTTGCTCGCCGCTGTGGCTCAGCCACGAGGGCTTGATGATGTGCATGCTCGAGGCTGGGGCCTCATGGGCTTGGGGCGTTGGTGATGATGGCTAGCGATGTGTGCGAATGATGCGCGGTGCGGCTGTCGTTTTCGATTGTCGAGCTGGCAGGGTACCTGGGTAGACAGACGCGATGGCGCGCCGCGCTGTCTCGAGCTCCACCCGCTTTCGCCAGGGCAGGTCACAGTTCCACTAATACCAACAGCTGCTGGGCTTGAGCTGGGTGTCGTCGTGGGTGTTTGGGAGCTCCTTCGGGGCGTGCTGATTGGCTTTCCGGGACAACTTCGGTGTCCGCTCTCTCTCGCTCTCGCGAGACAGCGCCTTCACATCACGAGTTTCACGACCTCGACGATGCAGCTTGGTCTCTGGACAGCATCACCTGTGCGGGGCGCCGTGCTCGTCCTTGTATCCGTCTGCATCCTGCCACTTCTCTCATATGAGCCCGTGACAAGGCTCTGTCTAAAGTCCTGGTTGTCCCACTGTGACATACTGGAGATCCCCTGTCGGCTCGCTTGACCAACGGTGATACAAAGGAACGCCATATCCTCCCTTACCTTCCCAGGGATACAATTCTTATAGGTGGCTCACACGAACGACGGGTTGACCTGGCGATGGTACGAAGCCGTGTCGTTGAAGAAACCCGCCCACGTCGGGTGGCAGCTACCGGGACGCATCCTCATGTACCGCCTTACACATCCAACAATTGACCAAAGTGCTTCAGCACCCCGCGTCCCTCTGCCATTCTTGATGATTAATCAGTGCATTGTCCTCCTTCAGTCTCGTAGACCGTCGGCACGAAATCTTTGACAATGCGCGCCTGCAACATTACACAGGCCTCACCAGGAGCGTATCAGCCGTCGTCAGACACAGCCTCATAGACAGAGCAGCGAAATAGCAGTATACTGTAAAGCTCTTTCTCGTAGTTTTCATTGTGTTCCTTTGCTGCCGCGTCCGAGCCCCCCTCCCTGCACAGCCATGTCTTTGAGGTACGCCTTTGTATCAAAGACCTCCGTTTCAAAGACAACAAGGACTGACTGCATGCGTTGTGGGATCCACAACGGTTAAGGGATTTCTTATGTTGAATTCATCTAGTCATCTACATGCAGTTGATTAGGTGCAGTTTATTAGGCCCTATGGCCGTTGCAGGAGTTTCAACAAGTCCAACTTTCCCTGTCGACCTGCTTATTCTGGGAGTCCGGGGCCATCGTGATGCTTATGAACGCATCGATGGTCTTTTGAGCATGGCTGACGGGGTATTATGGGCTTCACGGCTTTGCAAATTCGTTTCTTCTTACAGGACAAGATTGAGGTCGAGCACTCACAGAATGGTGTGTTCAGCTTTGTGTTCCTCCATCTTTTGTCTGCCGCACATGAGATCGCAGAACAGGACTTGCATGGGTTCTTTGATCCAATATTTGTTTCTGTATCACGGTAGCTGTTGGAAACGTTATAAATTTGAGAGTCCTGTCGCGTCATTGTTGCTCTTAATATCCTGAAGCCAGTACCTTACAAGTCTCCAGCGCATCCCTTTCGCCACTCGGCTCAGCAACAAGCAAGCAAATCTCAAGAACTTATTCTGTTGTTCATCAACTTATATAAACGTTGAGAAAATGAGGCCCTCCCCCTGCCGGATAGGAATTGAGTTGGAGTTTATGGTGGCGACGGTGGAAAGCGGCAAGACGCCAGCAGATCACATGGACAGTCGCTGGCCAAACTCTCCCAGCGGGCATCGAGGCGCTGAAGATGTTATATATGGCCACAACCTTTGCCAGAAAGTGGTGTGCAAGGAACTTGTTGGCTGTGGGCTCCCTACGGCTCGCATAGCCGAAGGCAAAGCCCTCGAAAACGATCCCGATTCGTTGAGGGACAACCCAGTCCGTGTCGTTGATATTCCGAACAGTAAAAGACAATACCACACCTGGAATTTACAAAGCCATGACGAGGTCAACACAAGCGGCGAACAAATACAGTTCAAGTGCTGGTTTGTAACTCATGAGGCCAGCGTCACTAGCGACGTCGACGCCGGTCCAATTAGGCCTCCCAAGGGCTACAGGTGGTACGCTGTTGAGATCAATAGCCCCATCATCTCAGATCAAGGAGAATTGAATGGCAAGCTGCCGACCCTTGACCTGGCTCTGAGCAGGATCCGAAATAACATCATGGTCTGGCTTAATTCAGAATGCGGCTTCCACATTCATGTCAGCCCGATGGACAGAGATTTGGACCTAGTAGTGGCACGGAGACTCGCCGCCATAGTCTTTCTAGTCGAGTCTTCCCTTTTACTGAAGCTCTGTCACCCATGCCGCGGAAAATCTGCCTATACCCGGCCCATCAGCACAGATTCGGTACTGTTTGCGGACGCGGCCGCGAGCCCCGAAGCCGACTTTGCAGAAGTCACCGAGCTCAACGAGGTCATGGCGTTTCGGGACGCCAAGAGAGTTGGCATGTCGACTTCTGAGCCCCAAAAGTTTAGGGCCCTTTGTGCCATCTTCTCGACGCGGAACATGGAGACTCTCGCCAAGAAGCTGCGAGCACCCAAGACGGAACACTCCGCACCGTCGGACGTTGATACAAGTAAATGCGGCCTTGCCTTTTCGGGGCTCGGCACTGCAGAATTCAGGTACCCGGAGGCTACATTCGACGTGGAATTTCTCTCGTTCTGGGTAGACTTGGTGCGAGCCATGTTCACCTGGGCCTTGGGACCAGAGCGAATATACGGCGCCAAACTTCGAGACCTGTACGCACTGGCTGCGGATAGTAGGCAGCTAGGCTGGATAAACTGGCTCGATGCATTGGGTTTGACAGATCACGCAGAATTTTGGAAGAAGCGGGTCAGTCGGTATGGTACTGACTTGAAGGACCTGAACAAGGGAGGAATCTTGTCCAAGAGGGACTAACCATTACCAAGCTCGGCGCATCTGCTCTGGTGTCTGGAACACCGGCGTATCCCCGCGTGCTTGGTTTTGGCGAAAGGCTCTCGATTCATATGTACGGCCTGATGCCTTCGCATGAGTCAGTTATGGAATGCCTGGAGCAAGTCTACGTTTTATTTGTGGTGATCCCAGATATCATGTGCGGGTAGTGCTAGTTCATGTTTCGCGGACAAAAGCCTCCCACCTTGGAAGGTCACGACTCTCGTTGAATCTCCGCACCAATTCTCCTTAAATTTTGAAAAAGAAGCCAAAAAAAGAAAGAGTAGAATCCACCGGCCAAGGCACGCGTATTATTTATAAAGTGAGCGTCAATCAGGAGCAAGGTCAACCAGGAGAGTGAAGTGCGGTACAGGGTAGGCGATGCCTCAGGCGAGATAACGTGCTCCCGGCGCATAAAGTCACAGCGGCGTGGCAGTGGGGCAACTTGCCGGGCCCAGAAGGTGGGTGAGTCGGCTTGTGGCCAATGAGGGCACGTGCTCTGGGAACCCCTGCACTTCCGATTCTGTTCACGCTTGCATCCATCGTCATCATTGTCATTCACCCCGGCCGTGAGAGTCATCGCAGCTCGCCACAGGCAACTTCTGCAGGCATCTTTCAGTTGCCGGTTGCCTCCTTTGCTCGTTTGGCTATTCTTTTCCTTGCAAAGCTCATCGACTCGTCTTCTAGATTGAGAGCTCGGCGCATCAGGCTGCAAACCTCCGGCCTCTGATGCCTACTTGGCTTATCCTTTGTGAACGGTCGCAGACCTCATTCTGAAAGCCGGAAGCGACATGCATCATATCGCGACGCAGTCCTGATTCGGCTGTGGACCATATCTGGGAGTTTCTATACCGACTGCTTTCTTCCTGTCGACAAGGCTGAAGCGGAACGGCCATGGATTCTGATGCTGCACAAGACCCCAGCGGCTCTGGTGAGAGCCGGGGTGCGCTGGTTGATAGGGTGGTCGCTGCAGCCCATGAAGCGTCCGCTACCGAAACCACGTCCGAGCAGGCACAAGTGGTTGGCATGAGTGAAGACGACGCTCTTAGGAACTTGACGGGCACCGTTAGGGACCAGAACGACCTGGAGCGAGACATTACGCTCCAGGCCAATGCAGCGTTGATGGAGGCAGAGGATAAGAAGGATCAAAATCGGATCGCCAAGCTCGATTCGATGAAACAGCGCCTTCAGCTCCAGCTCGACAAGGAGAAGAAAAAGCTTGAGCGGGTTTCGGGCAACCCGTATCAATCCCGAAACGTGCAAAAGGAGATTGCCAAACTTGAGGAGGAGGTTCTTCAACTCAGCAATGACATTTCGGACTTTCAAGCGCGCATGGACAAGCGTCACCAGGCGGATCCACTAGAGTCAGCGAATCTCTCAAAGTCCAAGAGGCTGCCTGGGGAGAGCAATCGCGAGTACCTGATACGAACTGGAAAGATCACCCCGTTTGCCAAGATTGGCGGTGCCCGGCCACCCGGACTCGAGGGGCAGCTAGCTGACACGATTTTGGATGCCGAGGAAGAGGCTGCGGTCCACGAAATTGACAGAGATGCTCAAGGGCCAACGTCTCACCAGTCGCTGCGACGCCCAGGCTTCGCCGACGAGGTCGAAACGATTCCAGTCAAAGCCGAACCGACGACTGTGGAGAGCGAGTTTTCTCTCCGCCCTCGGAAGAAGCGGCGAGTTGAAAAGGAGCGGAGTCCCTCGGCGGACTTTGTGCCTGCAGAATCATCCGATTCGGAGGCGCTTGATGCTGCTTTGTGGCAACAAGGCACCGATGAAGACTTTGTCCGCGAGGAGCGCCGCAAAAGCAGGGCCAGGGAAAAGGCGCGAGAGCAGGAAGTCGTCGACCTGAGTAAGATTGACGACGGCCACGAAGCGCATTACAAGAAGAGATTGAAGGACTGGGTCTCGCGGAGAAGTCGTGCTAGGCGAGCCCGCCGACAAGCCAATGCCCCAGGTGATGCTGCCGCAGAAAGCGACGATGACGAGGAGGAATGGTACAAGCCTTCGCCCGACTATGCCGACCATTACTTCGACGATGACCTGAAGCTCCCAGGTGACATTCATCCCTCCCTTTTTGGTTATCAAAAGACCGGGGTCCAATGGCTGGCCGAACTATACAAACAAAGTGTCGGGGGCATCATAGGTGACGAGATGGGACTGGGCAAAACTGTGCAGCTCATTGCATTCATTGCCGCCCTTCATTGCAGCAAGAAGCTGAAGCGACCCGTCATTGTCGTCGCCCCCGCTACCTTGCTGCGCCAATGGGTAAGCGAGTTTCATCGATGGTGGCCGCCTTTGCGGGTCGCAATTCTGCACTCGTCGGGCAGCGGTATGATGAACACCAGGTTAGAGGACGAGTATGACGTGGAGCACTACCGTCCCGTCGCCTCCAAGTCTCAGAGCGCCGCAAGACGGATCGTTAGGGGAGTCGTTGAGAATGGCCATGTCCTCGTGACAACTTACACAGGTCTACAAACATACGCCGAAGAGCTGCTGGGCGTGGACTGGGAATACGCTGTCCTTGACGAAGGCCACAAGATCCGAAATCCCAACGCCGAAATCACAGTGACGTGCAAAGAGCTTAACACGCCGAATCGTGTCATTCTGTCCGGAACACCAGTTCAAAATAACCTGACCGAGCTGTGGTCGCTGTTCGACTTTATTTACCCCATGCGTCTGGGAACGCTCGTCAACTTCCGAACGCAGTTTGAGATTCCAATCCGGCAGGGCGGTTACGCAAATGCCTCAAATCTTCAGGTTATGACGGCTGAAAAATGCGCCGAGGCGTTGAAGGAGACGATCAGCGAGTATTTACTTCAGCGTTTGAAGGTGGACGTGGCTGCGGATCTCCCCGAGAAGACGGAACAGGTGCTTTTCTGCAAGCTGACTGACGGGCAACGAGATGCCTATGAGACGTTCCTTAAGTCTGACGAGGTCTCGGCCATCCTGAACAGGAGACGCCAGTCTTTATACGGTATCGACATCCTGCGCAAGATTTGCAACCACCCTGACCTACTTGACAAAAGTCTTCCGCATAAGGCGGGCTACGACTTTGGGAGGCCCAAGCTCTCTGCCAAGTTGCAGCTGACCAAGGACTTGCTGCAAAAGGTCATGATTCCCAATGGCCACAAGACGCTTCTCTTCTCGCAAGGCAAGCTGATGTTGGACATCATTGAGAAGTGCATCAGGGAATGCGGCATCACGCACGTGCGAATGGATGGCGGAACGCCGGTCGACCAGCGACAGCCGATGATTGACAGATTCAACACCGACCCGCACATTCATGTCTTTCTTATGACGACGCGAACGGGTGGATTAGGGACCAATCTCACAGGTGCAGATCGCATCATCATTTTTGACCCCGACTGGAATCCGTCGACAGACCTACAGGCCCGCGAGCGTGCCTGGAGACTGGGGCAGAACAAACCGGTCAAGATCTACCGCCTCATGACCGAGGGCACGATTGAGGAGAAGATCTACCATCGGCAGATTTTCAAGCAATTTATGACCAACAAGGTCCTGAAGGATCCAAAGCAGCGCAGCTCGTATGACTTGTCTGACCTGTACGATCTCTTCAGTTACAGCCCAGGGGAAGACGCAGCTCTCCAGCGAAGCGAAGTTTTCAAGGGTGCAGAGGTCGAATTGTCCGGTGTGAATGATGGCCGCGCCAATTTGCAGCCGATCACCAGCGTGGGTCGCGAAGGCGGGGACGCCGAGCAGCAGGAGCTTCATCGCATGAGAATGGTTGCTGCGGTGGAAGAGTTTCAAGAAGACAAGTCCGCGCACGACGAGAGGCGGATGCTGGAGGGCATATTTGCACGCTCAGTGAACAGTGCTTACGACCACGAGCAGATTGTCAACGGGCCGCAGAAGGCAAAGGCGGACGTCAGCGTGCTCCGTCAGGAAGCAAACCAGGTAGCCCGCCAGGCCGCCGCCCACCTCCGCCAGGCCGCCCAGGATGCCCGACAGGTGCCCATCGGAACGGTCACTTGGACCGGTGAGGTCGGCTCCGGCGGTCGTCCCGGCGCCAACCGTCGCCGGGGAGGTCCCAGCTCTGCTGGCATTCTCAGCAACCTCGCTGACCGGCAGGGCCTCGACGGCGGCAGCGGCAGCAGCTCCCGCTCGGGGACGCCCGGCTCGGACAGGAACCTGAAGGCGCGGGACTTTATGGCCATGATAAAGACATTCATCAACGGGCATGGCGGGCGTGTGCCGAGTAAGATGCTCGTGGACCATTTCAACGTGTACTGTCCCGGGAAGAAGCAAAGCGACGAGTTCAAGACGGCGCTTGATAGGGTGGCTGTTCTCAACAAGGCGGGCGGCACCGGACGGGGAATGTGGACGCTCAAGCCGGGGATCAAGTGACGATGCACGGAGGATGAGGCATGTGGCATATGACCGGAGTTGTCATGGGGTAGAAAGACATTGCTTTGCAGGCTTTGCAGCGAGGCGCATCGGTTAGACTGGGCAAGAAACACCAACATCATTGAAACAACATATGCATCATTGAAATGCAAGAAAGTTGGCATCGACGCTTCATGTCACTTGCGCGCAACACACTGCATCACGTAGAGACTGTTGCGGTGTGACAAAGAGTACTGTTCATGGGCCGTCTTCGGGCGAATTCATGACTATCTAGTGCAATGCCATGCCGTCAAAAAGACCAGGCAGAGCAGCGTAGAATGGAGACCAGGCACAATAGCCGTTCCCCTCGTTTTTCGCAACGCCACAGAGAAACCAGATCTCGTAACTCCTGTCCAATCCAAGCCATTCCATCGCCGACAGCTCAGAGACGACGACCACGGCGACCACCCTTTCTGCGGGTAGAGTCGGAGGGGGTGGGGGTCACGTCCTCAATGCGGCCGATCTTCATGCCAGCACGGGCAAGAGCGCGGAGGGCGGACTGAGCACCGGGGCCGGGGGTCTTGGTGCCGTTGCCTGAGACGCTGTGTCAGTTGCTGTCGAGCAGTCGAGACGTGGGTACGGGCTCAAACATACCACCAGTGGCGCGGATCTTGATGTGCAGGGCGTTGATGCCCAGCTCCTTGCAGCGGGCGGCGACGTCCTGGGCAGCCAACATGGCAGCGTAGGGGGAGGACTCGTCACGGTCGGCCTTGACCTTCATGCCGCCAGTCACACGGGTGATGGTCTCGCGACCGCTGTAGCGATGTCAGCCTCTGGGCCATTTCGACGCTTCCTGAACGGGCCAAACTGGCGGCGGACGTTCAAATTCGGGGCACAACGAACCTGAGATCGGTGACGTGGACGAAGGTGTCGTTGAAGGAGGCGAAGATGCGGGCAACGCCGAAGACGAGCTCGCCTGCGCACACATTGTCAGCAACCTGGTGTCTCGACTTTTGGAAGAATTGAACAAATGCAATGTCGACGTACCATCGCGGACAGAGGGGCCCAAGGAGATGTTCTCCTTGGGGGCAGCGACCTTCTTGGGGGGCATTTTGGATTGGCGACGTCTGGTTTCTCGTCACTTGGCTGTTGGAATACAGATCTCGCAGTAGGAAATATCGCGACGTGCTAGCAGTAGTGGTGGTGGATGAGTGGCGGGTACGGGCGGTGGGGTGTGGCAGAAAACAGAAAAATTGTGTGGGCTGCCCACAAAGCCCTACCCTACTCAGCTCCCCCGACCGCCATCTCCACCCAGCGAGAAAAAAAGAAGTCGTCGTCGCTCCTCTCACCCACACCTTCACCAACCGCCAAACTAACCGACCTCAACCAGCCGACGTCGCGACAATGGGTGCCTCGTATGTTCTCCCTCCTTGAACGAAACACAATGGGCACCGAGCCCGGGTTCCGAGTCTTGCAGATTGTTCGTGGTCCTCTCGGCTTGGCAATCGTCTCGAAATAGTCGATCTGCCAGCTCGACCTCTCTCGAGCGTCTCCCTCGGTTGGTCATGCTTGGAACACAGCTTGGCAGCCGAGAGACGGCGCTCGGGGTGTTGGGGATGAAGCGTTAAATTTCTTCTCCCTCAAATTCATTGTTGCTTCGGCAGTCGCGATGGCTGGAATATGCTGTCGTTGGTCTGCTTGCAATGACTTTTTCCTGGACAATTGTCCGGGGTTGTTGTCGGATGAACGAGCAAGAGAGTGACTGGTCGCAAGAAATTGCAGACTGTCGCTGCGCTTGCTTTCACCGATTAAATCCATCTCGAGTCAGCCAAAGCAGAGAATGTCGCGCTACAGCTGCAGTTCTCTCACCGGCGCTCTGTTCCATACTCTTCGTATGGCGGACCCGTACTAATCTGATGGCGTCTAGTACCGTCCCTACCAACGACCAGATCTTGGTCCCTGAGACTCTGCTCAAGAAGCGCAAGAGCCAGGAGAAGGCCCGCGCTGAGCGCACCGCCGCCACTGAGAAGAAGAAGGCCGTAAGTGTTGATCCTCTTTACCTCCCAGCATAGTGATGCAAAACATACCACTTCAACTAGACATTGAAGTCGATGCTGTTGAACGTTAACCTTCTTTCGGGTCTGAATGCTTGATGTATCTCGTTTTCTGCATTTGCGCCTGGCAAACAGCCGCTAACGAATCGTCTTCCAGTCCAACAAGGAGAAGCGTGGCGTCATCTTCAAGCGTGCCGAGAAGTACGTCAAGGAGTACCGCGATGCGGAGCGCGAGAAGATCCGTCTTACCCGCGTCGCCAAGAAGGAGGACTCTGCCTACGTCCCCGCTGAGGCTAAGCTGATCTTCGTCGTGCGCATCAAGGGGTAAGCACCACAGCTCTTCCGGACCGAACCAGTTGTGCGGCGAGCTAACAGTGCCATAGTATCAACAAGATGCCCCCCAAGCCCCGCAAGATCCTCCAGCTGCTCCGTCTCCTGCAGATCAACAACGGCGTCTTCATCAAGGTCACCAAGGCCACCACTGAGATGCTCAAGATCGTCGAGCCCTGGATTGCCTACGGTTACCCCAACCTGAAGTCCGTCAAGGAGCTCGTCTACAAGCGCGGCTACGGCAAGGTCAACAAGCAGCGCACTGCCCTGACTGACAACTCCATCATCGAGGAGAACCTGGGCAAGTACGGCATTGTCTGCATGGAGGACCTGATCCACGAGATCTACTCCGTCGGCCCCAACTTCAAGCAGGCCTCCAACTTCCTGTGGCCCTTCAAGCTCAGCAACCCTACCGGTGGCTTCCGCCCCCGCAAGTTCAAGCACTTCATCGAGGGTGGTGACCTGGGCAACCGCGAGGAGGCCATCAACGCTCTCATCCGCCAGATGAACTAGAGCAGTTCTATTGGTCGTCATTGGGACTGGTTGGCTTGGCTGGAAAAATTGCATGGTTGCTCGGCGTTGGTATCACGACAGGGCTTTGTGGTAAATTGATTCCTTGAATGACACTAGAGCTTCCAAATGTGCGTGACGTTGCTGTCCCATGTCTCGTGATGATGCCTTGTCTGCTCCGTAGTTTATCTATGTGCATGCTATGCTGCCTATTCTACATGTAGTACTGCGACTTATGGTGCCGTTGGCGCCTCGCGTTGTGGTTGCAACAGCCCGAAGGCGTGAGTGGAGCTGTGTCTTGAGTTGCCGTGGTGGGCGATCACATCTTGATGTCGAAACTGGTGCCGCATCCGCAGCTGCTAGTGGCGTACGGGTTGTCGACAATTTTGAATTGAGACCCAATCAACTCCATGGTGAAGTCCACCTTGCTGCCCTTCAAGAGATCGAGAGACGGCTCGTCCAGTATCACTTTTGCGGGGATCTGGGCTTCTGATTTGGAGCCTGCATCGTCAGGCGAGTACTGGAAGATGGAGTCGTCTTCGTTGACCACGGATGACCACTCCTGAGCGCCTTCTGCCGGTATCGTAATGAGGCTCATGAGGTATTGGAATCCGTGACAGCCGCCGCTCTCGACTTGAATACGCAGAGCCAGATTAGGGTTGGAGTCCTTCTTCATGATGTCGGATAATCGCTGTTGGGATCACTGTCAGTCCTGACCGGTCTGGCTTCACGGAGCAAAGGAAGAGCTCACCTTGGCGGCGCGGGGTGTTATCTCCAACATCATGTCGTTGCCATCGTCGTCTTTCTGCGGGTTGAGGACGCACTCAGTGCGAGACCGCATTGCAGACGCCGAGAAGGGCCTCTTCTGAGGACATTGTATGGAGCGTCGCAGGACCGCCAGTTTCGGGGAGCATATCGTCTGGGTCGACGGTCGAGCCGAGGCTTCGACTGCCCACAGGCGGGTTGCGACGGCGCCTCGCGGAAGGAGGAAGTCTAGAGGAGCAGCAGAGTAGGCCGTGATGGTCGAGTAGCCGCGCCTGGCGATCTGAAGAAATGAGCGCGCGGCACAAGAGCCGTTTGCGCAGCGCAGGGGGGTCATGATGGGCTCGTCGACAGGGCCATGTGGCGGGGAGGTTGTGTGCTGAGGTAGGACGGCTGAGAAATACAAGCGAGCGAGGCCGAGGACATTATCGTCAGCCGAGCGCTTCCGCTAGCAAAGCAGCATTGGCTGCGAATTCAGTGGCCAGACTAACTGGAGGTGGGCGGGGAGAGATGAGTCAGCAGAGCGGCGAAGAGTGGAAGGCAAGGCCGCGTGCTGGCTCGGCGGTAAGGAGGTGGGAGGCAGGTACGGAGGTACCTTCGCTAAGCCCCAAGTTTGCATGCCCCACCTCCCACCAAAAATCATCAATTTTCGACCCTCTCGCGCCCTCACGCCTGAATCAACCCCGCGCACCTCGCGACCATCCATTTCGAGATCCAGGACCAGCGTCTCAGGAAACCTCGCCCAGCATGTCTCGATTCTTCCGCGGCGGCGACGACAGCTCCAGCGACTCCTCCAGCGACGAGGAGGAGCTCTACTCCGGCTCCGAGGAGGAGGAGACCAAGAAGTTCGAGCGCGATGACTTCGACGAGGAATCCGACGAGGAGGGCTCCGAGGAGGAGAGCGAGGAGTCCAGCGACGACGAGGGCAGGGGACAGGGTGCCAACAAGTTCTTGAAGGACGCCGACTCGGAGAGCGACGAGAGCGACGAAGAAGTGCGAGCCAAGGTCAAGAGCGCCAAGGACAAGCGCCTGGACGAGCTCGAGGCCACGATCAAGCAGATCGAGAACGGCCAGAAGAACGGCGACTGGACCCTCATCTCCGCCGGTATGTTCTGGCTCCGCAGGCTTTGAAGGGTTGTTTGGTTGAGAAAGAGAGACGCTAACGGTCGATGCAGAGTTCGACAAGCTCACCAGACAAGTAACCAAGCTCCAAGATGGCAGCAAGATGCCCAAGCCGTATATTCGCATCACTTGCGAGCTGGAAGACTTCATGAATGAGACCTTGGCCAAGGCCAAGGTCACGCCCAAGAAGATGAACGCCACCCAAGCCAGAGCCCTGAACGCCGTCAAGCAAAAGATCAAGAAGACCACCAAGGAGCACCAGACCCAAGTCGACGCCTACCGGGAGGACAAGTTTGGCTTCATGGAGTCTGACGAGGAGGAGGAGGTAGTGGTCGCTGCCCCCAAGGCCAAGAAGCTGCCCAAGCTCGAGGACGAGGCTCCCTCGGCGGCAGAGCTGGGTGACGAGGGCTTCGCCACCGTTGGCAAGGGCGGCCGCACTCTGCAGTACACCCCCGAGAGCATCTTCAAGCACCTGAGAGTCATCATGGAGTCTCGTGGCAAGAAGAACACGGACAGATTGGAGCAGATCAAGGTCATGGAGAAGCTCAACGAGATCGCCAACACGCCGTACCAGCAGATCCGAGTGCTCCTCGCCATCATCTCCTCCCGGTTCGACATTGGCTCTGGCACCTCCAACGTCATGCCCCTGGAGCAGTGGAAGGCCGCCGAGAAGGAGCTGTCCACTCTGCTCACTGTCCTCGCCAACAACAAGGATTACGTTGTGGTCGAGAACGTCGAGGAGTGGGACGATGACGAGAAGCCCCCTACTCTGCAGCCTGGCGAGAAGTACATCAAGGTTGCTGGCAGCATCGTCTCGTACGTGGAGAGGCTCGATGACGAGCTCATCCGCTCCCTGCAGAGCATCGACCCGCACACCTCCGAGTACATCGAGCGCCTGCAGGACGAGGGCGCGCTGTACAACATCATCTTCCGTGGCCTGCTGTACTACGAGTACCTGCGCAAGGACCAGTCCCTCGACATTCCCCAAGACAGCATCAACCGCATTGTCATGCGACGACTGGAGCACGTCTACTTCAAGGTAAGAAATCGACATGACCTCGTGACGGATATCGACATTTGCTGACATTTTTTCTCGCAGCCCGCACAGGTTGTCAAGACCTTTGAGGAGAATTGCTGGAAGGCCGTTGGCGACGACGTCGAGTCCGTCATCACTCCCCGCGCTCAGTCCCAGGACGCCAACAACCTGGTCAACGTTCTGTGCAACTACCTCTTCAGCAACAGCGACGGCATTATTCGCGCCAGAGCCATGCTGTGCCAGGTGTACTTCCTCGCCCTCCACGGCGAGTACTACAAGGCTCGCGACATGATGCTCATGTCGCACTTGCAGGAGAACATCCCCAACTTCGACGTCCTGAGCCAGATCCTGTACAACCGGACGCTGGTCCAGGTCGGCCTGTGCGCCTTCCGCAAGGGCCTGGTCTACGATGCCCAGAACACCCTCCAGGAGATCTGCGGCAGTGGTCGCCAGAAGGAGCTGCTCGCTCAAGGTGTCATGATGCAGAGATACAACCAGGTGTCGCCTGAGCAGGAGCGCCTGGAGAAGCAGCGCCAGCTGCCCTTCCACATGCACATCAACCTGGAGCTTCTGGAGTGCGTGTACCTGACGTGCAGCATGCTCTTGGAGATTCCTCTGCTGGCCCAGACTGGATCTTCCCCCGACGTCAAGAAGCGCATCATCAGCAAGACATACCGCCGTATGCTCGAGTACCACGAGAGGCAAATCTTCACCGGCCCTCCCGAGAACACGCGTGACCACGTCATGCAGGCGTCCAAGGCTCTGGCGGCAGGCGAGTGGAAGAAGTCGACCAACTTCATCCACAGCATCAAGATCTGGGAGCTGATGCCCAACTGCGAGGAGATCAAGGCCATGCTGGCCAAGCAGATCCAGGAGGAGGGCCTGCGAACCTACCTCTTCACCTATGCCCCCTTCTACGACACTCTCGCTCTCGAGACTGTCGGCAGCATGTTTGAGCTGGACACGACCAAGGTCGGCGCCGTCGTCAGCAAGATGATTAGCCACGAGGAGCTGGCCGCGTCGCTGGATCAGGTTACGTCGACGATCATCTTCCGCAAGGGCGTCGAGCTCAGCCGGCTGCAGTCGCTGGCCCTCACGCTCTCCGACAAGGCCAGCGCCCTCATCGAGACCAACGAGCGGACGCTGGAGCAGCGAACCCAGGGCACCTCCAACGCCTTCGAGCGCCAAGGTGGCCGCGGCCGGGGAGGACAAAGGGGAGGCCGCGGTGGCGGTCGGGGCGGTCCCCGCGCGGGAGGCAACACGCAGAGGCAAGCCGGAGGCACGCAGTTTACGGGCGGTGCTCTGGGTGCGGCTGTCAGGGGTTAAGCTGGCGGGGACGGTCGTGGATGCGTGTCTGCCCACGAGGCTGGCGGGAGGCGTCTTCGTTGCTTGAGGAATTTCTTAAATGTCTTGCATGGATGGGAAGGGTTGCGTGTTATAATGCAAAAGGGCGAGGCATCTCTGCCGCTACGTGTCTTGTTTCTAGGTTGAACAGCGGCATGGGAGAGGAGAAGAGAGTAAAATGAATAGAATGGCTGCCAATGCCCCAAGCTGTGTTTTGCCCTCGCTATCCTGAGCTGTAGTTTACAAAGCCTTGGGTAAGATCACGACGCTCTTTGAATCCTCGGCACCGATAACCTCCCTTTAATTAGCCAGAGACTCCTTCGACCTGGCCTGGAGAATCTCTCGCAGCTGAGCCAAGGGCTCCATGATTGTAGCTTGTCGAACTTGATGACGATCTCCAGGAAAATGGAAGGGACCCAGCGGGTAGGTCTTCCATGGCGATGCAATTCCAATAAAGACCATCCCAACAGGCTTTTCATCTTGTGAATCGGGACCAGCAACTCCTGTGGTGCCAATGCCCCAAGTAAGTTGGTTTGTAGAGGACATACCGGCAAACAGAAGACGGGAAGGCTAGCCGAGGACGGCACGGCTAGCTAAAGACGGAACGGCTAACAGATATCTGTTTGCCGTAACCGATAGTAACGGTAAGAGCTTCCGTTACATTCACGTTGATAGATTTGAGTATATATAGCTAGGTCTTTGACTAGCTCAGTTAGATGAATCAAGCTTGCTCTTTCATCATCTACTAAGTAGCAGGAGCATCGCCAACGGTGGTTGCATTACGAGCACCTATAGCCATCTGCTCGGCGACGTCCTGATGAATAACGCCATGTTGCGCAATGAGAGCTGTGTCGACGCCGAGGAGCTTCTCCTTCAACACTGTGGCGTACGCGACGACGCTGCCGCGGCAGACTGCGCTGGCACCGCTGACTGAAGTTAGGGCTGCCATGACGCCGCCTCCGGTGAGGGATTCCGCCGCTCCGACCTTTTCCATGGCCTGCTTGAGTAGTGCAATCACGTCGCTGGCGACGTCGTAAAGCGTCTTGGAGGACCGCTTAATGTACGCTTCGTTCGATGGCATATTGGCGTAATGTGTCTTGTGAGAGATCTTTGAATGAAAGCCTTTGTCGTGTTCAAGAGGGCAGGCACCGGAGGCTAATACAGACATAAAGTTGTCAATGAGGGTGAGTCACTCGGCGTTGACTTTCGGCGGACGCCCCGTCAGTGTTTCTTTCGTAGTTTGTTCAGCGAATGCTAACCGAGTGTTGGATATCCCGGCACGCAGATGAAAATAGGTGGTGATCGAAGACCTCTTAGTTGCAGATGCGTATGGAGATGCTTCTCAGCTCAAGTTTGCAGCTATGTAGATCCCTACGCGATCTAAAAAGCAGCTTCCTTGCTGAACAATTGTCCAGGGTCTCGACTACTCGGAAAAGCTGAAAGACCCGCGGAGCTTGCGCGACGTCTCCCACTGCGACATGGTACGCTCGGCCATGAGCTCCTTCCTGATGCTGTGCGCCTCTTCGAGGCCGATGAAATCGACGTCTTGAAGCACCATGTCCGCCAACTCAGGAGGCAAGCGCCCGCTCTCGCGAATGTGTCCCTCGCCGGGCCACCAGTGGCGCTGCTGCGGCGGAACGTTGGCCGTGGAGATGACGGGCATGGCCGGGTCGACGAGGAAGAGTGAGAGGATCTTGCGATGTCCCGGCCGCGTCTTGTCCGCAAGCTCGAAGGGCTGCACGCGGTGCTCGAAGAGGTTCGGGAAGAAAAGCGCGCGGCCGGGTCGCGTGATGACGGAACCGACGTCCTGTAGTGTGTCCTGAGGGTGCTCGATGGCAAAGGTACCCATGATGGAGCGACGGTCGCACTGGTGGTGCTCCAGCGTTTGGCCGAGATTTTCGCGGTTGGCAGGCGTGCGGAAGGCGACGCGTGAGTCGGTGATGTTATCGTCGTCGTAGCAGAAGAGCGCCGTGGCGCAAATATGCTCGTTGAGCAGGCCCTCGACGTGCCACGAGCCTCCGTCGTAGGTCGGCTTGTCGGGCGTGAGGTGGATGTTGGCCAGCTTAGCAATGACCTGGATGCGGGAGGCCCCGCTGAAGAAGCCCGAAGCCTTGACATCGCTGGAAGAGAGGTTGAAGAAGCGACTCGTGCCGTCGCGATATTTGGTAGCCTCCACCTCGTCCTCGAGGCAGGCGTCGGGCAAGTCGAGCTTATGTGTCTCATCGAACCACTCCTTATCGAGCCTGTAGCGCTCTGACTCGAAGTAGGGATCATTACAATGCTCCTCTTCTTCGCGAGGCGCCTCATCCTCGTTGAGTGGCCGTCTATGCGGCGCGCACACGTGCCACCAGACGCCGCCGGCTTGGACCCCGCAGGCGACCAATGTCGTGCATATCGAATCGGCACGGATAGTCCGCAAGCGCTGGACTCGAAACTCCCAGGGCCAGCGGTAGACGACGTCCCAGGCAGGAAGCGCCTTTTCGATGAAGCGCTCGATGATGGGGTACAGCGTGGCGTGCTCGACGGGGTGCAGATTGTTGATGTAGCTGTCAATCTTGGCGCGTCCGGCGTCGTCGATGACAACGTCGCAGGGCAGCCACTGGAAGCGCGGGGACAGAGACGGGATCTTTCGTTCTCCTGAATCCTGACGCCAATTGCGCCTGTTGCGGCAAGGCTCTATGACCAGCTCGGACTCTTCTGGCGCAGCGATAACTTGGCCAAGGCCGCAGTGCTCAAGGCAGTTGTCCACGTTGATGTGTTTGTCGGGCAGGATGCGCGAGCGGCCGTAGAGCAGCGGCCACAGCGAGGGGTGGACCAGGTCGAGCACCTTGCCATCGCTGCCAGGGTGCCAGTCCTTTTGGTCTTCAGGGACGTCCTCTAGGGCTTTGACCGCCGCCGTAAGCTCATTGCGAAGACTGTCTGAGAGGAGTGTGTCCGACTTGATGACGCAGGCAGAGTAGTCGAAGACGGGGATGAGCCCCGTCTGCTCGTACAAGTCTGCCTTTTTACAAATTTCCTCGATGCACTGCGCTTGTGTAAGCGTCAAAGCCACATTGAGCCATTCCACAGCGCGTGCAACTCACAGCGTCCGCCATGGCGGGCGTAAAGTCGGCGAGCGTGGGCCAGTCCGGGGCGAGCGCCTCGGCCTTCCATCTGGCGGCGACGTCGGGGTCTCGGACCTTGCGCCACCACTCGGGCCTGTTGGTGAGGTCTTCGACGAGCTTGAGCATGCAGACCTCGCGGACAAGCAGCGTGGCGGCCGCCCAGTCGCGGGTTCTTTCTCCCATGAGCACGGGGAAGCGGTGGTCATCGTCGGGCAGGAAGTTCAGGGGCAGACCGAAGCCGGGGAGCTTCAGGGGGAACCGGAACCCATCTGCCGACGGAGCAGGAGGTGCAACTTCAGGCTCAGGAGGCGCACCAAGTAACTCCAGCTTGGGGCGACGTCAGTTGGCTTGGCTTTGACAACACAGGGAAGGCAACGGGAGCTGCGAGCGTGGGAAACTGGAGGAACTTTACCTGTCCTATGGGGAGAGTTGAAAGATTGAGGGCCATCTTGCACGACTACTACTTGTGATTGAAAGCGTTGCTCGAAGTCGAGAGGGGGCAATGGGTCCAAGCCTCGTTGAGACGCCGCAACCGAAAATATGTGTGTGTCGCTGGCCGCCTCGTTCAAAGGCCGAGCTCATGGAGGCGGGCATGGCTTTTCGCGTGATGCTCGTGCGGGCCTGTCCGGCCGAAGCAGCCTGGCTGCGCCGCAGGTGGTGAACATCTTAAGCTCGAGCTCCACCAGACGCGTAGGCAGAAGCTCCATGGTGTGGCCGAGAGACGCGACGAGGAGCGCCCAGTTGTCGCGCTGTCACGTTACTGCCTGGCGGACGTTGAGCCACTTGAAGACGAAGAAGTGACGGTGCCTGCCTTGGACATCTGGGTTGGACGACGGCCCTCGGAATGCTCCGGCGTCTTACTGAGGGATGCGCTATTGACAACTGAACCAAACGGCCTTGGCCCTCTTGCGCATCTGGAAGCCATTTGCCCGGGAAAAAGTACCTGCGAGTCGGCAGACCTACAAGATGAACGGTCAAAGCTACCAAAGATGCTCTCAATCAAGCCGGAATTGCTATTAGATGAACCTCTGCTTGACCGTGTGTGAACTCGTCAAAATCGTCTCGTCTATGAGTACGAGTAAAGGCAGCTCCACCAGCTCCTCCGCAGCCCGTGCGCTTTTATCTCAGCCGGCACGACTGGGGGCTTTCGGGCTGGGGAATGCCCCGTACTTTGTGCCTCCTCGGTTGCTGTCGCCCCAGGGATATCAAGAGTAATGGGTAATCCTACGCACCATTGCAGTTCTGCGATGCCCTGCAGCGCTTCAGTCACGGCGCAAGGCGGCGGGAGCAACCGCCATCATTCAGATGCTGGGGCAAGCGGGCCTCGGCGAGCACCACCGGCGGCACCTGCCAAAGTGCGATGTCAAGATGGTGGTCCAAAAAGGGAAGGACTTGCCGGATCGCTGCTGCTTTCTCCTCAACAGACGACCAAAATTGCCATTCCCCTGCAACACTTGACCTTCTGAACCTTTGCCTGCATTTATTCTCGTTATTCGCATCGCTCCAACGCGGAGCAATTGAACTCTAGAATTCTACATCCATCAGCCTTATTCGGCCCCAGCTCCTAGTTCCGAGGTGGGGGCCGCATGCCGAGGCAGTGGTAGCTTCCGCCGATTCGGGCTGCCGAGCGCTGCACTGCGACGTGATTACGTCCTGCACACCCCAAGGCACACATTCTGCGACTTTTCGACGCGACTTGTCGATTCAACGACTCAGAGGAAGCTGTCGTTCGCAACGGCGACGCCCATGAGAGCTGCCAAATAAAGTTGCCCATCTCCATTCAAGCCGCAATCCTACGAGTACGCCGACTGTCCGCAGGCGAGCGATTATCAAGAAGGCGCTCAACACTAGCCATTCCGCGATCCTACAACTGCAATCATGGCTGCCGAACCCGCAGACGTCAACGTCGAGCACGTCTCGACACTCCCCTCGGGCGAGCCCATCGACGCGTCCGCGCCCCCGTCGCTCCCTCCGCCCAGCAAGAAGACCCCCCTCGGCTCCGCCCTCGCAGCGACCCCATATCGCGCTGATGCCGTCATCTCGCACCTCTTTCGATGCATGCAGACGCGCGCTGGCACCGACGTTGTCCTGCTCTTCCTCTGCTATGCCTCCCGCCTTAGCGGCTCCGTCCTCGAGACGCTGAGCCGGCCAGTCCTTCGGCACTCCGCCCGCCGACTTGTCGCCACGGCGTTTAAGCTGCCGCCCGCGACCACGGTTGTGCTGGCCTCGACGACGCCTCAGCCTCCCCTCGCCGCCTTCGCCCTCCAGCTCGGCGGTCGTTTCAAGGCCCTGGCCGCGCTTCTGAGCGAGACGCGCACAATGGGCAGGCTATGGGGGCTGCTGGGCTTGTACTTTGCGGCCAAGAAGCTGATTCTCAAATCGCGAGCCGCCAAGAAGCAGAAAGCCTCCGCCTCCGCGTCCGAGAAGTCACTGGAGAAGACGGACGATGCAGCCGAGGATCTTTTTGACACCATCGTTGCCTACGCGCAGGTGATTTCACTCATCTCGTACCAGGCGTGCGAGAACATCGCCTACCTCTCGAGCAAAAGCGTGCTGCCCTTTTCTCCCGCGACGCAGGGGAAGTTGGGACTGATTAGCGTGCGCTCGTGGGGCCTGTACGTGGGCATGGAGCTGGGTCGCCTGCTCGTGGAGCGTAAGCGCAAGGTCAGCAGCGGCGCTGCCGCCAAGGACGCTCAGTGGGCGTCCGACTGGACCAAGAACTTCACGCGCAACCTGTCGTGGGCGCCGCTGACGGTGCACTGGAGCATGCAGAACGGGCCGCTGCCTGATCTCGCGGTATCGCTGCTGGCAGCTTACCCGTCGATTGGTGCGATGATGGACCTTTGGCGCGAGACGGCCTGATGGGTGCAAGTGAATATTTGAAGCGACATTTAAAAGGAGGACGAACAGGATGGCCGGCGTGCCACAGGTGGCTGGAAAACGGCCAAGTGATTTATTGACCACGATATCTTGGACTTGCCTTTTCTGTGCTACTGATACTCTTTTCTTTTTTATCGTCAGTCTCTCCAAGATGAATTTGTTCCTCGATGCGTTGCGCATTTCACTGTGGACTTTTTGTTCTTTCATGAATGCTTGTCCCGGAAGGCCAAAGCTTTGACAGGCTCTCCAAGGAAAGACAGGGACGGTTTGCTTGTGCTCCC
This sequence comes from Tolypocladium endophyticum, assembly GCA_024339985.1. NCBI lineage: Eukaryota > Fungi > Ascomycota > Sordariomycetes > Hypocreales > Ophiocordycipitaceae > Tolypocladium > Tolypocladium endophyticum. The sequence continues at coordinate 347,929 of JALHBW010000152.1, forward strand.
ACTCGATGGTGTCATTAAAAAGCTCATGAATGTACATGTTGTATATCTCTTGATCAGTGCTTTAAATCGCTCATCACCCCTACATCCCAACTGTGCCGTGGTACTTACCATGTATAACCTATCAGATCCCCGCTTACATGCGCATCCTCATCATATCTTCCTTGGTCCAGTACTTTCTCATATTCTCTGCACCCAGCGACTTCACCTCCTCGTCTAGGTGAGTCCATAGTACATCGCCCCAACTCTCCATCTTTGCCTTGAGCTCGCTCATCTCAAAGTCCTGCTCCCCCTTCTGGCAGCGCTTGAGGTAGCTCTCGAAGGCCTCCAGCCCGGCGTGGATGCGCGCGTGCTGCGCGACCAAATCGCCCCTGCGCGGGTCGAACTCGGGCATCCGGGCGGCGAGGCGTGGGAACACGTACTGCTCCTCGATGGCGTGGTGGGCGGCCAGGTGCTCCGCGAATGAGAGGCCCTGGGCGAGGAACTGGCGCAGGGTCATGTTCTGCGGACGGCGTGAGGTAGTGCAGGCCGTCCAGAGCAGTGTCCACGAGGAGCGGAAGTAATTGTGCTATGCGGTGTGAGTGTCTGCAGGGATGATGCTGGGGCGGGGGGTGCGCACGAAAGCTTCCATCTTGTCGGCCATCTGGTTGAAGACTCGAAAGTCGTGGTCGGACAGCGGTGGCAGCACCTCATTGGATTTACAGGTGTTTTCCTGAGCATCTGGATTTGTTTCTTTGGTCATTCTCGCGGCTGCCACTTGCGAATGCCAACACCGGGATGTCGCGATATGCCTTGGTGGTTTGGCGGGTGTCGGCTCGCTCGGAAGCAATCTTCTTGTGCTTTTGCCGCAGGCGGGTGTCGCGACGAGCCGTCGAACGCTGTATGGTATTGCTCGTCGGGTCATGCCATATGCCGCGACACTTGCAATGGAATCTAGAGGCAGTCCTGCCTCTCTTTATGTGGTGGTTGTGACTTTTGTAAGTGGTGGTGATGCTGACCAAGCGCCTGTCAGCAGAATCGGCGCTGGCAATTGTGGGTTGAGCATTGAGTATCGACGCCAGCGATTCTTAGCGTCTACTTGCGGGCAACCCCCAGGACTTGAGTTTCCATGCTGCACCGGATGTTGCACAATATTGCAAGTTCGTTAAAACTACTCGAGGATGCTCTACCCAATCTTCCTCCCCTTTCAGCGACCCTGCCGCGTTGACCATTACAGCTTGTCTGCGACCAGACCAATGGAATGCCATCTATAGACGATGAAGAAAACAAAATAAAGATATGCGAATAGCCTTTCCAGCGCTTCATACTTTTGGGCCCCTCATATGATATGTACATTATTACTGTCCAAGCAGTCTGTTGCGCTCGGAGTTGTCAAACGTGGTAATATTCATGCTCGTTCGTTCCGAGGTTGTGCGTGTAAGTCGGGGTGAGTGAGACCAGTCTCATGTTGCCGCCCGGGCATCGTGACTTTCTGCATCAGGCGATCTCGAGTGCTCTTCATCTTCGTTCACCAGCACCGGCAACGGCGAGGACGTGTCCAGATCCGCGTTCAGCTCCGACAGCCGACTCGCGAGTTCCACAGCGTTGTGCTGGGTCAGCATCGCCGCAACCTTGAGGTCGGTCTCGAGTATCGTCTTCGTGAGCTTGCCCAGCCCCGACCAGCCGACGACGTTCTTGGCCGCCGCGTTCCAGGAGCTCGCCGTCGCGCAGACGCAGTTCATCTCGAACTCGAGCACCTTGCGGTAGAGCCGGACAAAGGTGTCGTGCTGCTGCGGCTCGCCGGCTGGGAGCTGGGCGAGGTGCATGTAGAAGGGGATGCGGCCGACGACGTGGACAAGGCCCTCGTGTATGTCGTCGCGCTGCATGATGGGTTCGAGGAGAAGCTACAGTCGCTCAGATTAGCAACATGTCGCGGCATAGGGCCTATGAGAGCGCGTTACCGGTGTCATTGTGCAAAAGCCCGCCCAGGCCACGGCGGCCCCCGGGTACGCAGGCCAAACACCCTCAATCGCCAACTTGGCCGCGTTGAGGACCCTCTTCGCCGGCTCGTCGGCCTGACTTGCCTTGGAGCCGCGTCTCTTGCGCAGACCCGCGCTGGCGATGGCGGACAGCAGCTCGTGCCGCTGCTCGGGCGTCTTGCCGCGGAACGACGAGTTTGCGCCGCCGAGCTTGAGGTTGTCGGGCAGCTCCTGCGAGATAATGGTCTCGTACGCCGTGACGAGGCCGGCGCTGCCGGGGTCGTCGCGAAGGGCGTCGTAGGCAGTGTTCCAGAGCTCGAGCGATGCTGCTGCCACGGCTTCCTGGCCGCTGAGGGTTCTCGTTCGGCGGCGGGATAACGAGGTTGGCGACGGGGAGGCTCGCGGCGTGCCGATGCGGAACGACGACGAGCGGCTCAGGGCCGGCGATGAATCGGCCGAGGCATTGGGCGTGGTCCTGTTGCTGCTGCCGCTGCGCAGACGTCCGACGAGCTTGCGGATCTTGCTGGGGTTTGAGGACGGCTGCTGGTCCATGACGGCGCTCATCTTGGGCGGATAGTGTAGGGAAGAGTGTTGAGGTCGGCTTGGTCGCGGCGCATCGGTCTCGGTGGCCTCTTCATCAAAGAAAAATGAGGCAAAACGGTTACGCAGTATGCTTCAAAGGATTGGGGAGGCGGATCAGTAATATCCAGGTGGACAGCCTGCCAAGCCGGGTTTGAGTTGCGTTCCCCCGTCGCAAAGCAACAGAGAGGGTGTCCAGGATCCGTCAGCTCGGATACCTCCCCCCACCCGAGAAAGCCAACCGCCATCATCGGGCAACGTCAGTCCCTCATCACCAAAACGGATTCCATCCCAGATTTCATGGCCCGTGGCTATTCCCGGCCGGCGGGACGAGCCAACAGCTCCTGCGACAGCCGGCGTGGCTACATGTACTCATCATACAGACCAGCATGCTCTACGTATAAGCGGATGACTTGATGAGGTTTACCCAAATACGCACTGCCAGCCAACGGAATATGGTGGGATGAGCGCAAAACCTGCTGAGTCGTCCTGCCAAGAGCAGCAGTCAGCTGGACGTGCGTTGGGTGCATGCACCTACACGGCCGACGACTGCTGAGGCTCTAAGCATGTGCGACGAGTTGCGACGAGGTTCCATCTCGGGTCCATCGGATCGCCAAAGATCGCCTCCCGAGACCCTCTCTCCCCAGCTGGCTTAGGAACCGCTGCTGGCCGCCGGCGGTGGGCGAGGCCAGGGCACACTCTGATTCCGTCATTGCCTCCACTGGCGGCTTGAAGGAGGGGTCTTCCCCCACGCGGTCAAAAGATTGCCCCAGGGTCCATCCATCCGAGGGGGAAGGGCTGCCGCCACGAGGCCCAGCGGACTGATGTCATAATACCGCTCAAGGTTTTGCTGTGGGAGGCGCAAGGAACGGGATCTGTGTGAGCCGGCGCAGCGGGGTCAGGGAACTCGCGGGTCCGCCACACCCAAAGCGCAACCGGGCCCGGCGGTCAACATGTCCGACGAGCCGCCGGCTTTCTTGCACGTACTGTGGGGCTGAAGAATCGAGGCCTTTCACCTCCAGTCAGTGTCACGTTATACTCACGTTATACTCTTCGTCATGAGTGGTTGAGTTGCAAGAGCACGAGGGACAGCGCGTGTGTGCACAAGTGGATGTCAAAGTGAGACAACGTATGCGCCCTGGGTAGGTCGATGAAAATTCGAAAGCACCTCTGCCGACTGCCGGCACCAAGATAATGGCTCGTTACTCTGTCCAGCAATTATGAGATGAAACATGACTGCACGCGGCATTTAGATGATAAGCCGCTCTTCTTGACAGTGGACGATAGGGCCGGTTGGGCGTGTGCCTTTCAATTTCGTTGTGCCGGAAGTCGATCAGATTCACGTGTCTCGAAAGTGCGTCGCGAAGATCTTGCATTTAATACATTATGGAGTAGTTCCAGTTCCAAATATCTGCGCTGAGTAAACAGCACAGATTGAGAGCGACAGAGGTACCTATGTATTGACGGGTAGACACCACGAGGAATTAAGACATGTAGACGCATGGTTGGAGCCATCACACACTACAAGGAATAAGCCACCGCCAGCGCATCGTCCGTGCCGCCAGTTCCCACATGGATATTTGGAAGCGCGACTTGACAATAAGTTAGATACGGAGCGCAACACCGCGCCATGCAGCGATCCGTCGTATTCATAGCAGGCAGCCAATGGGGAGCAGCCCACACGTTCCACCTTCAAATTTCGCGATCCTCGATGCGCAGCTGCGGATGCCGACGGGATGCAACGCACAGTACCGAGAGACGCGGCAGCCGCCAGTCGCGCAGTTCATGACGATTGATTCCACCATCTCATGGCGCCCCGCGTGCTCCTCTGTATGGATACAGGCGCAATGCTTTGTATAGAGCTTTCGTCTGCGCCCGGGCTAGTGGATGCAATCTGACGCCAAGTGCTAAAAATGGCACGTTGGGCTTGAAAATTGCAGGCTTGCAGCTACACACCCCTGCGGCACATTGGGGCTGGGGGGCTGAGACGATGTTCGCAGAATCCGCCTCCAGCTCCCGGTCTCGTCGGCGCCGACGGGCGAAGGAGAGCTGATTGGCCTCGATCGCGCCCCTGAGCCGCAACTGGGGCACCGTCAGCCTTGAAGGGCTCGCTGGTCGGGCTCCCTGGTCGAGTCCAGCTCGGCGGCGGCCCTCATCTCAAATTGCAGGTTCCGCTGGGGGTCTGTTTTTGTTTTCTTCTCTGCACTGAGCTTTGGAGGCGGAGGAATTCATCCATTGATGTGCTCTTCCACGGTGTTTACAACTCGCCATTGATGACCTTGGCGTCCACGTCCACGATATACGAAATCTCCAACAAATTGCGACCGACCCTCGTACCAAAAGTGGATTGAGCCAAGCTGCGCCTGCGACTGACCCGACAAGATGGCCCGGCTCCGGCTACGATACGCCGCGCCTCTCTTCCTCCTCGCCTCGTCATCCCTCGCCTTCCAAAGCGACTTCTCTTTCTACCCCCAAAATGCCCAGAGCTGCCTCACGCAGGCGGCCAAATCAGCCAACTGCCAGGGCAGCACTGCCAAGGATGTCAACGTGTGTTTATGCGGCAACCAAGGCGACTTCGTCACCAACACGGCGAAATGTCTGGGGCAGGACGATAAAGTCGACGTGCAGAAGGTGTACACAACCATGCTGCAGGCATGCACAGACTCCAGCACGCCCCTAAGTGTCAGCCAGAGCGACTTCATCGCGGCAGCGAATGGCGACTCGGCTTCGTCGACGACGCCGGCGAAGTCTACACCGACCAAGGCACCAGGGGCGAGCCCGACGGTCAAGGTGACGACGACGACTGGCGGCGCGACGGTGACGGTGACGTCCATGCCCACGGACACGGGCGCCGCGGACAATGGCACTGGCACAGGCAATCAAGCCAAGGGCGGGCTGTCGACGGCCGCGACGGTTGGCATCGCAGTCGGTGCTTCCGTCGCAGGCCTCGCGGCGCTGGGTGCGTTGGTCCTCTTCCTCGTCCGCCGGCGCAGAGGACGCGCACAGGAGGAGTCCCATCCGATGCTCTCGCCGCACGAGTACCACCACCCGACGCCGACGACGTTCCCGCCCACGGAACCATCACCCGACTTCAGCCGCTACAGCGCCGCCGAGTTCAAGCCTGACGGTTGGACGCCCTCGTACAAGAGCCCGGAGACGTATGCGGGCCCGTTCGCGCCGCCCCCGCCGGGGGCCAACACCGTGGCGGAGCTGCCGCCGCAGGGCCCGATGCACGGGCACGGCGCGTACCCTTACGAGATGGATGGGACGAGCGCGCCGCAGCGGGCAGCAGAGATGCAGGGCTCCGAGCCGCCGGCGCAGTATCACAATCGGACGTAGCGCGGGTAATCACATGTGGCGGGCGAGTTCAAGTGAAAAGAGGAGCGGCAATGACGGCTCCTCGCAGCGTTGGCTGCAGATTCGCATCAGCAATGGCGTCTATTGGGTTGTATATATAGAAACCGGTCTGACCTACGGAAGGCAATGGATAGTAATGAGCGACGGGTGATTTATTCCGCTTCTGTTGCGAAGTTAATGTTTTGCAAACCTGTGCGAGTCCATGTAGACGTCAGAAACTGCGACCTTGGATGGACCTATGGAAGCCAAGTGACAGAACCCGCCTCCGTTGCATTGCAGATGCACGCAGCTGTTCATGCAGACAACTGGAAGATAAAATCGGAGCACCATCCAGCTGCTATACCGATGCTCGATATGCCGATGCCAATGGGAGTGCCGCGGTGGGTGGAGGTGGCAGGCTGCGCAGCCGTGGTGGAGCAGCCGGCGCGCGACATTTGAAGCGTCTGGGCCGAGGCTCGCCTGCCGCTGAGGGGCCACCTAAAGTGTAATGTCTGGCTCGGCGCAAGCTCACCTCATCATCGGCATTCAGGATCAACCGGGCTGACGCGACTTCTTCGAGGTTGCAACCTGCTCCGGAGGAGGATTTACCGACTGTTCGCCTTACAAGAGCTACCTCAACAATTACCTCAGTCGATCAACATGTCAGCAAGGAAGACGTCGGTTCTCATTACGGGGTATGTGCTGTACCGCATTGAACTAATCCTGCCTGCAAGTGGACGCCAGATGCTGACCGAGGGATTCTTGTTCAGCTGCTCGCCTGGAGGCATTGGCCATGCCTTGGCCATGGAATTCCACAGGAGAGGTGCCGTCTCATCAGAACACCTTGCGGCTTTCACGTGAAGCTAATACCATCAACAACACAGGCTGCCATGTCATCGCCACAGCACGCAGCACAGACAAGCTCAAGAGCATGGGTGAGATGGGCATGAGCGTTGTGCAGCTCGATGTGACCGACACGGCGAGCATCGCCGCGTGCAAGGCCGAGGTGGCCAAGATCACCGATGGCAAGCTCGACATCCTCATCAACAACGCGTAAGGGTCTATCTCTGCCCCATTATCACGCTCTACACACCCCAATGCTCACAATTCATCCGTCAGTGGCCGCACGCACACGATCCCTGCCCTGGACATGGAGCTCGAGGACGTGCGCGCCACGTACGAGGCCAACGTCTTCGGTCCCATGCTCATGTGCCAGGCCTTCATCAGCTTGCTCATCCCCGCACGCGGCCTCATCATCAACATCTCGTCCACGTCGAGCGTGGTGCCTTATCTCTTCGGCGCCATCTACTCGTCTACCAAGGGCGCCATCAACACCTACTCTCGCGCGCTCCGCCTGGAGCTGCGACCCCTCGGCGTGCGCGTCATGGTCGCCATGACCGGCACCGTGCGCTCCAACATCGCGAGCCACTTCGACCGCACGCTGCCGGCGGACTCGCTGTACAGGCCCGTCGACGACATCTTCCGCTGGCGCTTGACGTTCAGCCAGACGAGCGCGACGATGCCGACCGAGATGTATGCGAGGAAGCTCGTCGGCGCGGCGCTGAGGGGCGAAGGCTGGCTCGGCGGGTTGGTGGGCGGCACTCCGGACTGGTTCTGGGCCGGTGGCATGTCGTTCAAAGTGTGGCTCACGACGCTGTTGCCGGCGTGGCTGAGTGAGCGTCTTCTCGCGAGGTTCTTTCGAGTTGGCGTCTGGGGCAAGCGGGTGAGCGATGCCCTTCGGGCAAAGAAGGACTGAAGGCAAGGCGGGACAGTACCTGTGTCTGAGTGTAGGATATCACAGATGGCACAAATGCCCCTTAAGCAAATCGCGTTGTCATGCGGTGGCCTCTTCGGATATCCGGTCCGTTACACGGCTGACGTTCTAGAATGTGAGCCAAGCCGCGGAACCTTGGCGCATTACGCTCGGGGTGCCGGCTGAGCGCTTCCTACGCTCTCTATTGGCGACTTCTACCGATACCAGGCCGTGATATGCCGTGGGCCGCCTGATGGTGCCATGTCGGAGAGCTCGCTGAGTTCACTATTGCAGCCGAGTTGCAACGACTTAAAGCACGTGTAAGGCATATCGAGCTCCATGATGATCACATTTCAAGTTTCGCTCGATAACGTCATCTGCATTCGTATAGCTTTATCCGGGGAAATTTCCGACAATGCCGTAGTCCGCCGCGCTCTCGCTCGCTTTATGAGGATTACGTTGGCCTTGGCAATTTCGCTTCGGCACTTTCTGTAGGGACGAATGGCAACATTTGTCAATACCTTTTTGTATAGATCCTTACCATGCATTTGAAATCGACTGAGGCCAGGCGCTTGGCAAGGCGCAAATGAGCTGAGATGTAGCAAAATCCTTGCGCGAGATTGCCGGAAAGTCTTGGTGAGCCGTGATATGGCATCGGCTTCCATGCGTAGAGCTCTGAAAGCTCACGAACTATGCTATGGTTGTACAGTCTTCCAACTTGGCCTTGATAGCTACCGTCAGGCTCCTTGCGAGTACGATCCGAGTCATATTTCTGCGAGTGTAGCTCAAGGGCAAGTGGCGTACATATATATATAAAAGAGAGACACTTCTGGCGTCCTATCTACATCAGTTCTGGATAGTACTAATCCCCCATTACTTTCTCAAGAAAGGTCTGACTTCCAAAAGTGGCTGCTATGAAGAGTATTCGTTTGTTGCTCGCCAGCTTGGCTGCTGAAGCTTTTGCAGGACCCCTTAGTGGAAGAGAAAGCAGACTTCCAAAGGATCAACTGTGCGCCAAGTATGATGGAGATGAGAGCGCCTGTAAAGCCGATGTGAAGGAGTGCGCTCGCAAGTTGTTAGAGGATAAGCAACCTTTCAGTTGGGACGATATCGCCCAGTGCTTGGACCTCCGTCAACCGGGCTTGTCCCGCGCTCAAACGTACATCGTGGGGTTTTACGGAGCTTATGATTCCTGGCCGCTCGAATTGAGAGAATGTGTTTCTCAGTCGATAGCAAGCAACAAACTGCTGGAATGGGATATTATCGAAAAGTGCGTCAGCCCTCACCGGCCCGAAGCTCCGAACCAGCCGGAAGCTGGTGGTCGGGCCTCGTTCAAAGCTGACATTCGCGCCGACACGAACCGTGACGGTGTCGTCGATGTTGATGGCTCAAGCGACGTTGAAGGAAAGGACAGCTGGTCTGAGGCGTCGGGCGCCCTCTTCCTAGCAAACATTGGCGACACAGGGGGTCGCTGCGCGCAATTGTTCCCAATTCGAAGTTCAAAGTCTCCCATTGAACCCTTGGCTCAATGCCATGACGCTTCAGACGATACTCAGCGGTCTCCTCAGTACATGGCTCCGCTTCGTACGGTTCCCATCGCCGGCTTGGGCAGGTCAGCAACGGCTACTATATCGATCTCGGATCCAATCGCTCGCCGTCTTGTCCGTATATTCCGTCCTCGCGGCGAAGGCTGGGAAATCGTCAACAATGATACTATATTTTCTGCTCCAGAAATTGCCAAGGGTCTTTCTCTTGGAATTGACGCCCGTGACACTCGAGGTGCTGGCGGCTGGGATGGCAGAGTAAGCGTTGAGTTTACCGTCAAGGATGGAGCTTTCACCTCCACAGACGAAGTCATGCTGCGTGTCGCGCCGGTCATGGTCCATCATCATCGACAACCAATCCAGAAGATGTTCTCCTCCAGCATTTCTGGCTACGATAAAAGCTTCAAACGATATATCGAGAGACTAATGGTCGACTTAGAAAAGAGCATGAAAAAGGCTCGGATTCCGGGGCCGCTTATCAGGCTTCCAACACCAGACCCTTGGGCTCGGGATTACTTTGAAGCCGGCTATACAAGCATGCCAGGTCCCAGCGGAACAATCTCCCTGCGTATCATGCTCGAGGTTCGCCGCAACGAGCTGCAACCGGAGCGCATGATATACACACACCTTCGAACCGACGGAGTTGGTGCAAAGGAAGCTGCTACGGGGAATGAGCCTTTGGAAGCCGAATATCAAGCTGGGGGGAATATTGAGGCTATCCCCCCTTACGAGTTCAACGGCAAAAAGTACCCAGCTGGGAGGATCATCATGGGCGGCGATGAGGTCAACTATCCATTTGCTCGCGATTTCTTTCGTGCCCAAGAGGTACAAGACCCTCTTATGTTGGATACTACTTGGCTTTATGTCAGGCACGTCGATGAGATCGTGCATTTTGTGCCGTCCAATACCCCTCGAGGCTGGAGAGTCATGGTTGTTGATCCGCAGCTTGGCCTTGGGCTTTTGCAAGACGCTCAAGAACGTGGATTTGGGAATGCGACCGCCATTAGCGAGGAGAAACTTGCAAGCTTCGTGAACCAGCCAAGGCCCACTATCGACGAGTTCCTGGCAGACGAGTCGAATATCCGAGCTGCCGAAACAGCGGCGAAGCGCATGCAGGCGAACATCGATACGCTGAAAAGAGAGACTGGCGTCTCTGATGACGAAATTATCCGTGTGCCGGCCTTGTACGGACTCGCAGCTCTAGTTCATAGGCACCTCTACGAGGGGAAGAAGCGACGACGAGATGTGGCCCAGAAACATGGACGATCGATGGATTCTGCATTCTTCGACCTTCGTAACCTACACGGCCCGAATGCGAATTCAACAGGGAACCAAACCGCGCTCGAGCGTCGGCAATCCTCGGCTGATGCCCTCGAGTCTTACCTACCTTGCTTGGTAAATGGCGTGACCCTGTCTGACACGCATTACCTTGCACCTAAGCCATGGGGCCCGGTCATCGAGGGTCAAGACGTGTTCGAGGTTGAGGCTACAAACGCCTTCAAAAAGGCTGGTTTTACGGATATTGATTATTTGGAGGAGTGGTGGTTCCACACTAGTTTCGGGGATGTGCACTGCTTTACCAACGACTTCCGTGACGCGTCGATGGCTTGGTGGTAAGCGAAGTACGAATGTGCCACGGTGACGGCCGCAGATTTAGGGGGTGAAATGGTTTGGGGAGACTGGCAGGGGACTCTTGACACAATTAGGGGCAAAGACCGAATGAATGACACGTAACACGCAAGAGGGAGATCAACGACTCGCTCACAGACGACATGGTTCTTCTCCTTTTGATGGCCTCGACAATCAAGCTATGTCATTTCTCCCCATTGTAGGTGGGCTTCGTTGGCCTCTAGCATGTACTTTGGTCATCTTGAGCCCATATGAAAAGTTTGCGGAGTTGCGTACACGACTAGGCACGGCCTTGTCTCCAAAGCATCACCGCCGACGCCCTTGGCTGAGAGGTGGTAACGCTCCAGTTGTTAGACCAAGTCATTATGAGCCAGAAGAAAGCGTTGGCAGTGCACTAAATTGACCAATGTAGGCCGATTGCGTGTCAGTGCCTCGATAGGATTCAAGTAGCCGGTGCACGAGCACTCCCCTCTCACGTTGGGAGAACAGCACCAATGACTAAACATACTACAGGGTACCACAACCAGCTTTTTAATAGATACCAACCTTTGGACGGTACCAGGACGGCAAGAGCTTGGGCTGGATTCGAGAACTCCTGGGTTCTAGCTTATGTACATACACGCCCGGTGTCATACGCAATACGCACCTCTCAGGCCACAGGTCCACCCCCGCGATACTCTAATATTCATTACGAGTAATTTACCACTTTGTGGATTGCCTGAGCCTAGAAGCGCAGGATACGCGTTCTAGAATCCTTGCACCATTTCTTGGCACTACGCCACATGCAGGATTCATGCGGAGCCTTCCCCTTGACGTGACATCGCTCGAGAGGGCCCGGGGATCCCAGTGCGGTCAATTCCAGGTGCGGACATGTGCTAATATCTGCAAAAGTCCGCATGCTTCTGAGCTACCTCTTCCTACACGCGGACAACAGCCAATGATGTTTGTTACTGCGCTGTGCCAGTCACCATAAACGAGGTGCTGCTTCTTGGCGCAAATGAAGGCCATGGGCATATGGACAAGCTCCCACAAACGACATTTCGTCTTGACCTGCGGCTTGCATGCTCTGCACATGCCACGAAATCTTCCAAACTTAGCTGTTGAGGATGTATCACTGTGTTTTAGAACCCGCGAAACATCAACTCGCAGGTCCATCCTGCTGAAGATGAATACGAAGACCGAAGCTGTTAAGAGGAAGAAAGCCGTTCAGGCGCAATCGTATTAGTGATGAAGATATTTGCGCCGGTAGTAAATATTAGACCATAAAAGAATTGTCTATCAAAAGCTACTGGCTAACACAACACGGCATTGAAAAAATAAACAGAAGCAACATCCTGTTCTGAAGCATAGGCCATGCGGCAGGTGAGCTCCAGACAGGCGCAGCAATCCTGATCTCTCTTGCCACTGCGTTAAACTATCAGAACATAGCATGAAGGATACGTCTCCACGCCGGCAAGGACGCAATCTTGGCTTTGTAAGCCTTAATCTCGTCCCAATCAAGCTCACGTCGGCCAGTATCGACATCCATCTGCGCCGTTCTGAGCCAGCCCTCGCGTTTCCAGAGATATCCGACAAGCCAGAAGAAGAGGATCACAGGTGCTGCAAGATATGATTTGAAGAAGCTCTTAGCCGTACCCGTTCCCGACTCACCAACAGGGGCAGCAACGGCCGTGTAGAACTGATAAGCTCGAGTTAGCATAGCCCAGAATATATACAAAATACCAGTGGAAAAAGACGCCGAGCAGTCTTACCTGAGCAATCAAGACGATCACATTGAGAAACAAGCCGAGATACGAGCCGAATACGCCGCCTGCGGCCTTGAAAGGAATCTCGTCCAGCGTATGGCCATGGAATTTCCACGCTTTGCGGAATCGGATATGAGCCAGACAAATCGAGCCCCAGGTGAACAGAGCAGCGAGGCCCGATATCGCCTGAAGCCAGTCGAAGACCTCAGGGCCCGAGGCACTTAGACTCACAAAGGCTATAAAACCACAGGCGATAAGGAGAATGACCGACGGCAAGGGACGGCCTGACTTGTCAATATAGGTGAAAATCTTGGGGGCGTAGCCTTGCTGCGCCATGGCTGTGAGAGTTCGCGAGCCGCCATAGACGCCAGAAACTCCAATAGATAGGACCGAGACGAGGATTACAAGGTTCATGAAGTGATCGAAACCCTTCAGGCCGGCGTATTTCCCTACCAAGACGAAAGGAGAGGCTTTGGGGTCGGCATACGCGCTATCGGATAGTAGCGCAGGGTCATTGCAGTCGACAAGCAGGCCAACGAAAAAGAGTCCCAGGATATAGAAGAGAGTGATTCGCCAGAAAACCTGCTTGATTGCGCCAGGAAGCGATTTGACCGGATTCTTCGACTCTGCAGCGGCGAGACCAACCAGTTCGGTTCCAGAAAAGGAGAAGGCAGCCGTAACGAAGACCGAACAGAAGCCTTTGAAGCCGTTCTTGAAAGCGCCGGGTTCGTACCAATATTGAGCACCCCAGTATTGGTCATATCGGCCATCTTTCGGGCCTCCGCCCAAGACAAGGACGAAGGCGATAACGAGAAAGATGCAGGTGGCAGTCAGCTTGAATAAAGAGGCCCAGAATTCCTCTTCAGCATAGCCGAGTGCACCGAAGAGGTTGATAATAATAATAAGGGCGAGGAAGACGGCAATCCATACGCCAACCGAGATATCTGGATTCCAGTACTGGATCGTGATACCGCAAACAGTCAGTTCTAGAGGTAAGACGGAGGCCCATTGGAAGACGTAATTCCAACCCATAGCGAAGCCCCAAGCAGGGTCGATGAAGCGAGCCGAATAAGTATAGAAGCCACCGGAAACGGGATACATGACGGCGAGCTCTCCAAGAGCGTAGACTTGTAAATTGTTAGTGACGGCACCAATAGACAGGGTGAGCTCTTTGAGGCGGAGTTCGGGACAATAAAAGCACAGGGAAGCCTGCCACAAAAGTGACCCGGAATCTCCGCGGCCGAGGCAATGCACTCACCAACGTTGAACATCATGACTCCAATGATGAGGAAATCAATAAAGACGCTCCCAGGGCCCTACAGACAGTACCACGTCAGCGAGAACAATTCCAAATCGCACCAATCTCAAGACACAAAGTAGAGATAACGCAGAAATCTTTCTCAGCATGGGCATGTGAAAGACTTACACCTTTGCTCAGAGCACCTCCAGAGCCGACGAAGAAGCCCGCGCCAATGGAGCCACCGATGGCGATCATATGCAAGTGTCGCGGTTTCAGAGGTCGCTCGAGTTCAATTATTCCGAGGCCATAATGAGCTTTCTTGAACGATTCGATATTGAGACCGTTGCGCGTAAACCAATTCTCGTTGCGGACCAAAGCCTCCTCCTTTGGGATGACTTGAGTTGTACCGTACTCTTCGGCGGCCGGGCCGTGCGTCGTGAGCTTCTCGTTGCGAATGGACCCTTCCTTGGGGACGGCATGGTTTGTGCCATGGCCGCCTTCGACGGCTGAGGGGTGCGACCCCACGGGCTCCGTCTCGGAGTTCATGGTTGCCTGATTTCAGTCCGAAGGAGATGCTGCCCTCCAAGGCTGCACTGATGAAAGAAAAGCTTCTCGTCGCGTTGTCCACCAAGGTGAACCAAGGAAGAGAGGAACGGCACGGACGCGTGATCGGCGAGGGGTGGAGGTGGGCAGAGCCGTTTTAAATGAGGGACTTGCATCCGAGGTGATGGGCAAAGCTGACGGCTAAGAGGGTGGTATTGGATGCCAGGCCTCCAAGTGAGATTACGAGAAAGGGAGGTGCATACTGGTAGGGGGCGAGCAAAGAACCAACCAACGGCGACTGAGCGATATTCCTAGGACGGGACGGGCGCCATACCCTTGAACGTTCAAGAGGCATTACCATGGGCAGTCTGCAGGGCTCACGGATTTCGTACATCTTTAGCCTGCATGGCTAGTCTTCATCCGTTCTCAGTGAGTATGCATGGCTGATTCAAAAGCACAGTTCAAGGAGCAATCAGGCCAGTCGAGCTTGGCTCTTTGGCAATTATCTCGAGGTACGGAGCACAGGATCTCGCATCGCCCGATAAGCACTGGGCAGCCAAGACAGCCGCGCAAAAGGCCCCAGAGCCCGTCACCAGGGTGTGGTGCACTCCGCACTGCGGATTGTTCGTTCGCTGGTTCGCCCGCAGATCGGGCGAGTTTGACGGGGGCACGGGTGCGGAGAGCAGGGATCTCAGTGGCGCCGCAAAAGGGCCGTACATGGGATGCCATGGACATTCACCTGAGCGCGTTCCAGCAAGCAACGTTCAGTCCCCTGACTCCGTCGCAAAAGGCCAGTGGACCGAGGCGCCGCCTCCACGATATTCTCCATTCAGGAAAGCTTGGCCGTTGCAAGGTCCCACAACCCCCAGATAGCTGACGTACCTCATGTCTGGGACGCAGACATCAGGGACCTACTCTTATATGTATGTGCTGCAGTTGGGACTGGTGTAGGTTCGCTATTGACAGTGAGACTTCAGTGTTCAAGTTCAACAGAGCAACTGGCGCGACGGCATTTGGAACCCGTTTCGCAAAACGCCTGTCGCCGAGAAGCGGCTTATCAGCTGTGAGAGGAGTAGGACCACGTAGCTGACATGGTGCCAGGCGAAAGGCCCACCGGGAGGATGGGGCCCCCGCCGCTATCGAGCTTCCCGTTCACCCCGGCACACTTATCATACTCTTAATTTGTGTTCGTGGTTACCTCACAGGTTCAGACGCCGGCATTTGATGGCAAGAACAGTAATGGGAGGAACGAGGAAAGAGTAGAAATATATACCTGTGCAGATCTATGTCTGAGGCTCTCGCTCACAGCCTGGTAAAGCACATGTAGGTGGCCTTTCCCGACAATCAAGCCCAAAAAAGCAAACAAACAGGATGGATGGGGGCGGCGGGCGTTCTGGTCTCATGCTCTCGCCGACTCCTGCTTACATTTACATACACACCAGGCGGCAAACCGTGCCAAGTATGCGGGGGTCAGAAATAACACACCCCAGTGGTCGGGATAACCATGCCTGATTGAGTCGAGCTCGTACTGAAGAGTGCGCTACTGCCGCTATAAAGTTCTCGACGCCCCTCTTAGTAATGATAAAAAGTAATTTACGAATAAGATTCAGTATTTTGAGACGTACAACGGGGATAAGTGTAAGGGATGTTACCTCAGAAGCTGGCCAAAACCCCTGAGCTCCCTTTATTTTCGATGTTTCTAGAGGAGAGGGAGGGGCGTTTACTTTGCCCCCCGCATGCCGAGTTGCAGTAGCGGATGCTGCTAGGCACGTGCGGAGGAAGGATGGTGGCGGTGGCGCCGGCGCCGCCGGCTCTGAGCCGTTCTTTGAATCGTTACTGGCTCGGATGACAATCTAAAATCGCTGGAGGTCTTGGACAATCACGACGGGTTGGACGGCTGGACGGGTAATTAAAATGAAGCCGGGGGAGCCTAGCCAAAAGCGCATCCTTCTGTCAGCATATGGACACCACCCTACGGAGTAGCACCATCGGCCATTACACGACGCACTGCTACATTATGGGCTAAACAAAGACGGGAACGATGTCCGGAGCCACGGCCCCGACGGTCCTGGCAGCAATGTAGCCAAGGATCCTGGACCGCTGAAGGGGAACTTGTGCCGCTACAGGCTAGCCCGGTGCGGGATGCCAGACCGGCCGCAGTTCATGGCATTGCTGCGTCTTCGTCTCAGCTTCCAGAACGACGACTAGAACCCCCGCCTGATGCTACGCTGGATGCAGCCGGGAATGTGACTTCGGTCCTGGGCATGGAATCGCTGTACCGAAGGGCCAAAGGTGTCACGGTGATAGCGACACTTGCCGGAGCCTGCTTTCTCGATACGATGGGGTCTGGCATTCTCATCGCGGCCTTGCTTCGCATAGCCCGTGACGTAGGTCACTCGGAAGGACTCATTCTCTGGCCTGGTGCCGTTTATGCGCTTCCTGCGGGATGTTTGCTCCTCATTTTTCGAAGTCGCAGACGCGATTGAGGCTAAGTCGGTGTGTGTAGTTGAAAGCTTCTATTTAGTCGCTTTTACCATCGCCTTGGGGTTGGCCAGCACTGGCATTCATGGAAATCACGTTGTTCCGAACATTCCTAGGTGCTGCGATCTTCGTACATGTATACCCGCCAACGACTGTGAGTCTCATCACCGACACTTTCCCGAAAGGAGCCTGGCGCGATGTCGCATTTGCCATGAATGGCATGGACCAGCATCTAGATATGCGTCGGGCTTTGTGCTAGGGTTCATCTTCACCAACATAATCGATTGGAGACGGGCGTATTGCATGATGACTTTGGTAAGAAGTTTCTGTCTTTGGATAGCTTCAATCTGGTCGCTGCTATTCGTGCAACTACAGTCCAGAGGAAGAGGAATGGGCGCCTTGCCGAGGATATAGATTGGCTGAGCGCTTTGATCGTGAGTGTGGCACTCGGTCTGTTGCTCTTTGTCCTGGCGACAATCATAACTTCTTGCCAAAGCACCCGCACTCCTCGGAACCTTGCGTCCCTCGTCCTATTGGAAGAATTATATCGCTAACAACATTGTATAGCTTTCAGCAAGTGGAAGGCGGCCAGCGCTACAGAGCTCCCTTCGCTTTCTCTCACGTGCTGTCGTGGGCGTTTTTGTTAACGTTGCAACAGCGCAACTCATTTCACGCGTCTAAATTCTGACTGCCGCCGTGGTCTCTGCGGTAATTATTATAACCGCACTACTTCTAATGGCGACCGTAAAGATAAGGCGAGAGCTACTTGCACTCCCCGGTCTGGGCGTTGTTCCTCTCGCTGGTAAACCCTGATCGTATAACTGGCTTGTCGTGTTCTAATGTTTACTGTCACCGTCACTACATAGCTGACGGCTGTCCAGTGCTTTTAAGAGTGTCAAATCTTGTTATCTCCGGTGCATTCTCAGCGGATACGGCATCCTGAGCGAGGTCTCACAATTTGGTTATTCAGCGGGTCTCGCTGTCAGTGCAGCCATCGTCGCAAATGATTCTAAGTACTCAAGAGTGTAAGACCATAAATATGCATTGATGGAAGGCTTCCGAGCCGCCTTTTGGACAACATTTGCTACTGCTGTCGTCATCGTCGTTAGTTTCTTTGGATTGAGGAAAGGGGGCGCGAGGAAGGATGATTGAGGGGACTGGAGAGTCACCGTGGCGATGAAGCTGTTGGCCTAATTCGAAGACATCGACACCGAAACCCATTGTGCACTGGTTTGAATTGGCATAAATTGGCGACTATGGGGGGCATACAGCAGCTGCCAGCCCGTGACTGCACCAGAAGATATATGTGAATGGATTTACTTCCAGCAGTGCATGAAAACGTGTCAATGAGAGTTTGTGGTTGGAGCACAATCACACAGTCCAAGCATAAGCAATGAGCTGGAGCGTTGAGGATCAGCACACGCGATTGTATGAGATCAAAAACATGGTTTGTATCTCAATTTATCTTCGGCGATAAGCCTCGGCTTGCGTCAGAAGCTCAATTGGCCATTACATGAACATAGATCGACCGGTTTTGATTCCAGAGTCGGGACCGAAAATTTGCCTCGGTGGTCTGACTTGGCGGTGACTAGTGAGAGATATCGTCAGTTTTCAGGCTTAGTTGGTTCCCGCTCCCCAGTGGGCCGCTGATTCTCCAGGGATCATTCAGCCGCTTGAGGGTCACCGGAGAGGATGACTGGGACGGAGTTCTACTCGACACGGAGTATTTCGGGTCCAAACTGCAAATTTCAAGTGTCTCGTGGCGACCTTAACAATCTTTTCCATTCCAGAACCTTCATGATCTCTGTGCCGAGGCCACCTTTTGCCCGTCAATCAAATTCAGCACAGCGGTCTAAGCTCGCTCCATAATCTGGGCTGGCAGGCTTCGGCCGACCCGTAAAAGGGCATTCAACAGAATTGTTTCTAAACATAGCTAAAAATTCCACCTATAAGCTTCCGATGAGGCACGTAGAAGACACACAGCACGGTCGATGCGCAGTCTCAGAATGATCGATCAGCCCATCGCTGGGTACGCGTGTACGCTTCAGCCTCACTCCGTTGCGACTTCTTGTCGGTAGCAAACGGCTCCAAAAGACTATCATGAAACAAGAAATTCCACCTCGACTTCCTCTAAGTTCATAGTGGACTGCCTACCAGGGAATGATTGGAGCACATATCGAATATCGCGTGGCGCCGGGCGGCGCCGTGACAGACCCGCATTCCAGCTGGATTTCGTCGCGCATGTGATCGCGCTGCGGATACGTTTTAGGCGGCGATTGTTGGCACCGCCCGTTCCGGCCCGGCCGCCGGATGTGGTTCGATGTCGATGACGCCGTCGATAGTGCCACTGACTTCACAAGTGAACGTAAAGTATAAAAGAAATGAAATGGTCTCGGGCAGTATCTAAGGGGATCCAACGCACCTTCACTCAATTACAAAACATTTGTTACAATGTACTACAGCAGCGGCAACTACGAGGCCTTTGCCAGGCCTGTTAAACCAGAGGGCATTGAGAACAAGACAGCATGGATCGTTGGCTCCGGCTTAGCTGGCCTTTCCGCAGCAGCTTTCCTTATCCGCGATGCTCAAATGCCTGGAAAGAACATCACCATTCTTGAGGAACTACACCTTCCCGGAGGTGCTCTCGATGGTCTCAAAGTGCCAGAGAAAGGCTTCGTCATAAGAGGGGGGCGAGAGATGGAGTCTCACTTCGAGTGTCTCTGGGATCTCTTCCGCTCCATCCCTTCTCTCGAGGAAGAAGGAGCTAGCGTGTTGGACGAGTTTTACTGGCTCAACAAAAGGGATCCGAACTACTCGCTGCAAAGAGCTACGATCAAGCGCGGCCAGGATGCAGGCACCGGCAAGCTCTTCACGCTTAGTGAGAGGGCGCAGAAGGAACTCATCAAGCTCTTCCTCGCGACACGAGAGGATGTCGAGAATAAGAGAATCGACGAGGTTTTCACCCGAGAATTCTTCGAGAGCAACTTCTGGCTCTACTGGCAGACCATGTTTGCCTTTCAAACGTGGCACTCAGCGTTGGAGATGAAGCTGTATCTTCATCGCTTCGTGAACCATATTCATGGACTACCGGACTTCTCGACACTCAAGTTCACGAAATACAATCAGTACGAGTCTTTGGTACTTCCTCTGCAAAAGTGGCTTGAGGGCCATGGCGTGGTGTTTCAGTTCAACACGGAGGTCAAGGATGTGGACTTTGAGGTGACAGCCGGTACGAAGCAGGCCACCTACATCCATTGGATCAAGGACGGACAAGAAGGCGGCAAGAATCTTGGCCCGGACGACCTTGTCTTCATGACCATCGGCTCGCTCACCGAGAACTCCCACTGTGGCGATCATCACACTGCTCCCACTCTCCGAGATGGCCCAGCTCCCGCTTGGGACCTTTGGCGTCACATCGCCACAAAGAGTGCCGACTTCGGGCGCCCAGACGTTTTCGGTGGAAACATTGCAGCAACGAAATGGCAATCCGCAACTGTCACAACGCTGGACAAGCGCATCCCGGAATACATCGAGAAGATCTGCAAGCGAGATCCATTCAGCGGCAAAGTTGTGACTGGTGGCATCGTAACGGCTAGAGATTCAAGCTGGTTGATGAGTTGGACAGTGAATCGCCAACCTCACTTCAAGCACCAGCCCAAGGACCAAATCGTCATCTGGATCTATGGTCTTCTCGTCGAAAAGGATGGCGACTACGTCAAGAAACCCATGCAAGAATGCACTGGCGAGGAAATTACCCAGGAGTGGCTGTACCACATGGGCGTCCCTGATGCCGACATCCCCATCTTGGCAGCTGAAGCAGCCAAGTGCGTGCCGGTCCTCATGCCGTACGTGACTTCCTTCTTCATGCCTCGGCAAGCAGGGGACCGACCAGCAGTTGTTCCCGCCGGCGCGAAGAACTTCGCCTTCATCGGCCAGTTTGCGGAGACGGCACGGGACACCATCTTCACGACAGAGTACTCCGTACGAACTGGTATGGAGTCTGTGTACCAGCTTGCGGGTGTTGATCGCGGCGTTCCCGAGGTCTTTGCTTCCACTTACGACGTGAGAACACTGGTCGCCGCCACATGTCAACTGAGGGACGGCAAAGAGCTAGCAGCGTGGCTGCCTGAACGTATCCGTGGGTTCTTGGCGAGTAAACTGGAGAAGTCGGAGATTGGGAAGCTATTGCATGAGTACCACCTCATCTGAAGTCGTAAACCGGGCAGCCTCAATTATGCGCAGTAACAATAGACCAACATAAGCTAGAAAAATAATGAATGCATGACAAACGCTTTAAAATGACAATGTTCTTCGATTGTAGTCGAACCCAATCTGATAGCAATACTGGTACGCTTTGAACTTAAGAGGTCGATGGTGTAGACGCTTAGTCGTACGAATATTCTCAATGCAAGGCCGTGAGACGCCTTTGCAATCCATAAATGCCGATTTCAATGTGCTCAACAAAAGTTTATAAGATCTCAAAGACAAGATGCAGTCATTTAGTCCGTATAGCCGCCAACTTCCTCCAGGAAACGATAGTAGCGAGACGCCTTCGCCGTTCGCCATCGTTTACCGAATAGTATCAGGGGAATTGCTGCTAGTACAGAGGCCAAAACACACATACCGAAGAAGAAAAACGTCCAGCCGTAGCCCGCCCTGTCGATGAATGGCTGAACAGAGTAGGAGATGGCAAAATTCACCGCAGACGAGCACATCGCCAGAACAACCACCAGCTCTCCGGAGATCTGATCAATTAGCCTCATACTCATCGATGAAACAACCTAACGAGAAAGAACGTTACTTACTCCCGGGAAGCAGTCCATGGCGTATGCCGTGGCAATCGAACAGGCGCCGACCTGGTGGGAAATCATGGCGCCAACGCCAATGGCGATGGTGATCCAATGGGCTCCCTCTTGAGCTCCCCATCCATAAAGCATGTATCCAAGCGCTGCGAAGAAGAAGCAGGGGATCAGCATGTAGAGACGCATCTCAGGCTCCTTCACGCCTCCGTTCCGTCGAGCCAGAGCAATGACGACCTGATCACTCAGCACGCCAATGCTCCACCCAATAATATCGCCCACTAGTGCAGCAAAGAAGACGAGTCCGGTGTTCGTCGTATTGAAGTTGTAAGGAGGTTCGGTCAGAATCTCCGAGATAGTGTTGAATGAGACAATTCCAGCTGTTGCCCCGAAGGCGTAAATAAATCCCGCCTTGAAATAATTCTCAGCCAATGTTTGTCAAAGCCAGGGAAAGACGGGGTTCACTCACAATGACGACGTTTGGAAATCCCCACAGAAAGAAAGGCCGCCGGAAGTATTGCCAGAACGTGGTCTTGTTTTGCGGATATCTCACCCACGGCTTGATGCTTTGAAGGTATGTTCGCCGGGGAAATTCGTCGATGGAGACGCCAGAAGGGCTAGGACGGACTTCAGACATGTTCTCTTCTTTGCCGTTGGAGCTTCTGGTCTTGCTGGCGTCCATGCCAGGTGCTTCGGGGTCTGACGAGCTTTCCGCTGGAGGGAGGTTCTGCGAGAATAAGAATCGGGGAAAAAGGGTCTCTTCAAACGAGAAAAAGAAGAGAAGAAGTAACACGGCGAAACCGATGCCGCAAATTCTTTGACTCCACCGCCAGCCAACAGTATCGGACATGCTTCCGCCTGTGATGAGTCCAAGGCTGTTGTGTGTCAGTCTGACCTCCTCCAAGAAGACTGATCTACTTACATTGAACCCAACTGTTGAGCAAAAAGATAGACTGAGAGCATTCGGCCACGTTCATGTACATAGAACATGTCGAAGATCTACGAACAAAAAGTGTCAGACGTCGGCAGTTGAGTGCGATGATCAGTGTTGACGTACTGCAAGTTGCACAATGGCTTGATAGGCTGAGGTACCCACGCCATTGACAATCATGTTGAGCATCCATTGAACTGTCCCTTGCACAGCAGCCAACCAAAACGCCGTGGCGAGACAGAGGGCTGTGCTGGCGAGGTACACTAACTTGCGGCCGAAGATGTTGGCGGTGGGCATCCACCATATATTGACGAAGCCCTGAAGCGTACTCAGCCACCTATTTTTGGGTCGAGAAGGGTAGTGAGGGGGCAAAGAGGGTGGAACTGACCAGCAACAAGTAATTCATGGCACTACCACCGTTCATGTTTGTCAAGCTCACACCGGTCTCGTCGCTGACAGTTGTCCAGGCCGCTGCATATGATGTCAGATGCTTGCCCTGCCACGACTCCTCGTCTTGTTCAATTACCTCCTAGGGTATTCTCCCCGAATGAGAAGATGCACGCGTATAGAGCCACCAGGAAGAGCTGATAGTATTTCTTCCATCTCGGCCAAGTCTAAACATCGTGAGACATGTTGTTTGAGAATAATATCGAGAGTCTTACCAAAGGATCGCCTCCACACTCCGTCGGCTGCGGGATGAGGACGATGTCAGATTCCCCAGCATCTCCGGCATGAGCAAAGGCTTCCGCTTTATGGTTGACTGCATGTTTGAGGTTAGTCTAGTTGACCAAAACTTGAACCTGCTCGTACCGTCAATGAGTTTCTCCGTTCCAGGAATTGCGTCGTAGTCAATATTGAGTGCCATCGTGCCTATAAAATGGGCGGCAAATGTGTCAACATCTTCTTCTAGTTCGCGTGGTTTGAGTGCTACAGAGCGAGTGTTTATATAGACGGGTGTGTAGACATAAAAAACGAGTATCAGGATGCTAAGGGCGTTGGCTCCTACTATTGGCCATGGTGGCGGCCAATCGAGCTTCTTTCCGACAATGCCAGCCGGAAATGCATAGAAGCCAGGGAAGGTCCAACCCGGCTGTGAGTCGTACTTGCCCTGACAAGATGCGGGGGATCTTGGCAATCTGGGGAAGGAGGTGGCGGGGTGGGGACTGCTTCGCTCGGCCCCCGCGCTGCTCCGCGTTTCTGTGTCCGGGTTGGACCTTCCTACGGCAAAACTGCAGCGTCTTATCGGACGACTTGCCCCGCCAGCGGCGGATGCGATTGTTCGATCTTGCTATGTAAGGCATGTGAATCTGTACTTTCAACTCTATATATTTAAGACTACCCGCAGTCAAAGCCGACATTGCCTGCGTTCTCGGGGCAATTGCGCGCTGTGAGCTCCGTACATCCCTCTGAAGACACTGCCGTCTTGCAAAAAGTAGGTCGCAACAATTTACCTTCACTTTTCAGCCTCCCGTTTTCGAAAGCCAAAACGGAGCAAACAGACAAAAATGCCTTCCACATTGAGCAAAGATTCCACGATAATCATCGTGGGCGGAGGCACATGGGCTTGCTCAACCGCCCTGCACCTCGTCCGGCGTGGCTACACCAGCGTGACGGTCTTCGATGCGCACACCATCCCGTCCGAAATTTCGGCTGGGAATGACGTAAATAAAATGGCAGACTTGGGTACGCAGTAGCATGAGTTATCGCATTTGTTATTTCACGTTGCTTATAAACGCTTCCAGCTTCCGCTATCGGGGGAGATGACCCCAGCTCTGTCGCGCAGGATGCAATAGCTGCAGCCACCAAAGGATGGCTCAGCGATCCAATCTTCTCGCCATACTATCACGACACCGGGTACATTGTGGCCGGGTCCAGCCCCGAGTCGCTGAAGCACGTCCTCGAATCAGAGATTCGCGGTCACGAATCTCTCTTCACGAAGCTCGAGTCGCCCGAAGCCTTCCGTGCCTGCATGCCGGATGGAGTCTTGACTGGTGGTTTTCCAGAATGGAAGGGATGGTTCAAGCGCAAGGGTGCTGGTTGGGTTCATGCCCGCAAGGCTCTCACCTCTGCGCACACTGAAGCCAAGCGGTTGGGTGCCAACTTCATCAGCGGCTCGCCTCAGGGAGAGGTCGTCAGTTTGTTACAGACCAAGGGTGACATTACCGGTATAAAAACGGCAGACGGCCAGGAGCATAATGCCGACCGTACCATCCTAGCGGTCGGAGCCTCTGCACCGCAGCTTATCGACTTTGAGAACCAGCTCCGCCCCACCGCGTGGACGTTGGGGCACATTAAGATGACCGAAGAGGAGGCAAGACTGTACAGAAATCTGCCCGTTCTTTTCAATGTCGAAAAGGGCTTCTTCATGGAGCCGGACGAGGATAGGCACGAACTCAAAATCTGCGACGAGCATCCTGGGTATTGCAACTGGGTTACCGAAGCTGGCTCAGGCTTGCCCAAGTCGGTTCCCTTTGCAAAGCAGCAAGTGCCAATTGAGTCGGAAAGCCGCATTAAGGCTTTCCTCAGAGAAACTATGCCGCACCTAGCAGATCGCCCGCTGGTCCATGCCAGAATATGCTGGTGCGCAGACACCCGGGACAGGCAGTTCCTCATAACCTACCATCCATCTCACCCATCTTTGGTGATTGCCGCGGGAGACTCCGGTCACGGCTTCGCGCACATTCCATCAATTGGAGGTTTCATTTCAGATTGTCTGCAAGGCAAGTTGGAGCCGAGATTTGCTGAAGCTTGGCGTTGGCGCCCGGAGATTGCGAGGACGTTCTGGGGAAAAGACACCTTGGATAGGTTTGGAGCGGAGAACAAGATCATGGACTTGCCTGCTGAAGCTCAAGAGGAGCGTTGGACTCATATTGTGCTAGATAGCGACTAGACATACTGAAGCTGGCGGAAATGCGTCTGCTCGCTCAGGTCCCACGGCATAAAGCCCTGTCCTTTGCCCCTGACGGCAGAAAGCATGCGTCTCTGGTCCGGCGCTTCACTGACCGTATTGAATCGCTTCCGCGACGGCTGGCACTGGTAAATACGCTGAAAGCTGCGGGTATATTTTAAGTCTGAGTAGGTAAAAGGACAAGTTTTCGCCTATATACAGCGGTCAAAGCTCCCTGCTTACTACATCACGGAGTAACCTGGTTCCTGACAGGTCTCTCTGCACCGACCGCCGCATTCTCGGCCAATAACGGTGACAGTGGGTGCGACGCTCACTACAACCTGCTGGGGGCACTGGTTTGTTGCCTCAAGGTTGTATCGTCCTGGAAAGGGCTTCCATAATCCGTGTCGTCCCGAGCTCGAGTCATCTCGACAAGCCGATTCAAAATCCTGAACTCAATCTTGAGCTTGACGCTGTATACGAAGGCTTTGTAGGCGGTCTGCAGGTCGTAGTGGTCTGTGTACTCAAGACAGAGTATCGGAATATCCAGGAGAATGATGAAGACGTTGACCAATAGCAAGTGGCTGCGCATCCCTCGTATTGCTTTTCCATGGAGGCTGTCGGAGACGCTGAAGAACGAATAGCAAGTTTTGATGTAAATTCCAGAGATGATGAGCTCCTGGAGGAAAAAGACCATGACCTGGATCCGTTCGTATATTCGGTAGGGGAGAACCCAGTTATTTGCCTGGGAACTGTTGGAGCCATACATAAGGACGATGATGGGCATGTGCAGGACTA
The DNA here is from genome assembly GCA_024339985.1 of Tolypocladium endophyticum. NCBI lineage: Eukaryota > Fungi > Ascomycota > Sordariomycetes > Hypocreales > Ophiocordycipitaceae > Tolypocladium > Tolypocladium endophyticum. Next base: position 374,149 of record JALHBW010000152.1, read on the forward strand.
TGGCGTTGATAATTATCATGGCCAGGACGAGCCTCAAATAAAGTTGGTTGCGCAATATCAGGTGCAGCCGTGAATATAGCACAAGTGACTGGCCAGTCACCATAGGGACCCAACCTATCGCTATGAGTGTGATGTATAAGCCATAGTTGTCGGAGAAGACGACGTTTTTGAGCAGGAATCCGACTGAGTGGGGGGCGATTCCATTCGTAGCGGCGAGAAAGCTCCAGAAATAGAGGCCTGAATGACGCTTAAAGACGGCAAAGATGATGACGTTGAGCTCGACGACGTTATACAGGGATAGGGCCAAGAAAACGACGACGGCAAACGTGGTGGCGGAGTTGATATCCTCTGTATCAGAGGTGCCATTCCCCGAATAACCCATGGTGTTGGGCTAGCAAAAGCACCCGTCGTATGTCAGGACCGAACACCGCTCGTCGCCGCTTCGCTGTCGCTTGCCGGAGCTACTCTTCCATTAGCAAGTCAAGTCTTGTTGGTGGTAATGCCGAACGAACCGACGAAGCCGCAAGTGGCAAAGCCGTCGCGCGGACGGCGGTATGTTGCGCCAAGCTGTTCGCTGCCTCGTATGCAGAATCGCGCGCTGGTCGGCATCGTTACATTGCGGGCGGCAGCAATCGAGGAATGGAGAATGGAGGATGGAGATGTCAGGATTCAATCCGCTGCTCCATCACAGGCCGGGTGGCGACGCTCGCTAGCACGCCTTTGTGTGTCGCGGACGCCTCAAGCCAGGTGGTGCTGCGCGGCGGCGACTATATACCGAGAACGGAGACCAGTGCAGTCAAAGTTTCAACGGCTCAAAACACCCGACAAGCCGAGATGTCAGCCCCTGGCAGATGGATGGTTTCCACAGCTGCGGGCGGCGTGGGTGTGGCACGGCTACGACATGTCCAGCCCTCTCCGCTGCAGATCCTAGCACCATTGTGCATGTGCAATTTTGATGTTCCCTGCCCACCGCGCCCGCCGTTCGCAAGGGTTGTCGCTGACTCTGCATGCTCGTACGATGAGCACAAGTTACCTACGACGTAATTGATATGGAAGTTCGACAGCACGAAGCACGCAGTCTCAATGTGCTGTGCCCATGCTGAGAGTTGACGCGGAGGGCAGTCTGCTTGTCGCTGGTGGGCACGGCAAATGCTCCCGTCTTACGGAGTACTTCCCCTCGTGGCTGCGCGACACTGTGCGCCCTTGCAACGCTTCATGTACCTAGCCTGAAGGGCATTTGAAGCATTCCGGGGGGCACAGGGATGAGCGGTGTCAGCGCTGTGACCAAGCGGGCGGCCACGCTATCCCACGCCACGGTCCTACTATTTGGGCAAAGGCGCGGCTTCAAAGAGGTTAGGCCTGAGATGCGGCTGGGCTTCAGCAAATCATCTCTGTCGAGCGTGCGTAGCGCAATCCGCCAGATGGCTTCTGAGACGTCTTCCTTCTCCGCGGGATGTCATTGGGGATGGCGGGCAGCGGCAACAATTGGCTGCAAGATCGACACGGCGGGAAAGTTCATTGACTCCAGCTTCTGCGCGATTCATGGCCCGCAGTCCGGTGGGTTCGGGTACCCCATACAAACAAGGGCGCTACTTCAACTTACCGCATCCTGGGGTCCGGGGTCGGCGGGTCCAGAAGCGTCGTCCCGGCTCCCCGTGCACTCGGCCTCGTGGTACAATCTGCAGCCTCGGGGAACTCGGCCGCCATTGCATCAGAGACCTACGAGTAATTTACGACACCATCCCCTCCATCATGTACGGAGTAGCTGCATCAAGTCATGGCCCAGAAGCGCCGTCGACTCCAGCCAATACGGAGTATACCATACCAAATTCAAGCCTGCGACACGCTATCGCACGTGGCGGTACTACCCGACCTCGTGTCGATGTCGACAGCCAGGACTAGAGAGGACTCTGAATGCTCTTTCACGGACAATCTGCTCCGTTGTAAGTTCCTATTCCAACCTCCATAATGTATGTAGCTTACGAAATGCCCCTCTCAATTGTAAATCGTCACCGATCCGGTTTGCCGGCCAAGTCAACTGCTGCTGTGTCTCGCAAAGCTGCATAAGAGGTCCGCGCCTAGAGCGAAACTGAATCTAGCCAGACCACCAAAGCTTACGCTTCGTTTGGCCAGAGTTGATTCCATGGAGCATTGCTGAACCAGACCCAGTCTCAGCCACCTCGTCGAATCCTCTCGTCTGCGTGCCATGCGAGCCTGTTGCTGCAAAATGGGGGCCATTCCAGCCTTGGACAAGGGCCTCACTAGTCTGCTGGCACGTGGCTGCAGCGCAGACTTTATGATCTTACCTGAACTCATTTCCCATTGCAGCGTGCGCAAGGCTTCATGTTGACCCCTGAACGCCATGAGTACCCGTATGCCCTGCTGTAGCTGCAACCGTGGTTGAGGCAGGCTTTGAGTGAATTTTAGGTACTTGGCGTGGTTGGCGGCTGGATCTCGTATTAACGTGGAGACGACCTTCCTCAACTCTATGGTACATGATGCAAAACACTTTTAAGCATGTCACGCGTCAAGCTATGAGTGGGCAAAGCATAGCGCATCGTCCTTAACAGTGGGCCTTGGCAGCGGAAAGGTTATTGAGGAACGGAATGCAGACCGCTGAGTCCCGTTTCCAACAGAATTGTCTAACAGCGAGAAAACACCATAAATACACGTTCGCTTGATCCCAGCTCTCACACCTCCAAACGCCGGACATGCCCATTTATAACTCCATTTACTCCCCGAGAACACAGTCTCAATGTAACTCATCCAACTTCTCCAATCTCGAGGGTATTTCGGCATCATCCATTCCGCCTCCCAATATTGGAATCCAGCTCGTAAGCTTCTATTGGGCCCGATTGCCACCCAGGCGAATAACCACTGTGAGCCGAAGGTGGCGATACCAAGTTCGCGTCATGCGCCGGATGGCCGCTTGAATGTGCCTGTGGGTAGTAGCCGTGCCCGGGGCTCACCATCTCCTGCGGTTGCTGCGGGTAGTAGGGATGCTGCTGATGATGCGGATGCTGCTGATAAGACGGCGCCGGGGATCCAAAAGTACTGTCGCCGTGCATTTCTGGTCTCGGTGCATGATGCGGCGGCAGCTCGGAGGCGGCGATTCCGCTCCCCCCCTGCAACTCGGGTCGTGGGGAGTGACTCGGGGTAGAGAGTTCAGGAATTGAAGTGACGCCTGGAGATGCCATCCTGCCGGCCCATTCGGATTTCCCGTCGAGCTCAGAGGTGCCATGATTTTGACCTTCATCTGGACCTACTACCGTAGGAATCTGCTCTCCTCTCGCCCTCTGTCGACGTTTGAGACGCCAGAAAATGACGATGCCCGTGACGATTGCAATCGCGACGATGCCGCCGAGGATACTGGCTGCGATGATGGCCGTCTTATTTACCGACCCTGAGCCCCCAGCCGCACCAGCTCCAATGCCGGTGCCATTATTTCCGCCGCCGGTTTGCGTCGGGTTCAGGGATCCGGCGCCGGAGCGAGACTGTGCTGTGGCGTACGACTCTGAGATAGACTCCGAAACTGTCGCAACTACTTTGTTGTCCGCTGCGCTGCAGTAGTAATCGAGAACAGAAAGGGCTGAAGTTACATCTGCGATCGCCGTGCTTGAGCAGGATATTTTGACATTCGAAGTCAGAATGGTAGACACTCGAGCACTCATGCCCGACTTGAGGCAGGCACACGATGCCAGAGCCTGTGGTCCAGTGCCGCAATACGAGGTAGTTTGCTAATGTTCTGTCAGCGCACATGGCGGGCGGGCGATATGGTTTAAGGCCGGAGCTGATTTAAAGAGTTCTTACTGAAAGCACGGCGTACGAGAGAGCGCTTTGAGCACACCCGCGGAGAGAACTGAACTGGGGAAGAGCCGTAATGTAGTAAGTCACTAGGTACACATCTGTCAGCACTCGCGGCTGTCCTCAAAGTATCATGTTGGCAATGGACGTACTATCGCCGGGCGGGCCGACTGGAGGGGCGAAGGATGTGGTGCCATTGTTCATGGCACAATACTCGTTGAAGAAGAGGTTGGCGGCGGTCACGTCCTCCTGGCCATTCGAGCAAGTCTCTTTGACAGACATGCTGAGCGTCGTGGATATTGATGCTGCCTTAGCAGGCTTGCAGACGCAAGGTGCGTATAGCTTTGCATCCTCGGGACAATACGACGACATCTAAGACAAATCAGTCGCGAAACTTCACCATACACGTAGGCGTTTTGCTCGCCAGTCTATGGAGTGGGCCGCACCAATGGCATGACTGCGTACGAGAGTGCGGACTGCGCACAAGCGGGCAGGTAGGTCATTTGCGGCAGATCTGTGATATAGGCGTTGACGATGTTGGTAGTTGGCGTAGAAAAGGTAAGTGATGTAGCTTGGTTGCAGTACTGCTCCACGACCTTGGACGCGCTCCAGACATCGTCAGTCGCGCTGCAGCTAGAGCTAACGGCGCTGCTGAGAGATCTGGTAAATTGCTGGAACTCGTTCGTGTTGGAGCAGATGCAGGACTGCAATTCCTTTTGCCCATCGCTGCACCTGCTCATGAAAGTTTCGGCGGCAACATTGTAAGAGACGGCGCTTCTGGCGCAAGGTGCCTAAGCAACACGCGCATCGGTCAGTCCTGGCCAGTCGGTTCTCGACAGCAGTCCCAAGCTCGGCGCATCACTTACCAGCAGAGTGAAAATCTGGAGATCCGTCACGTATACGACGTCCACTGCGACCGCCACGCTGGCGAGGGAGAGCGCCCAAAAGAAGGGCAGCCAGCTGGCGCGTCGCATCGTGCTACTTGTTCACGCTCTGCGAACACCACGTAGGTATTTTTGAGAGAGAAAACCACGAGAGGCGGAAGTCGAACCGGCTCTACGGAGTACGTCGAGCTGAGGCACTTACACGCCGCGGGTGCCCTAGGCACATTGGTAAGGTGGGCCATTGCCCTCGTCCTGCACGCTTTCAGTTCCGCGCATCGCGTGACAGGCCAAACGGGCCATCTGTCGATTGTGTGAGCCATTGCCTGGCAGCTAACCAAGAGGGCTGTTCAGCCCCTTGGCAAAGTAGGGGTCCGGCGATTTTGGCGGAGGCCCGCGACGAAGCCGAGGACGATGAGCTACTCCTGCCCCCTGCAGCTGAAAAGAAGCTGCAGGAGCCGCGCCCAGATTCGCCTGCGGCTGAACTCGAAATGCCAGGGGTTGTTTCCACATTCCACGAGGAGCATTGGTCAATTTCATCGTGCAGAGTGGACCTTGGGGACTGGCGGGCACTACTCCAGACTTAGTACTACAGTGGCGTTCCAGCTAGATCTTTAAGGAATCTCTCATTTCCACTGACAGTCAGTATGGAGGGCAATCGTGTGCCGCGTAAAACCTTTAGGCCATAAAAGATTCACCAGCAGTTGTCATACGCGAACTGGGACTTGCAACCAGCGGTGGACTGGTCGGAAGAGATTCTAGAGCGTGAAGTTGGGCGTGAAGCAAAGAGTCTTTACCGCCAACCATCAATGAAACTCTTCCCAAAATCACAAGATGTGAGGCTTTGCGAGGCCTCTCGCTATGTATTTCTCACGTCTCGGCGATATTTCCAGGTTCCATGTCTAAAAAAAAAACCCATTTTCTTGAGCTTGAAATGAACTGTAACTTTGCGGTTCGCATTGATCTCCCATACTCCGTCCACACTTGGGCTGGCTTTGACACCATACAACTCCATCTTTGGTTGCAGATCATCGTCATTGTCCCATGGAAATCCCTTCTTGAACAGCAACTCCTCCCGTGGCATTTCTGTCGACATTACACCGACGCACGAATGGTCGCTAGCGTTCAAACTAACAATGCGGTAGAGGCCTCTGGCTATATGCTTTATGACTTGCACGATCGCCTCGTGAACCGTCTTGTCGCAGCCAGTCCGCACCTGATACTCACTAGTTCTCAGGCACAACACAAACACGGCCATGGCGAATAACGCTACATTTACGAAGCTCACGATCAGCTGGCATATGTCAACCGTGGAGAACGCAGTGCAATCTCGAGCTGTAAGCGGACGTCACAAGGCTGCAACTGAGTCCGGCAAGAATGCGACAGGAGAAAACTATGTCTAGGCAACTGTCATGTGAATTGCCCTCGTTATATGCTTTGTTATATGTGAGTGGCCGCTATCGGCAGCCGACCACGAGCAGACGTCGCGCCGTAGATAATATCAACCCCGGACTTGAAAGCTTCAATGGTCGGCTCGTATACTGCCAGATAAGTCCCCATTTCTTGATCCTCCAGGAAGTCATAAGGATTACAAGTAGCAATGGCTACAAGAGGGGATGATGCCCGGCGTCGCGCAATTTCGAGTCCCAAATCTCTCTGGTACTGAGATTCCCTGGCGTTACGCGTAGCCAGGATTACGACATCGGCACTGTCCACCTGCTGCCATTGTTCATCCGATAAAGTCGCATTGGTGAATCGTATGTCAACTACGCTGGGATTGAACCGGCGAAGGGCGTCCCCGAACGAGCTCTTTATCCAGGGCACACGGGTTGGCAGCGTGGCATCTCCGCTGTCGACGGCGCCACCAATTGGGATATCCGGGCCCGGTGAGACGAAGACTGTGCTTGCAGTGCGCGACAGTGGAAGCACTCCGGCCTTTGACCGAACGAGCGTTGTAGCTTCCCGGTATACTTTCGCAGCCAAAGACTCTCCCTTTTCATTCTTCGCCGATAAAGAATCATGCCCCCGTCGTTGGAGAGCAGCTTCCCAACTAGTAAAGCGAGACTTGATCTCTCTGAGGCGACCAAGCGATGCGTCAATCCGTTGCTGTGAGATTTCTCCGGACTCTACCGCTTGGCAGATGCGATCGATAGCCGCCGTCTGCACTTCGTACGTGTGGCAGATCATGACACTGTCCACGCCAGCTTGAAGTGCCATTAGAGAGCCTTCTACCGTTCCGTAGGTGGCACGAACGCCGTCCATCTCCATGCAATCGGTGATAATGACTCCCTCATAGTTGAACTCATTGCGCAAGATGCCAATGGCCTCGGGGGACAAAGTAGCTGGGAGCTTGGAGCCTGCAAGTCCAGGTAGCGAAATGTGTGCAGTCATGACCATTTCCATGCCCTCTCCAGCTGCATGCCGAAACGGAACGAGCTCCGTCTTATCCAACTCCGCTCGTGACTTATGAATGACTGGCAAGCCGTAATGGGAGTCGACAGCCGTGTCGCCGTGTCCCGGGAAATGCTTGATACATGGTACTACTTGGCACTCGCGCAACCCAAGTGCACAGGCCGCTGCAAACTGTGACACCTTCTCAGGATCGTCGCCAGGGCTGCGCACGCCGATGACCGGGTTGAGAGGCTCCGAGTTCGTGTCACCGACCGGCGCATAGTTCATATTGATGCCAAAATGGCGCAGCGTTTCTCCCGTGGCTTTCGCAACTGCATAGGTGGAGTCTAGCGAGCCCGCAGCACCGAGCGTCATCGGCCCCGGCATCTGGGCTGCGATAGGGGGCGATATGCGAGTCACAAGACCGTTCTCCTGGTCGATACCGACAAATAGAGGCTGGTCGTGACCAGCCTCTTTGGCGATAGCCTGTAATCCTAGGCATAGATCCTGCAGTTGTGTAGCGTCTTGAACATTGCGCTTGAACAGGACAATGGCCCCGACGCCGTAGTCCCGGATCAAGGTGGTTATGTTGTCGTCGATTGCGGTGCCATGAAATCCCACGGCAAAAAGCTTGGGTCGCAATGTTAAAACATGCTTTCCTGGTTTGCGGTTGAGAGGTCCTTCTTACCTGCCCGATGGCTTTTCGGCGCTCTTGTGTCATATTCCCAGCAGAAGCCACCTCGGCAGATGCTCGCTCTGCGGCTTGGGGTGATGCGTTAGACGACTGGGGGCAGGAATACTAGATGCTGCCAGTGGCAGAATGTGATATGTACCAAAGGTGCCTCCGTTTTCGTTACTTGTCGTCAAATCCGGCGCTTGCCCATACATATAAATCCTGACCAGAACGTCATTTGATCCCAAACGGAGCAAAGAGGCAACTTGAGCGGGGGTCAGGAAGCCTGGCTCGATCCACAGTCGCAGCTTCACTGGGAACTTGTCGCATCATATGGCAAATTCACGACTGCCAAGAGTTAGATGTAACGTGGCCCAGTTGGCCCCCACCGTTGATCGATCGGTGGGATACGGTTCAAATGGTGGGGGTACACCCCGCCCCGAAGCCGCTTCACCACTCTGCATTATCAAGCGTGATGATCTTGCCAATGAAGCGACGCAAAGGTTTCTTGCCGACTGGGAATCCTAGATTGGAGACAATTGCGAAAATAAATTGCATAGTTGCCTTTGTGAACTGGGCAATTGGTGTTTCTTCGTCTTTCCTGAGAGCCTCCCCGACCGGAAAAGCCAGACATCACAGCGCTCATGGACCCGTGTGATTACATTCGCTCGATGCCGTCAAAGGGCGTGCGAGGTTCTTTAATTAAGGCCCTGAATACTTGGATGCACGTCCCTGGAGAATCGTAGCAAGTTATCCAAGAGACTATTCAGCTGCTTCATGACGCGTCGCTGATCCTGGACGACATTGAAGACAACTCGCCAAGAATAAGGGGAAAGCCTGCTATGCACGAAGCTGTGCACTTCATATTCAGCCGCTCACGGGTTATTAACAGTGCAAGTTTCATGTTTATTATGACAGTGCAAAAACTTATACCCTGGACAGAGCCTCGGCCTATCCTAGAAGTTTCAATTACACTATCCCACAAAAGACGAGTACCTCAACATAATTGACAACAAGACGGGTGGTATGTTTCACATGCGCTTTGGCTTGATGCGTGGCGAGAGTCAGCTTCAGGGCAGCGTATCTTTGGACCTGCTCTCCCTGCTCTTTGGTCGTTTCTTTCAGATCCGCGACTACTACATGAACCTGAGTTCCAACCTTCACAAAGACCAGAAAGCTTCTTGCAAAGACTTAGATCAAGGAAATAATGAGCAGTGTTCGTTGTCGGCGGCATATAATGGTTCTCGACATGCATATTTGAAGCGTTGGCATAGGGTATCTATTGCAATGTCCCTCCAGGAGGCTGGTTCCAGATGCCGCCAAAACCTTGCCCAATGTTCAACGAACCAGCATTGAGGCCCGTATCATATGTGGTGCCGTACTGCTGAGGAGCGAAGAATGTGTTGTATTGACCCTGGAACTGGTTGTTCTGAGATGGGATCATGATGGATGCAGGATTCCATAACTACATCGGGAACAGCATCGACGCACTTGCGTTCTCTGGCCACACTGTCTGATTGTCGTAGTAGCCGGTGGCGGCCAGGTTCTCATAACTCGCAGGGACCACTCCG